>JACXIV010000138.1:150225-574538 GCA_014737475.1 Bombus confusus
TAAATATCGTTTTTGGCCTCAAAATGTCTTTTATCGTGTATTTTATGGTCCTCGATTCGTTTCATAGAAAAATTGTTTGATAATTTCGTGTGAGAAAACAAAGAATAACCAGGTGGTGGGTGTAGTATTGCTTCTGTATCTGATCTCTGAAAAATAACCGGTTAAAAGTAGAAACGAATCCTAGATTACAAAAATTAATCTACTAGACGCCTACATGCTTGTGTAATAAATGCATGGATGCATTCTGGGTTGCATCCTATAGGCGTTTCAATGAAAATTCGAATATGACATCTAATAGAAACGTAAGTAATTCGAGTGAAAAAAGAAATAGTTTTCTGATAAAAAAAAGTATTTCTGCTTGCGAATATTTTATTATTTTTTTTCTTCCAGAAGATACACAGAGGTAATCAAGAGCTTACTTAAAGTACGAACATGTTAGACTTTAGAAAATAACCGACCGATTTGTACGCGTAAAAATCGACTAAGTGTTTTAGTCGATTGGTTTATAAGTATAAAATATGTATTTTCAATCTTTTTTATATCTCATTCTTTACCTTTCCCAGCTCTTTTTTTTCATTGCCCTGTTTCTCTTCTTTTATCTTCCGGAATTTCTCATTTATAACTGAAAATTCATTGGAAATGAAATGCAACAGGTTCAATTCGTATTCCTGTCTTTTTACGTAATTGATAGCGTCCTAAAAGAAATAAAAAAGGGATATAATTAATCTTGTATATGTATTAGCATTTATTTCATTTTGTATTTCCATATTTTTAGGTGATAAATAGTCAGATAGTCACCTCTCTCGGGGAAAAATAGTCAACATTGACTTTTGGCTGAGCATTGTAGTATTCTTTATTTTGCAGCATCGTTTTATCCACCGGATCAAAGAGCAAGAAGCTTCCTACTGCGGCACAGGCTGCTTTTAAGTTTCCCACTATAAAAACACGCGATGATACATACTAATGCAATATAATATTTTGCAAGGCTGCCCATGGTGAGAAATAAATTGGCTCAACGAGAGATTAAGTCAGCGACAAAAAACTAGATTAGGCAACAGCTCGGAACTATTTCCATGGATAAACGACGTCGATCATTAAAGTGGAACAGCCTAAGCACTTACACAAGATCAACCCAATTATACGTCCTTCAAGCTATGACTAAGAGCTTCCTGAAGAGCTTTGTTCATGAAATTACAATTAATTTGCCATAGTAATTGCGAAGGTGTAACATTCATAAGTTAGCTATGCGTACATCGACATCGTATTATCAGTAAATTTTATGAATAGCTAACGCATATATGTTTACGGTCTATGCAATCACGTGTCTCTATTAATCATAAAATTTCTCAGAGAAAACTTTGTTACATTCTACAAACAAGTTACTGGTGGGGATAAATAGGCCAGTCTATATATATTGTTAGCTTATTTGGTACAAGGTTGTACATTTTTTATATACGAAAAATGTACAGCGTATATTGTCACGCAAGTTAGAGATAGATACGTGTTTCGTGCAGCTTTGATTAAAATTTTGCGTTCCTAGCTTCTAAAATTCCTATCAACTTATCTTATGATCGCATCGCATTTCGACGAGCGAATATACTCACATTTGTAATAAGAGAACTGCAAATAATCGTAATGACTTCTGAACATGTGTCTGCGGTAATCGCCGTTTATATTGTTTAACATACGCGAACACGATCGTTTGCATTTCAAACAGTACGTAAAATGGTCTGAAAGAAACGGAATGCTATTTTTAGGAAACAACAATATACCGTCTTCGTTTACGTTCCGGATTCACTCACTTGCGATGGAGGAAGTAAATTCTGGATGCCAACCCTGGTCAAAAGGACCTTCGCAGTAAAATCTACATTCCTCCTCGGCTTCTAAGTACGATCGTAACGATGTCTCGAACAGACCGGCGGCTTCTGCATAATCTCCGTTTTCATAAGCTGAGACGCCTTTGAAGTAAACGCTGACATAAGTCGGTGTTTCTAGATTTACCACCTTCTCCTCTTCCACACCTGGCAGTGTTAAATAACGTTTGAAAAGATTCAGATTCACCTCATGATTAGAATGTAAGACTAGATAGGTAAATAGTGCGTTGGCTGCATCTTGATATCGGTGTGTCTGTAAAAAAATATATATTTTTTAAAAAATGATAAAAAAATGAGAACAGAATTTAAGGAATTTATAATACGGTGTATGTGAAACCTTGTACTAAAACACGGAATCAGTGTGAGGAAGTTGATTGGTATTGCAAAAGAGGAAAATTTATTAGAATCGTATTTCATACAATCATGAGATCTGATTGTTTGAAGGGACACTTTATGAAACGCATATGTAATACGCTCCGGTACATTGGTACCGAACATCGGCACGTCGATTACGTAGGCTAGACTTTATGGTCGAGTTGACTGCTCAGAGCATTAAACTCATTATTTATCTGCTAAAAAAAGTCACTAGTGTAAGGTTTGCGAAGCCACGATTGCGTAAGTTCTCTTATTAGAATTCGTCAGCATCGTTTATGGGATACTAAAGAAGCAGCAATCCTTTGCTAAATTTAAAGTGTGAAAGCTACAATAAATCGGCTAATCTATCTCATATTTTATAATATACATTCACATAATAATATATTTGCTATTTTATAATTTTTAATATTTTTTTTCTTTTGCTTCTTTTAATTATCTTGTACGGCAGCATAGGAAAAAAGGATTAAATCATAAGATAATTTCCAATAGTTATTCTTTTTCTTTTAGTTACCTGATAGTAGCAAATATGCAGGTATTCGTAAATACCATTGTTCAACAATTTCTGTTCAGTTTCACGTGGTAGCATCTTCAGCACGTTCGAGCCAACGATCTCACGATATTCGTTATTGCACGTTAAGAGACACAGTGTCTCTTTAATCTTTTTTTCATAAAAGTGTAAATCCTCGATGTTCTCTGGAAAAATCGGTGGTGTACCTTCAGCTTTTGTACGGCATTTTCGTCTACAATTTGTTATCATTCGCTTGTAGGCCTTGTATCTAAAAAAAGTATCAAATGGAAAAAAAGAATATTAAAAAAGATAAATGCGTACAGTGAAACGCTTTATATTTTGTTACGTTTGCAGTTTAAAAACTGAATCTCTATCTTCTAGTATAAACTCGTAAAGGTATACGTATAGGATTCTCTTGCGCTAATTAATAAATATTTTTCACTGATAATTTTTTTACCAGCTCTTTTTATAATCATCTATAATTATAAATTAGATGTAATCGTTGTTCTTATAATTCATAATTTATATATTATAATTCATAATTTCAATTTCAGATTTACCCGTGAGAAACTGTGTTGAAGTCTTGGATGCAACGGTCCCAGTCTTCGTCCAGATAAGCGTGTACAGCATCCTCGTATATTTCGTTCAGAGTTCTATTATTCGCGAGACTATTCTCCTCGTTCTGCTCTTCTAAATCCAGTCGCTCGTCGCTGGGGATTACGTTGCTCAAGGTGTCGTTACTACCAGCGGTCGCGCCGCAGAAGAACAAGAATATGACGAACCTCATCATCGTGAATACCACTCAACCGTCCCGATTCATACTGAAGTCCCTCAAGGAGAGCTGAAAGCTGGAACTGTGAGATGTGATCCACACACGAGACGTACGTAATCACCTATCCCCTCCATGCACTCTCTAGTTTCCAAATGCAGCTTCAGTGCTGTATCATAATCGTGAATCCTCGATCCACCGACGTCTGATGCGTTTTTTACCATTTTAGGAATATCTCTCTGTCAAAAATGTCCACGAATATTTTAGTTTAAAAATAGAATAACAGTGGACTCGTTAATATTTTATACGGGCTGTCTCAGCTTAATGAGAGCACATAAATATCTGCCTTATTTACGGTTGTACGAAAAGCTTTTCAGGACAAAGTTAAGGTATTTCAAGGGGCGCGTGTATCGGTGGGAAGAATTTTTTCTCAAGGTCTTTTTTCGGTAAACTGTAAAGTTTTAAATGAAATACTATACTTTATTATTCTTCAATCGACGCGTTTTCTTACTTTATATACAAACGTATCAAGATACCTGGGTCTGAAACGGTTAGTTTAAAAGATATTTCAACCTTAATTTCGTAAAACTTGCCGTATGGAAGACAAGGAAAGTACATAAGTGCCTTAATACTTTCGTACAGGGAATAAAAAGTCGCATCCACTGGTGTAAAAAAATATAGTTGCATTTAAAAAAAATATCGATTACTTTGAGGTCTCTTAAAGAAATGAATTTGAGAAAAAATTCTTTCTCGGCTTTAGATTGAAATACTTCAACTTTATCCTGACAAGTTTCTTCATAAATAAGGCAGATATTTAGGCGATCTCTCTAATGTCGAAGATTTTTAGCGTAGAAAATGGAGCTTGAGAAAAATGGAAGTCCTTCGTACAGCGTTAAAGAGGCGGGAGCGTATAATGGAGTTAATTTGATAAATAAGATATCGAAATATTTATTAAAGATAAATAGGTATATTTAGTGGTATTTCTGCTGACTTCTACTATTGTATTTAAAAAACGCCAAGCGATATCACGTTATGAAGGTTAATCTAACAATCACAAGTCGAATCGAATACATATTCCGTTATGAATCAATTCCAAAATGATCAATAAATATTTTACTATTTTTTTTTTTTTTTTTTTTGCAAATATACAAATTTTTGCAAATGATACAAATGATTAGAAAGTCATAAATCACTCTTTTACGTTCAACTTAAACGATTAAAACGCATCGAAACTTGCAAACGTTCCAATAAAAAAAAATTAACATAAATTCAGATTCAAAAAGGTATATACGAAGAATATTAGAATGAGAATTGAACGACGTTAATGCTTCGCTAAAAATGGTGAAGCTTTAAGAGAAGCTAAAGAAATATGTATTTCACGATGTAGTATTTCAGAGTGTAAGAATTTGCTCGAGTTCTTTAACGTTGACTGGTAATATTAAAAAAAAAGAGAGAGAAAAGGAAGAGAATAACGTCACAGTTGGAAGACACTGACGCAAAAAAAGGATGATGCCAAAAAACGTCTCCCAAGTACGTTCACACTTGACCTACTACAATTTTAATTTTCTTCTCTGTCCGAACGTTAACTTGGATCGCACTCACAATATTACGATACGAATAGAATCGGAAGGAGAAACAACAAAGCGTGTAATAAGAAACGAAACTGTATTTCATCTGGAGAGTGTGTAATATAATTATCAAACGTTCGTCGAGTTCGCTAATAAACATTCTCATGGAGAATATCCGTTTGCTTATCACAAAGAAAAAAGAACAACGAAGTCTATAGAAGATCTTAAAAAGGAAGAAAAAGTAAGTTAAGAGAATTCGAATATTGATCGCAAAGCGTCGCTCTCCTGTGTTTTCTTTTTTCTAAAACCGTTTGATCATCGTTGATTAAAATTCAACAGTTCCAGACGAATATATCATGTTGTTTTATATGGAGAAATATTCCTCGTTATTGTTTTTACGCAGTTACAACATTTTTTACCCTTGTGAAACAGGAAGGAAAAACGCGTACTATGAAGCGACATCCTTGAAGCTGTTTCGAGTTTTCCATACTTTTCTGTCAACAAATCGAGAAATTTGAAGGATTCATCGTTTGAAGGATACAACAACGCTTAGCGTCAGCAAAGAATCATCTTTAACGCTTGCTTGCCTCGTAAAACAACTCCCAACAAATTCATGAAATCCATGCAGCGATCACAATCCGTATAAATATAACGAAACAATGTTCAACAAACAAAGCATCGATCGTATCGTGCTGTACATTACTTAGAGCGCATACAATACGTAGAAAAATCTCTTCTCAAAAAGTTCTCTTTTTCGTTTTCGAATAGAACTTATGACGGATCGATCAGCTGTTACTGTAGCTTTTGAATTTCCAGCTCGTCCATTTCTGATCTGTTCTTACGATTAAGGACCGGAGTTGCTCCTGCCCATTGATCCATCGCGTAACGCTAATTAGTATCACTTACTCGTCTACTTGCAGAACGAGAATGAAAATAACCTATGAAGCAAAAATAATAAAAACAACAACGATCGTGGCTCTTCTACGCTTCTACAAAGAATAATAGCCATATTATATGTCCACTACAATAGATTAATAATATCTGTCCATCGAAAATCTTAGGGACGATCGTTTCTTATTTCTCGTTTCCTCGAATTTGTTCCGAATTCTAGAATCCGCGCTGAATATACATTTCCGCTTCTAAAAAAAGATTTTACATCGTACGAAATGTCCGGAGAAAACCATTCAACATTTCCCTGGAGCTTCCTTGTCTCTGATCACCACACATTTCTATTTTTATTCGTTTTCATTTTCTTATTCTTAATTTCTCTTAATCTCATTAGCCTCATAGAGCAGCGAATTCGTCGGATTCGAAAAAACGCCCAAGCTGCTTCGAAATTCTTAGGAAACGCGATACGACTACCGGATTCTTAACTAAGACGACATCAACGCTATAACATCGACCATACATCAACCATACGTTAAGCAGAGAAAAGGGGACACGGATAAAGAGGAGAGGTGCAATTATGGCTGCCTGAAAAAGTCTTAGTAACGATGCAGAAGATTATGCGATCGTCGAATAATCGACGCGCGAGTTTCTTCTTATCAAGCTTTAAAGTTAATCGTGGCTTTACCTGACTTTGAGAAGTCATTTCGTAAACGAATACAAAAAACAAACGGAGCCAAAGTACTTTACACGTGAAATAATTTAATATATAGTAAACGATACGCCAATAATTTCGGTTAGAATTTATCGCGGATACTTGTTAACGAAAAGTCCTCTGGGAAGGTATGTGCAAAGATGATGACGATGGTACTCGAAACTGTGCCTCGTAACGCTACTTACTTCTCTAAAGCCAGTTTTTCCTTAAGTATTTCCTTATCGTCTACCTTTATATTTAAAACGGTGTACAATACATAACGCAATATGAGCTCGTACTTTACTCTTAAATGATCAATATCGCGCGGTTAAGTTACTTCACTTTTCCTTGTTGCTCTAGTTAATAGGCGGGAAACACAAATATATTTCATTTTCTTAGAAACATAGAAAAAGAAAAGAAATACGTAACACAATAATTGCTCGGTTTATAATGTAAAAACTGTAACTTTTTATGGCTGAGACACATACGTTATATGTATGTGTGTATATATATATATATATATATATATACCGTGTTGTTCCTTATGGCAATGTTTCCCTTTCCGTACAATAAGCAAGCTTTCATGAGAAAAGCGCCGATAAACGCGGTAAATTTAAAAAAAAACCAAAAACTGCAGCCTGTTTCACTCATCATTTCTTTTCTTTTTTCACAATTAAAACATACGCTTCTGCCGTTAACTAATATATAGCTTTTTTTATATACAGAATAAATTAACGCATACCTAATACTAAAAAATGATTACATTATGTCTCAGAGGATCAAGTCTGTCCTTCGAAACGGTCGCAACATTTATTCCTCCTTTATCACTAACTTTCAAGATGCTTCCAATGCGATATGTTCGCTAATTCGTCTTTTTTAATGCTACGTTTCTCGTTCTTCTTTTTTTTTTTTTTATTTCTTCTGCTTCTTCTTTTATCACTTCTAAACGAGTGAGTGATTTAGGTATTTGAAACTTGTCTGAGAGCACCAGTTCTCGCGAAGATACCTGAGCGGTAAATGTTAGCACCAATTTGCATTAATTTTAATTAAATACATCACAGTGTGTGGTCGAATGAAATTGAGACGAGTTAATATCATTGTGCATACGGGAGCATCTTGTACACTAATCATTGCGGCGATGATCATTTACCGTATATACTCGCGCTATAGGCCGATCTTAAGAGAACCTTCTCAAGAACATTCGTTTATAATCGATATTAAATGAAACATATATTAGATTGTCCGGAAAGTTTCTTTCGTTTGGTGTTATTTTACTGAATTGATTACTGAAATCGTTTCACTGAATGATCCATTTTGTTCTGTTTCTATTATTACGATCATGCGTAATTCGATAAAACAATATGAAACAAAAAATGTCGTGCATCCGTTGTTTCCTTATAAAACGAAAGAAACTTTCCGGAAAACCTAATAATTCGTAAAAATGAAAGTTTCATTATGTCACAAAACTCACAAATATGCATCTTATAAATATTGAACATGTAAGCCTGGCTTTTGTGAAAAAATTATAACTTTAGATAAATTATTCTATTAAATAAATTAAAAGATATTATTAAAAACTTTTCTATCTGGATCTGAATTACGAGTATATACGATATACATTGCTTCCATTTTTTTTCTTTAACTTCACAAATATTACACATATTGAAAACCTATCTGTACGCGATTCGCTGACTGCTATATATTGATCCATATATGTATGATGCGCTAGTAATAATTAGACGTAAATGTAAATGAGATCGTATAAATACTGTAGCCCGAAGTGTAAATTACTCCAATTTTTTCGTTCTTATTTTCTCAATTTCTTGGAGAGAATTAGCAACTGTAATTTCAACAGACCGCGCTCATTTAAAACCGTTGGAATAGCAATTAATTGCAATTATCCTCTACTTTCATCTGGATTACGTTTGTATTCAATGATCGTATGACAAAAATTACGGTTATAGAATAGCGGTAGCACTTAAACACCGTCACGAGATAGAAATACCAGCTAAAGCTATGTGTTCAGGTATGTTATTCGATGGAAGCCTATAAATACTTAATTCGAATACAAACTTCCTTTTAAAGCTGTAAACATTAAACCAGTTTACCTTTTTTTTTTTTTTTCTTTTGATTTACCATCTTTCTGATCTTGTTCGAGTTACAATATGCACGTCCGTGTATCTATCAGACATTCGACTCTCTTCTTTCGTAAAATTGTATCTTTTGTAAAACAGTCAATTTGTTCCATTGGCAGAAGAAGTCGGATCGTTACACGCAAACATTTTATCTCGTTACACTCTCAGATCTAAACGATCGATCGAACGATAATTATTTAATTGCTTTTCTTGTCCTTCCCAGACACCATAGCCTCAAATGTGCTTGAGTGTTGTGTAGAGGAAGTGTTACTTGAGCCGTCAGAGCTATCGACTTTGTACTTCTTTAATATTTTTCTCCCTTCCAGATTAGCCTCTGAATTTTTACCAACTGCCTTTTGTTCAGTCACTTTATGAGGCACAGATGCTTTTTCATTGCCTTGAAGTAATTTTTGCACCACAGCCGGTGACACTTTCTCGTTGTTTTGAGACGACTTCTGCGATACACCCTGCATGAAGCCTCTTTCGTTGGCTTGCGATAATATTTTCTGGGCGGAAGATTGCAAACTTTTTTCATTGGCTTGCAACGATATCTTCTGACACGAAGATTGCGAGCCTTTTTCGCTATTTTGTGATGATGTTTTTTGAGACAAAGCTTGTGAACCTTTTTCTATGCTCTGAGATTGCTTCTGAGATGTGCTTTGCGAACTACGCGCTTGTACATTGGAACGATTATCTGATTGAGCGCCTTCCTCAATCTTATTAATAGGTAAAACTTCTAAATTTTTTGTACACAAATTCTGCATCTCTGTTTTCGGTTCAACACAATCACTACAGTCACCAATATTCTCTGATTCTGTCAATTTACTCATAGACATGTTATTTTTATCCATCTTATCTAAAGGTAGAACTTCCTTTGAGTAATCGTCAGCCTTTGAACCGGTTGGTGAATCCTTCTCTTCTGCTATTCTGGGCAGCTGTGTGCTGCCGCAAGAATTAGATATACCTACGTTTCCCAAGTTGATCGATATCGCATGAGATATTTTCGAATAATCCGATTTTGATTCCGTTGACACTTTCTTCTCCACTTTTGAGTCATTTGGTTCTTTGAAGCTATCATTACATTCCTCGGAGTTTTCTGAATAGGATTGCGCTATAGTTGCGCGTGGAGTTACTTTCACCACTGTGTTTGCCAACGGCGAGATCGATGTCTTATTCTCCGCAGATCGAGGATGAAGTCTGTCTGGACTAAGCGCCCTTCTTAACAACGGGGAACCGGGCTCTGCTGACTTCGGTCGTCCATAACTCTTTTTCTGATTGTTCGGCGTTGATAAGCAGACACCTAAGTGTTTCAAATATATTTATATCGATCATCTTATGATCATCTTATGTCCGTTTGTTTATAAATGCAACAGTTTAATTTAACTCTATGTATAATACTAACTTTTTATATCACTATTTTATATATACGGTTACGTAAAGTCAGAAAGTGTTTGCTAACAATTCAAAGTCAAATTAAGTGTTATTTCAAAGTTACTAGCTTCGTATATCGATTTATAATTACCTGGGCTATAGGACTGCGTAGTATTCGAGCTACCAGGTTGATGTCCCGTAGGAAACGCTAGCGGACTAGGACTTCTAGTAGGACTGGCTGGAAGGGGCGATGGACTCGGAGTTCTAGCCAATGGAGACAATGGTATATGCCCCACAGATTTTCTACGATTCGGCGAATGAATGTTCTTTGCAGCTGTGTGTAATTTGTGCTTCAAACCGTGAAGCGTGCTCGGCCTCTGATAATGAGACTGATTAGCGATAGTCGCTAGATTTGCAGCAGACGTAGTGGAGCCTGGAGAGGAAGAGTTGGGGCTGGAACAGGGACTAGAATTCCCCGTGGAGTGATAAGAATCCGAGTTAACACGATTTGTTGGCGGTGACGGGCTGCAGACAGACTTTGTACAAGCTGCAAAGTATGGTGATGTTTCTTGGGAACGTGTGAACGACTGGAACGACCGACTAGGTGTTACCATTGACGGCGAACAGATTCCCGCAGCCATCTGAAAAAAGATCGTGTAACGTTTCTAGCCAATAGGTATGCTAGTATGTATTAATCAGAAGATGAAACATCAAACTCTCTTCTTTCGAACACTCAAATATTTTTTGTGATCAGTGTACAGTGTAAAACTTTGACATTGTCACGGTAAATTTAAAAAAAAAACAGATATGTAAAAGCTGTGATTTAGCCACGGGATTGTATCGGGCAAATAATTATCGGTCAAAGAAACAGCAACTAAAATGAAGTTAGCAACAAGTTCACGGAACGTTACAAAAAATCATACCATAAGTGGAGGTTTGCTGTCGCTGGATAGAATGGGTGCTGACAATGGACAACTGATAGTTAATGGCTGCAATAAAAAAAAGTAATACTTAACATAATAAAGTGTGTTGCATAGAAATTGCCGGTGCTTTAGTATCTATGCCGCGCGTAGTATAGTAGTAGCAGCAGTAGTTTCGTGTTAAAATAAAAAAGAAGATTGTACAGATATACTCGTACATTCACAATTTAAGGCGTTCTTCAAAATGTTCACAAGTGATCTGACAAAAGCCACTAACACGTATCTTCAAATTAACTCGTTTAGATTAATAAAAAAAGAAAAAGATTAAAAGCAAAAAAAGAAGTACACTTTTTCTATACCTGTTGCATCTCTACACTAGCTCGTTTCGAACTAATTCGTTTAAAAAGGGACGTCTTTCTTTTCTTATCGGAATGATCACGTTTTAGTTTGCGCTGCTTATGCAGCGTTCTGCGTGCCATTTTGCTCTGAGTCAGATCTCTTCTTCTTCCGCCCGTCTTAATACTAGTATTTTCTAATGGTGTACTACGCAATGTTACATGATCACCACCACTCAACATCAATTGAAGGACTTGTATATGATATAAACCCTGGACTGGCTCGCCATTTATATGCGTTATGAGATCTCCTGGTCTTAAACCAGCTTCAAAGGCTGGACTGGATTGATCTACAGCCTATTGAATATGGAATAAATTCAAATAAACTATATATATTGAACTTTTGACTTTGTGTAACCATTTGTAACATACCATAACCAAATGATGCATAGTGTAAAAATCACTGTCACCATAATAAACCCTGATAGTGTGCACAGTGAAGCCAAATCCACATGGCCCTCTTCGAATGATAATAGGAGGTTTTAGACTAGTTACCAGTGGACTCAGTTCGCGACAAGGGGATGTATCTCTTGAAGAGGCAGTGGATGATCCACCAGGAGATTCGATTGGTTGAGTATTTAATGACGCATCATCTAAAAAGTGTGACTTCGTAATTAAAATTGAACATTACAACGTAACACGAAATAATTTAATTCATAATAACATGTACAAGAGAAATCACTCGTTGGTATAACTAAGGACAATCCACTAGTGGATGCGGACTTAATTACGGACCGCGACTTTTGTTTCGCGGATGGAACAATTGATATGGCGTTGAATGATTCGAAAGAATCGGTACTAGAATTATGCTTGCTTTCCTCGGTTGTATCTCTGTTTGCAGCAAATAAATCCAACCTAAAATGAAATTTATTCGTTATATCTACACATATATAATTTTTTATCCATCATGCATTGAAAATTGGATGGCTTATATGCATATTATCGAATTCAATGACAGTGGAGCTAATTTCGTGATAATGATTATAATGTTCGAGTTGATGTATGTTTGAACGACTCACATGTGTTCATCATCAATGCATATACTGAACCTGGGCAGCTTATCACGGGAATGCACGTGTCGTTTTCTCTGGATCTGCGGACTGATATCCTCAGACTCCGTTTGCGAGGAATCGGGTGTACTCAAACTGATGCACGTCCCTTCTATGTGACTGTTCTTAATAACTGTTAGTTGGGACTCGCCACTGGTCACCGTGGCAGGACTCGTGAATGACGTGTTCGACTTTTCCGTTTTTGGAGGCGTTTCGATGAACGTGGTATTTCTAATGGACGAAGAAGATCGATTCTTTTCTGACGGAGTTGATTCCGCTAATTTGGATGGAGGAGTAGTTGAGCTATTAGATCCGAAAGACAATTGCGCGACTGTGCGTTCAAGCTCAGTACGGAATAATTGTTTCTTTGAGACATCCGACTCTGTTTGTTCAGGATTTATCTGCGGTGGACGGGTTTGAGATATTTTTCGTGACTGCGGAGAATACGAGGAGAACGATCCGAACAAAGGGGAGTCATCGGTGTCATCAGTATCATCGCCTATATCGTGATTATATCTATCCATACGAGCTAAAATAATATCGATTTGTTAATTTTCAATATTAATACGAGGATAAGAATTATATCGCATGTGTTATACGTACTATCAAAGTAACTTGTATCTTCGTCATTGATTAATTGAGGTACGAATTCAGCCTTTTGTCTGAGTAAACTATTCCAATTTACTCCATAAAAATATGGGTGCTCTTTTACTTCATGAGATCCACCAGTGCCTAAACGATCTCTAGGACTTTGTTGAAGCAACGCTGTTATAATATCTTTTGCTTCTGGCTGAACAGGCCAATCATCCTCATCTGGCCAATCGATATCATCTGGATGTAATTATTTTGTTCATATTATTAAGTACTTCTCAAATATTCCTTTTTTATTGTTTATATTAATATTTACCGTTAACAGTATGGGCAAACAACTCTTCCGGAGTATCACCAAAAAATGGTACACAGCCAATTAGAAATTCGTACAATATAATGCCCATAGACCACCAATCAACAGGTTTACCGTATCCCTGGCGTAATATAACTTCAGGAGCGATGTATTCAGGTGTGCCAAATACTTGTTTATCGGAAAATTGTCTCGTATCTCTATCTATGTATCCTTCGTAAAGATTTGTCGCCACTGAAAACGAAAAAAAGAATTTTGTTCGGCGATCAATAAGATACATTTCACGAACATCGATCTTTTGTGTTACTTACAGGACATAAGACCCATTTTACTGAGACCAAAGTCAGTAAGCTTAATGTGACCAAGGGCGGTAATAAGTAAACTAAAAAGAAGCAATATATGAAATAGTGAATGAATTAATAACTTGCTTTTCTTACGTACTTGTCAGGCTTCAAATCTCGATGAACGATACCGTAACTGTGTAAATATTCAACAGCTAAAACGGTTTCTGCGAAATAAAATCTTGCCATGTCTGGTGGCAGTGGACCGATATTTTTTAAAAGATTTGCGCAATCTCCACCCTCTACGTATTCCATTACTAAGCACAAGTGTTTCTATAATCAAATGTTTGTTAATAGATATTATTTAAATTTTATATATGTAACTTTATATATATGTGTGTACTCACTTTTGTCTCGAAGCTGCAGTACATAGAAACTACAAATGGATTGTCTGTAAAGCTCATTATATCTCTCTCAGCAAAAACTTGTTCCACTTGATTTCTTAGCATCAAATTGTTCTTATTTATTTTCTTCATAGCAAATTTTTGTCGTGTAGTTTTCTCCTTAACCAAATACACTGCGCCGTATGCACCATTACTAATGAGTTTCAATACTTCATAATCGCTTTCACAAGGAACGCGCTGAGACTTTTCATCGTCTTTATTTGGACTTGAAGCGATTTGTAAATTACTATCGCTCGAACTTGCCGAATCTTCTAGTTTATTTAAATCTTCTTGCAGTTCTAAGATACAGTGACATATTGAATGTGCACAGAACTTAGATGAATAGAAGAAAGAGTTATACAATAAATGCTACCTGATATTGGATCTCTATTAAGAGAAAGCTTGTTAATAATGTACTGAGGTATATCGTTTTTTATTCCCGCATTAATTTTTGCTTGACCTTCAGCCTGTTCGAGTAAATGATAAAACTCTTCTGGATCAAATTCTAAACATTCCAATAAGCGAGCTGGACGTGATATTACTAATAGTAATTTTTTGATAAGCCCTGTTAGTCTCGTTGCCGCATCAAGTGATTTATCTTTTGTCTAAAAATAAAGACGTTTATTCATTGCTTATTTATCTTATCATGTAAATTTGTATACAATTACCTCCATAAACAAATGTTCCAAATTTTCACTCATTTCGTAAAAATATCTAGTCGTGATTAACTTTTCCTGAGATTTTTGTAAACAATCCCTCGCCATTTCAATTACTTGATGATGTACAAACCGTAAAATCGGTAGTGAATCTTGGGTCATATTTGCCATTACCTCATATTCATCCAATTCCTTGTTTTCATTGATAAAATTAGTTAAACGTTCTTCCATTTGCTGTGTTGCCTAATCAAATAAAATTCTTAAGTAAAATCGTAAATATAGTTTACGTCATCACGATATACATATACTTTTCACTAAAATGTACCTTAGGAAATCTTTCCTTATAAAGAGTATTCATCATAACAATTTCGCTGTCCAATACGGGAGATCGACTCGGACTGCTATAATTTAAACAAATACGTACAATTGAGCAAATATGTAATTTCTGAAAAATAGAAATTATATCAACAGTATTTACCTTAAACTTCGTGACCGTGGTCTGTGTAATGGTGACCTACGACCTTCTTCATCGAGACTGAGAGATACACTGCCTGGAATACTAGAAATACTAGATCCTGGAAAACCTGGATGCGAAGAACATGGCGTGCCAGGTTTAGAAAAATGGCAAGAAAGCATACGTAATTCGTCCTTGGTGGGAACATTTGGAAGTTGGTGCAAGCGTTCTTGACTCGAGTACTGTGACTAATTGAGTATATTAGTTAATAGATTTCTTTAAGATTATTGTAAGTATCTTTAAACGAATTATCGAGATAATTAACTAACCGAAACATTACTGGAACCTGGTGTCGTACCATAACCACTAGATGGTAAGCTAGCAACTGACCATCTTCTACCATCTCCAGTTCCTGTGGTACCGCCACCAATCCTTAAATATTATATGCATTTAAATATGAAAAATTAACTTTACAATAGATGATACATACTACTTAATAATGTTAACATATACAAGAAAAGCCAGCCACTTGGTAACAAGAAATCTTACAGCCATATTCTCCGTTTTTTTATGAAAGATTTCACAACCCAGTTTCTGCATCAGCATTTGTTTTCTTTACTATTAATAATGTATTAAAAATACAATGCTGACAATGACGACACCTACTTATATAGGTAAACAGATCAGATTTAAACAGACTAAAAGTAGTTATGAAATAGATACCTTTTAATTGGAGCAAAAGCAAAATGTGGACTGGATGACATCCTAGGACTCTCTAGGGGACTGCCTACAATCGGGACAAACGCTATATCAGGAAATAAGCAGTAAAAAAGAAATTAGTTTTCTATGATAATTGAATCATAAAAATAATATAAAATATACACTTCTAAGTAGTTTACAAGTAATTTGTTTTTAAGAACATTTTTTTAAAGGCAAAAGTTAAAGTTTCTAAATCTAACTGCATAGACTGCAAATTGCATTATGATTTTTTAAACAAGGATATATGTATTTATAATGTATATATGTATGTAGATATATGTATTTAAAAATTTTGGGTAAGGGTATGCCAGAATGCTTATATAATACATAGCACTCATAAATAATCTGTACATGAACAGTATATAAAATATCATTGAAGAATCATTTGAATAACTAGAAACAAAGCATTAAAAAGTAAAATTTTATATCACCTGACAACGGTGAATGACATCGTGGTAAAGTTGGAGATGTTGTTGCAATAAAAGATTTACGATGAGCTGCTTTAGCAGCACGCCGGGGAATGTTAAAATCACGCTAAACCAGACAATACGTATATTATATATTTGGCTTATACGATAATTATTATTAGTCTGTGTATTTATATTTAACATTTAATGGTAAATGTCACTAACCACGTGAACAGATAACGAAGGTGCAGACTTCCCAATTGCAGAATTCCTCATTCGAACCAGATTTGACAGTTCCCCACTAACTGCAAATATTAAAAATTAAATGTCAAGAACTATAAAGATATAAATAGGTAAATAAATGAAATATGATGAATCTTTATTAACCAGGTCGAACTGGAGCTTCCTTGCTTTCTACTTTTGGTGGAATTGGACGCTTTTGCACTTCTGCTTCAGTGCTGCAAGCAGATTCTTCACTTTCAGCTTGATCAAATACAAGTACTCTGGCAGAATTGCCATGAGAACGAAGACGAGGTCTACTTGGTCTATTTCTATTCTGATCCATGTTTCTTTTTCTTATTTCTTTTACCTTCAATTATTTATGTTACCTAAAATTAAATCAGTCTTTTAACAACTTTTCATCTTTTTTATTATCTTGGAAGAAACATTGATATTATTAAAGAATTAAAGAAGAAAATGGAAAAAGAAAATATGAATATAAAAAGTAAATATATACCTGATTTAATTCGTCTTATTCAGACGAAGGCAAAACAAAGCGATAGGTAAGTCCGGTAAAAGAAACTGTCGAAAAATTCACAATCCATTCTTTCTCGTGAAAGTTCGATCGACGTCAAGACTGACAGTTCAAAATCGGCCGAACGTACCAGTCGAAGAAGCATTTGTGTGTCCGTACTTTTGATGGCTTAAAATGCCGTCTCGGACACAATCCTTTCTTCTGTTGGTGCTGTTGCATGAAAATTCATAACATATAAGAAGACAGGAAATAAATTATGCTCTGGTCGACTGAAAAAGGAATCGTAGAGGCGGTTCGAAGAACCGAACCGGGAGACCTGTTTTAAATAAGATGTACCTGTAGATGAAGGACAGATAAACGATAACCCGATGGAAGGGCAGAACCAGGGATACAGAAGATTCGGCGAGAGAAACAAGAGAAGAAAACACACAACACTAAGCACACATAATGGGTACGAAGAGAGCAGAAAGAAGAAAAAAGGTGCGCGATTTACTGGGCACAACGGGCATGTCCTCCGAGGACAAGCGACCCGGGAGTGAGCAGGTGTCGTAGTCCCGGGTCTAGACTCGCATTTTTCTCCTCACCGTAGAAATTAATTACGAAATGCGGACCGACCATGGGTTCTGACTCATGATGGACGTATACACATGTACGTCCTCGCACACACATGTGTGCATACATACATATATACACACGCGTGCGCCTGCATTTACACACGGACGCACGCGCAAATACCGGCGCATGAAAACGCGCACAAATATACGCATCCTTGGCCGCTAGCTGTACTGAGAATCAACACCGAACCCTTTATAGTAGACGTACGAGAGCGCGTGCTTTCTGCTTCGTTTGCTGTATCGGTATATTATTCTTAGAAATTTCATCGTTTTTATATTCAATATTCAATCGAATTCCTTCCTAATTTGTATCTCCATAAATTTATCTCTGTCCGGTTTATTTTCAAGAATGATCAGTATATATGCATATATACGTCATATTTGCATTTAAGTCTCGTTTGTGAATGTTTTATTTTCATAGTAAACCTCGCATGAGTTTCTTGAATATTTCTATTATATCCGAACCGACTTGTTTTCGCTTTGTTCTTTTGAAATTGATAACTGAAAGAGGAGACTAATATGTACTTCAGAATAACGCTGGTCATTTACATATATATTGTTTGAAAACTGAACATTATAAATAAACGTAAACAATCATGCAATTTTCCAATTATTTGTTAAAAAATAATATACTAGCTGTACATAAAGAATTGTTTAAAATTGAAAGACATAAACAGAGTATACGTATAATTGTCTTTCTCAACATTTTCTATGCAAAGTGATACTAAGATATTTTACGTTTACAGAGATATATTGTGTATTGTACGTTAAGAAATGAGAAAATTGTCCAATATGAAATGTATTAAGTATCCTCGATTTATGGTTAATTTAAAAAAAAAAAAAATTAGGTTCTATGATTAGTTTTGATCAGCTATTGTAACAGCTATTAATCGATCTTGTTTGAACTATCGATTATAACCTTGTGACAAATCTCTAACATTACATACGTTAAATAATTTTTAAACATTTAGTTTAAAATATATTTAGATATAATGAAATTTCGAGATACATTTAAATACGTCGAAGGATTTCATTTTTTTTCCTCGATGCAATGTTATAATTATTAAGTACATCGTTATTCGCAAAAGGTCATTTAAAGTATTAACAGTTCACGTCTGTACGAAGGAAAGCGAAGCTGCCTTTTTTGACACATATCAGCTGATGCATCAATACATTGATACCATTATAAAAAACATTTGACAGGCACTCGTATACCGAATTTATGTTGTTCTTTCTAAATATACTGTACTCTTGTTACCTTTAATGAAAACAACATACATTACAGTACATATAGCAGTACATATGCTCTTCCTCCTTTTTCTCCTTAAATTTTTCTTTTTTCAGCTGATCTTCAGCAACGAGATGTATTCTAACCTTATATTATGCCATACAAAATAATTATCGTTTCAGGAAAGACCTACGCAAAGTTCCTCAGTTTATAACCTTTATAAAGACTTATTGAGAAGTTATACTGCTATAATAGTTTCATTTATATAAATGTTCTGAATAAATAATGTATTTCAAGTATCTTCGATTAACGACTGGTAGAGCTTTAACATATACAAAAAAAAGTCTATTGTATAGTACCAATTATGGAACATTTTCTATTCAATGTAAAACACCTGAAAGAAGATGGAATTTGAAATTTCAAATATCAAATTTTCATACAACTCAAAAATTAAATATTGTATTATTAACTCTGAGCTTTGGCTCAATCTGTTGTGGTCATTTTGTAAGAAGATGGTGGTTGAAACAAACTGTAGAGCAACAGCAAAAATATATAAGGAGGTTTAAGCGAAGGAAACATACTATTTATGGTATACTATCTGTCATTTATAAGTATTTAAAATAAAATAAGAAATATATGTTATATGTATTTCTAGGTTCTTTGGGATTTCTATCTCTCATTTTATTTATTTATTGCCTTAGACATTTGGAGGAAGATCCAGTAAAAAAGAAGCAACATTTAATTTTATTTAATCGACCTCAAGAAATTATAGTTTCTAAGATTCTTGACGTACGTATTTAAACAAAAATCTGAGCAGACTGAAAATAATGGGAGTATTTCACATACTCACAAATTTGTATAGGCAGCAATGCGAAATCATAATAACGTGGTACCAACGTATGATATCAGATATAGAGTAACTGCCAGAGCACTAAAGCAGTTGTTAAACTCTAATAAAAATTTAATTAAAAAGACTGATTGGACTATTACTATAATCCATCGTATATTTGATACAAAACCATTGCCTAATGTTATAATCTTACCAGTATGTATGTAGTCATCTACATATAGAGAAATGTGAAATAAAATTTTATGCTACATAATAAAAATTACATTTTATTTTAAATGTTTTAGGAGAGAAATATTGTTGTTTTTGCTAACATCTTTGATGTTATCGACAGCTTTGATCAACTAGTGTTTATTTTAGCTCATGAAATGTCACATGAACTGCTTCTTCATACAGTAAGTCATAATTATTTTGTGAATGACATTCTTAATATTTTATAAAAGAAGAAAATACTAATGTAAAAGATAATAATGATAATATAATTGTCCCTAGAAAGAAATATGGTCTTTTGTACTTATACATAAAGTTGTGGCTATTGTATTTACATTCCTAATTTGGGTATTTTATGAAAGTGGAACAGCAGCTACACTTACTTCAATTATGTATATATTGTTTAATGCCATTTTTTCTTGGCACAAAAGACAAACTGAAATTGAGGCTGATGAAGTTGGATTTGAATTAGCTGCAAAAGTGTGCAATTTTTATTTAATATAGCTTTAGAATTTTGGTAACTTGCAATTAGTCCTAAAAATATTTTGTATGTTTTTAGAGTTGTATTGATCCTAGAGAAGTTTTAGTATTCTGGGAGATTATGAAAAAAATTGAAGAGCTTATATATCATGATAAAATTCGAATATTATTATTTGAGGATCACCCTTCTACGGATAAGAGAATAAAGAGATTTATCCAACTAATGCCTACAGCTTTGGAACTAAGGAAACAATCCAAGGTATACTTATAATCTTTAATTATTTAAAAGTACAAATGTTACATTAGAAATATATAAGTTGTAAATATATTCTATATATGTAGTGTCCTAAATTACCAGCAAGGGACCCGCGAGATCGTTTACCACGTTTAATGAAGAATATTAAAACATACATGCCAAAAAATTGAAGAATTTTAGGTATGCGATTTTAAATGCAGCTACAGATTCTTTTTGTATATCTTTGTAATACGACGGTGAGTTTGATGAAATAAATGATTCATTAGTCACAGTTAAATTGTATTATGATGACACATATCTCAACGATTGTATTATCATTTGTCTTCCTGTGCTTGAATAAAAATTTGCGATAGTTTTATACCTTTTTTCCGACGAGCACGTAAAGTTTGAATTCGCCACGATGGTTTACAGAATACTTGTTATAGAAATATTCCTCTTGTTCGTTGGAATAGTGTATGGATACAATATAGACATAGATTTTCCTATTATTTATTCTTATAACGCTAATAATTATTTCGGTTACACTGTACGTTTATACTACGAACCGGACACTGATACACCTTGGTAACGTATACTATTCTTTGTATGTGAAATATCGAACAAAATTGTTCTCTTAGATCGTATTTTTATATAATAATTACGAAAGGTTGATAGTTGGAGCACCGAAAGGAAATTATTCCTCGCCTTTTGTACAAAGATTTCCGTACATGATCGAACCAGGTGTCGTGTTCCGCTGTGCGATTAAAAATAGCAAATGCCAAATAATCAAGCCAGAAAAGATTGAGAACGAAAAAGGATATGAAACGCGGTTCGCAATGAACATACTTATACGGAAACAATTTGGTTGGTTTGGGAGTGCCATTTCCGTAGACGAAATAAATGGAATTCTGACAGTAAATGGAATATTAATAACAATTTCCTGATGTTAAATACAATTTTTAATGACATTTTAATTATAGGTGTGCGCACCACGGACAATTGTAGTGATTTCAAAACCATTCACAAATATTAATTTCGAAACTTTGCAAGGCATGTGTTACAGTGGAAAGGTTTCTTCGGACGTGTTGTCAATCGAAGACAAGAATCTTATGTCCTATAGTATGTAATTAATGATTAAAATTATGATCGAGATTATAACATATGTATTAAATAATTATATCATTTCGATTGATTAGGTTTTGAGTCGAAATTTTGGTACAATCCGCTTCATGGTTTTTCTGTCCATTATGCCTCAACGAAGGTATATAAATAATATTTTAGACTACTATATTCTTTTATATCATATGGTAATGTGTTTACGATAAATTCTAGCAAACCGAAGACAGCGAAGGCAAGAAAGAGAGAAAAATAAATCGCATCATAGGGAAGCCAAAACATGAAGATTACGGCACCGTGGATGTAGTATATTTGAATGAAACTATGTCTATAGAATTGTCGTTTCTTGACAATTTATCTCAGTTTGGTACGCCCCTTATACCGACAAACTTATTTTTACGATTAGTATACAATACTAAATACATTTACAGGATACAGCGTTGAATCTGGATACTTTTTCAAAAAAGATCAATTACTCTTCGTCAGTGGGGCTCCAGGGTGGCACTATGTTGGCACGGTAATTAACAATATCTCGAAATTATATCAAATTAAAAATTTTCGATGAACAATTTCTTCCTCCAGGTAATAATAGTCAACCCAGAGTCGCGTGAGTTCGTTACAAAGCTAGATGGAACTCATATTGGCGAATTTTTTGGAGCCAGTTTGGCCGTAGGGGATTTAAACAATGACGGTCTAGATGATCTTCTAATTGGAGCACCCCTTTGGGGAGAAGATAATGGCAGAGTCTATGTATTTGTCGGTACATCCAAAGTAAGAAATATTTCGCGCTGAAAATATATTATCTCGCAGTATATCATACTGCATAGCGCAGAGCCCTGACGTAGGTACTTTATATATTTCTTGTAGGGACGATTTGAAATGACTCAAATATTATACGGGACCGCAGAAGGAGGACATTTTGGATATGCCATAGCTAGCGGTGATTTGGATGCTGATGGATTCGATGGTAATCCAAATCTGTTTATATCAAATGACGTAGGTTTTCGTAGAATTAGTTTTCTTATTGTAATAGATATTATTGTGGGATCACCTTGGGAGAATGATGGCGTGATCTATGTATTCAACGGCGGTTCAGATTATCTGGAAGTGTCGGAGCGAATCGAAGCTGCAAGATTGTTACGGCGTCCTTCGCAGAAAATACAGAGATTTGGATTTTCAATATCGAAACCGGTTGATATCGATGCAAATGGGTTGGTAAAACTTACCGTGCGATATTTAAATCTATTTGATCAATACAGGTTCGATAATCCTTTACGCGTAGATATTTGGATATCGCAGTTGGAGCATACAAGTCAGGACACGCTATAATACTACGCAGTAAACCGGTAACAAAAACACAACTTTCAATTGAGACTGTACCTAGTACTTTGCAAAGAGACGCTAGGCAATTCTTAGTTAAAATATGCCCACTATACTTTGTACGTAATGTACTACGTTATAATAGTGAGCAAGGTACACGTACGTAATTATGTAAATCTTTACACACTGTTAAATCTGTTTATATTTTTTAGTGAATTATAATTCATTTCTAGCTATAAAATTTAAGATTACGATTACCATAGACGAACGTTACCAGCGAACCCAACAAACAATTTTGGAGTTGAAATCTTCTAACTTGACGTCGAATGCTTGCCTATCTGCTCAAGTTAATATTTCGGTAATATTAAGCACATTTTTCTGTCAATTTTGTACCAATTTATGATTTATTTAATATGATATTTCGCAGAGAAATATACGAGATTTTATCGAGCCGATTAGTATTTTTGCGAAACATGATTTTTTATATGATAATACGTCGAGTAATTTTTGCAAATACTGTCTTGTTGAAAAGCGAAACAATAAATTACAAACTGCTCAAGCTTTCCTCCCTTTCAACATCGGCTGTGGAGAAGATAAAGTTTGTAATTCTAATATATCCGCTACTGCAAAATTTTATAATATACAATACAACGATACGTGGGTTATTGGTTCGAGCGATATAAGTTTAGAAATCAGTTTAAAAAACTATGGAGAACCTGCGTACCTTACCATACTTGAGTTCACATTCCCTGAGAGAATAATGTTACGTAGCATTTTACCCTTTTGTCAAGAAGACAACTCGAAAGAAAATTTGATAGTAATCTGCGATACGGGAAACCCGATTTGGAACGGAGAGGAGGTACTTTGAAAATTTTCTTACAAATCGTATTGTTATGTATGATAATAGAAATTTATACTTCTTTTTTATAGAGAAGTGTTAGATTAAACTTGGATATGAGGCACTTAATTAATGGATCGTTGTATGACCATAATAAATTATATTTTTACGCAATGATAAAAACTCGTAGTATAAATCATGGAACGACGAACATAAGCAAAACTCTTAATTTAGTAAACGAGGTTTCTCTATCTCTGCATGGGTTCGTATCATTTAGATATTTTTGTTTTGTAGCAAATAATGCATTTGTTTTTACTAATATTATTTTTCAGGAAAGCAAACGAAGAAGCCTACTATTTAACCACTTTAAACGAAAATTCTTCAAATATTACTTTTCAACATACTTATCAAGTGTATAAACTTGGAGCATCGCCTATAGAAGATGCACAACTTGTTGTTAAAGTGCCATTAGCTACTGAAGACTCAACAACTTTCATATACATGTACAAACCTCAAGTAAGAATCTATGAACTCTCTTTCTTGCAGGTATAAATATAATATAATATAAATGTAATATAAATTGTCGATGAAATATGTTTTTAGCTATACATATCAGGGGAACTTTTTGAATGCTCTTCTGAGAGTACTTTAGTGGATAGTCAACTAGGTGAAGTTCAAGAGGAATCATTCTTAGAAAAATTTGATATACACAAAAGAAACATAGAGGCTTCAGCCGTATACTTAAGTGACGCGAAAAATGTTCAAACTCCAGAAATACTGAACAAAAATTTGACAGATAATATTATTTATATAAATTGTTCAACACCTGAGATAGCTTGTACAACCATCGTATGCAGTTTAAATACACTGAAAACATTACAAGATGTTGGAAAGTTAGTGATTAAATTTTTATTAAATGTCGATAAATTTAAAGGTAATCACTTACATTACTTCTTCATACATACATACATACATACATACATATATATATATATAAAAATATTATAATATACGGTTACATGTTTCATTCGTTTACGCTTTTTTCGATACCTTAAGCCAACTTTAGGAATAAAAGAGCCGTTGTCAAATTTACCACCGAGGTGAACGTAGAAATCATAAAACCAGATGAAAGGCTAGATATCAATGGAACCTGGTAAATACATTTTACATTTTATTACATATTTTCTAAGTATTTATATCTATATATTATTTGAAATAATTTAAAAATGATTAAAAATAGTTCCACGGTAGAAGTTATGACAATGTTTTATTACACTCCCAAAATGGAAAAGCTACAACTATGGATTATTATCGTTTCTGTTTTGGTCGGACTGTTATTATTATGTATTTGTGTTGCAATTTTAAACATGGTAAGATTTCTTTTTATTGGACGTGATTATACCATGTTTTATTTAATAACATTTTTCAGTTAGGTTTCTTTAAACGGAAAGGAAAACAGGACTTAACGAAACAAGAAATTGATGAAGTAAGTATTCTATGGTATCCTATGGCTTTAGAAGCAAAAATTAATTAACGTCTTATTCGCAAGTGATAGAAAGTGGAACCTCGACGGTGATTGAGCCTGAAAATCCGTGATATTTAATGGACGGAAAGTACTTAAAAAACAACATCAAATATTACACATTTATTCCGTAAAAAAACCAAATTATATTTAATAAATCTCTAATTTTTATTTACATCGCATTTATTGCCTCCGATGAAAACCCCATATATTATGTATATAAATACCTACTTTTATTAATTACATGTTATGTATTTCCATCTTATATGTTACGTTTAAGTATCTTAATCTGACAAGTATGCATAATGTAAAAATGTATCTTAAACATGTACATCAATCAGTTATTTACATATTTTGTTTAATTAAAAATAAAATTACAAACGCAATAGTTCGCAATGAAATATCAATAATATTACCTACCGAATCAATTTATTACTACATGCAGTGATAGTAAAAATATTTTTTTCACATTTTCCTGTTTCTTTTCCTTCATTTTCTCTTGTTTTTTTTTTCTCCTTTTCTGAATGACATACCTTCTATATAGCAAAACGAAAAACATTTGGTAACAACCAGTAATACATTGGAACAAATATCTTTTCCAAAGAACTCGCAGTACTGCTACAAATATTCTTGTCATTTTAATAAGATCTGTACAGAATGTGAGCATAAATTATTCTCTCGGTAATACATCAGTCATGCTTATTTTATACAACTGTAAAAACAATTCTATGTCGTAGAATAATTCTTTCAAACAAACTGCGTTACATCGAATACATTTCGTTCCATTCTTTAGTTTTGTTGTCATGCGTTCTAATCAGTTCCGTGTGTCGGTATGATTTACTATATCTTTTAAAAAGACACAAAATGGAGAGCTAGTTATAGATAGCTCATGTCTTATCGACATCAATACCGCACGAAACTTTCTGTGGGTTCAGTCCGCAGGAGTAACTGATACGGTCGAGTGCAGTTCAGCCTTTTCGATGTTCATGTTGGTTCTTAACATTGCACAAACATTGTGTGACTGTTTGTCGTAGCATACTTTGTCGTATATCGACAAGCTTCGACAAGAAAGGAGATCAAACTTGCTTGTTAGGATCTCAACTGATTTATCAGAACCCAATGGTTTTTGTTCTTTCATCAGCATTCTTTTCGTCACAAAGGCGATTCGACCATTTTCAGAAATGAACTGAATAGGTGATACGTTGTGAGGGCCAGTTCATCTTTATCCTTTGGACATGCGTCGCATAATAGAGTGATACCGTTTTATTAAACGCGCGTTCTTTATGGATACCAATAAATAATTTATACTCACAAACTGTAACTAATCTTTGGATTTGCAGATTTAACAGAAAGATATAAAGACGGATATAGATATTACCAATGCATCTATATGTAAATTTGCGCGAATTCCGAAAGGTATAAAATTAAGACGGTGTTTCAATTCCCAACAAGTGATACAATCATTTCAAGCTGGTTGATTCATATCTCTTTTACTATTGATGTTAAATTCTTTTGCTAGAACTATTTTATCACAATAATTTAAATATCAAACTGATTAAAGAAATTCGTTATAGAGAGAATAGATTTTTTTCACACTATATGATAGATGTTTTCATTATTTAAATGTTCATAAGATTATGTAATATATTTATTATAGATACGAACAACCAACATGATATGAAGTGAGGTGTGATATAATCTTTTTAAGATTATACATCATGATATTGTAGTCTTACTAAATTTAATGTAAACTAATCTGTATCAAATATATAATGATGCTCATTTCATTTGAGACAATATAATCAAAAAAAGGCATAAATAATTACATAGTACTATAAAATTGTCTATTTACAAACATTAGAGTACTATCGCACACGTATTCTAGGATGGAACAAACATATTTGATTTAGATTACTTGAATCATAATATAAAATGCGCATCATTATATACATACAAAATATGATTCGTAATTGAACTAGTAGTGCGAAAAATCTAAGTATTATTTGTGTTTCTCATAATGAACACAATGTTCACGTCCGATATAATTCCAAAAGTGAATTACAATTGTATGTTGTAAATAATTATAAGAAATTAAAATCCGAAGTTTGGAATATTGTATCACTGTACGAAACTTCAGAAATACAAAAATGAAAAGTCAAAATCAATTGTATCGCACTCTAGTATTAACATCCCCTGAAATTTTTTAAACCTAAAAATCATGGCTAGATTCTAACTCACAAAAGACAGCTATTAAAATAAAAATAATATACATCTTGTATTCTTTAATGATAAAAACATTATGCATCTCATTGACATAAAAAGAAGTTTGCTGTTAAATATTGCTTTGTGGAAAAAATTATAGGCTGCTTTTAGTATTTTACAACAATCTTCTTTTTGTTCACTATGAAGACAATAAACGCATAAGGCTATAAGCAGTAATTTCTTATAATTATAAAGTAAGAAAAAAAAGTCAATGTCCATTTGTAACACATGATGATTAAGATTAAAATTAACCCCCTCTTTTTAATGAGGAAAAAAAGAAAAAGAATTAAAAAGAACAACTAATATCTAGGAAAACTGCACCTCTACTCTGATTACAATACAAATGAATCATGTACTGTAAAGACACATGCAGCAGAAAAGAATAACGAATAAAATTGAAGTTTCTCTGTCTTACTTTTTCATGTATTATATTCTTATTTATTAAATGCTTCCGCTGGTACTTGTCCCCGCTTGTAAAACTCTTGAAACGCTGAAAGCGCATTGTCATAATTCCATGATACTTCTTCTAAACACTTTAAACTCCATTCCAAGTTCATGTTTGTTTGTTGGCTGAGCGTCATCGTCATTTGTTGTTTTACGTCTTCGGGTAACTGAACCGTTAATGGTTTTGCATTGCCGCTAATCGAAGGAGTCTGTGATCCTGGATCTGTCATTTGCGCTTGTGGTTGACTACTCAATTGTTTTAATTGTGCGTCTGTCGGTTGACTGATATGTAGTTGTTCATTTCGAATACAGTAACCATTTCCTTCCGGTACTATTATAAAGGTTCGATTAAAGTAACGAATAGGCTGTTCTTTCTTGTCAAGCTCTTTGAACAGTCCTGTGACGGTAATCAACATTATTCCATCCTAGAAATATAAAGCTGCTGTATAATACAACTAGTAGGTTGCACATTTCGTTTTTTTTACATAGAAATAAAATCTTACTGTAATCAGATTGATATCCATCGTAAATGTATTCAGATAGTGGAAAGTTTGTGGCATTTGGGAAATAAATGAAACTACGGGTAAACGGCCATGTTTTAATAACTTCTGCCTTTTGTTCGTATCGTTTGTTCTGTACAGGTTTCTGTTTTCCATTAGGTTCCTGTTTTCCATTAGGTTTCTGTTCTCCATTAAGTATCCATTTAATCTATAATATCCCGTTTATTAGTAAAATATATGTTGTTTACTTCTGAGTTAATCCGTGTTCAGAAACTTACTTGTTAGCATAGTGAGGAGGATAAAACACAGTCATGCTAAAACACGCATGTTCGACATACGCATCTAGCAATGGCTGACGATTCTCACTATCAAATATGAGAAAGTATTGCTGTAGAAATTGACTAGCAACTTCTTGTGCTTTTGCATTTGCAACAAACATCCTCTGAGAAGGGGGCATTTTGTTTCCTTCGTCTACTACATCAAACAAGATTGGCTTTGGAAGATCCATACCATCCTTATAAAATATTAAAAGTGGTTACTCTATATTTTATGAAGTATAGTGATTGATAATACGATTATTGTATATTACATACCAGTCGCAGGAGTTTAGGAAACCGTTTCCGCACGTCGCTGTGGTCAGGAAAGAAAAGCCAGAAGCCCGGAAGCTCCAAGTTAATCGTAATAACAGAAACATTTGCCTTATTATTGAAAGGTTTAATATAATGGAGCAAATAATAATAATTTGGAATTTTCAGGAACTACTTATTACTTCATTTTATACAACTTAAAGATATGATAGACATTCAAATAAATAAATAAGTTGATACTTTTAGTGTATATGTTTAGTGTATAGTTAATTATTGGTATTAATTAAAATATGTAAACAGTGTCAATTCAACCCAGATCTGGAGAATCCCACCATCGTGAAAAGGAAGATCGTATTGAAATAATACATTACCTAATGTAGTCATTTTGTCGAGATTTATACTTGTTGCATATAGGGTTCCCTGCCAATTTAAGCTCGTCCAATTTCAGATCTTTGATAGTATCTAATTGATTTATATCTTTTATCTACAAAACGTTAATTATATATTGAATCAATCACTGTGATATAAACGATAAAATACTCATAGCATGTATCAGTTTAAATTACATACCCTGTTATCTCCAATATACAATATCTTTAACTTCAAAAATTTTCTATTCAGAATATTTAAATTTTGGATTGTCTGCAACTTATTTCCATCCAAATTTAATGCCTCTAAATTTGGTATGTATTCTGATACAATGTCTAACACTGCTTTTAATATTAAAGGTTGGAATAGTGCACAAAAGTAATCGGAAACAAGATCTATAAAAATCAAAGTTACTATAATATTTCTTATAATAAATTTATGTGTAAAACATTACTTTAAATTTTTCTAACCTGGATCTCTGTGAAACCTTGACAAATCTAATGCATTTGTAGCATGCATAAATCGTTTAGCCATGGCTTGTTTCAATCTTTCTTTTAGTTTGGCATCAATTTCACATTGTGGAAATGGTGATTTTGAGACCTTTACTAATAATTTGTATCCATCAGTAGTTGTAATTTTACGATCACAATCAAGTAACGCAACTGCTATTTTATCATCATCTACGTAAAAACTGGCTTCATTTCCAAACACCTTATACTGTTGATAAATTTTTATATTTTGCATAGAGTTAACACTTTGTAATTACTTTATTTGTAATTATATAATGTAATTGAAATGTTTCATATTTACCATTATTGGAAGAAAAGTTTCTGGTGCTATATAACTAAGAAGATTATTTATTATATAATCTTTATCATATTTGTGTCCATATGGTATCTATAATCAAAAATGATTTTTATGACTAAAACTAAAACTAAACTGAACATTAAAATTTATGTCCTGATATACTTACAGTAATTTTATACCAATTAGTTTCTCCTATAGGAAATCGCTTAAGTCTAGGAACCATTCCCATCCTATATCTTCTTTGAGGTACAGGGCTATTTCTTCCACGTTGCATCCTTCTATTTCTTCCTGTCATAATAACCTGCCTATTATTATTATTATTATTATTGGAACTTGTTGCCATTTGTACATCTTCATCTAAGCATGCTAATGTCAAACTTCTAGGGACATCCCTTGTTGGTCTCGCTTGTGTTTTGAATGATACTCTAGGCCTATTACCAATATATGAATCTCTGTCATTTCTGGGTACACGGTCGTCATGCCCTGTGTAAAGCAAAAAATTAATGTAGACATGACCAATTTCACCTAAGTTTCTCACGAGTAATGGCGAAAAATATACCAAAATAGTGTTTATCGTCAAAATTTCCAGATCTTCCACCTCGGCCACCCCATTGGGGTTTATTTGGTTTTTTTGGCATCTTTTACAAATTACACAACACTAAGGATCACAAACAAAGTGCAACGATCATTGCAAATTTCAATAGTTATAGAAACAGAGATTAAGACATAAATAATCCTTTTGTGCACCTAATCAAATTATATATATTATATCTATAGCAGCAACAATGATAATATGTTGGTAAAAATGGTAACACTTCAATGTATTTTCCTCTGCACTTGACCCGTTTTAATAAAGAGTAAAAATATACATTTCACGATATATCCAGTACAGAATTCTTTTTCATTACCACGACACGGAAACAAGATGGCGAGTCAATCAGAGAAGATGCTTTCATTTACTTCCGATCAATAATAAAAAGCGCGCGAAAATACAAAATATTGAAATTTAAGAATATCTTGTGCATCTGTTCAAATCACAGTTATGAATTATGATGAAAAGATAATTGTCATATAGTATGTAATTGTAGTACAATATAGTATGTAATCTACATTAATAGGTAAAGATATCAATTAATTTTTCTTGAATTTATGACAGTCTCAATAGTTCGTCGCTATACGAGATCGTTGCGTGGCTGTTCAGAAATTCGGAAAATTCCAAGTTGGGCTGTTACTCATCGAGTGCAAAAGCACTCTGCTTGTGTCTGCGAAATTTGAAATTGAATGATTTAATGAAACTAACAGGTCGCCTAGAAATGAACAAAAACTTGAACGAAATAACCTTTAAAACAAATAATTGTATTTTAATAACTTAATTACAATTTGAGGAAACTTTGAACTATTACGATTTTTGCGCTTTTAAGAAATGCACCTAGACTGAGTTCAGCGTTACAATTCTCCCTTATTTTCCAATCGTTGTTTTATCTACATATATATTCGGATTATACAGTAAAAAGAAAGCAATCTACTTACGATCCAATATAAATTTGTGTAATATTTCTCTAATAAAAATTTATTTTATCGAAGTTTATCATATAACAAAGCAAGTGATTTATGTCTTAGCAATGTTTTATTCTACGGCAACAAAGGTAAATATGCAAATTGGCGAATGATTATAATTATAATTGATAAATAATTTTGACATTTAATCAATAGATTTGTTACTAAGTTCTCTTTATTCGTTATCTTGGCTACGTTGCTGCACAATTCATTTTTATCACGCCAAATTCTACGGTATAGGGAGCCATCTTACAGCGTACATATTCTACGGGTAGTTTCACATGGGTGGTGATATTAAGGTACAGATTACAATCAGGTTCATATTTTAGGTTGGTATCGGTAATAGACAAATAAACAGCAAATACTAATGTTGGCAGTACTGAACAGTTTTTCACATGATTTATAGCGAAGTATATATTTTGAAACGAAAAATTCGGTTGTCGATATATTAATTTTTATTGTAAACATAATAGAGTTTTAAATATTAAACATAAGAAATGGTAATGGTTATTTATAAAATTACATTTCTTATAAAATATGTTAAATGCGTATTTAGGTTATGTTTTTAGATTTTGATATTGTAATAATTTTGTTTAACTTATACCCCAAAATATAAAGTTATTTTGTTATGTACAGGGAAAAAATAAGAGGACGCGAAGAGTTGTCAAGCAAAGATTTGCACAAATGAAAAAAATGATAAGCCTGTCAGATTCAAGAATGTAAGTCAATCTTATTACCAGTCGCAAAGTAAAATAGTATTACTATGTAGAAACCATTTAAAAAATGCAAATTTGTACGATTTGTAGAAAACCAGAGCTTCGTGCACCACCAAAAAAAGTTAAAAAAGAAGATCCAACTGAACTTAAAATAACAGAAGCGTAAGTATTCTCGTATGTGTTGTAATACTTTTATAATATTAGGTCATGAAATATTATCATTATGATGTTATTATAGGCCCCAGCAGTCCTCTGCATTATTTTTCCATTATAACACACAACTAGGACCTCCTTATCATATTTTGGTAGATACAAATTTTATAAATTTCTCGATTAAAAATAAATTAGATATCATAGAAAATATGATGGAATGTCTTTACGCTAAATGCATTCCGTATATAACAGATTGTGTGTTGGGTGAAATGGAGAAACTGGGCCAAAAGTTTAAAATAGCTTTAAAGATTATGAAAGATCCTAGATTTGAAAGATTAAACTGTATGCACAAAGGCACGTACGCGGATGACTGTATCGTCAATAGAGTGACTCAAGTGAGTACAATTTTTTTCAAAATCAAAAGTCTACCTAACAATACTTATAATTTATAGTACTTGCAATATTGCAACTTTTTAGCATAAATGCTACATTGTGGCAACTAATGACAAAGATCTAAAGAGGAGAATACGAAAGATACCTGGTGTACCTATAATGTACGTTGCTCAGCATAGATACACCATAGAAAGAATGCCGGATGCGTATGGAGCACCTAAAAAATAACCACACTTTTTTTATTGTACAAATTTATGTAATAAAGCTTATACATTTTACTCTCTAATAATCTTCATCGATGAATAAATCTTTGACGAAACTATTTATATATATATATATAAATATTATATTTTATTATATAAAAGAAACTTCTTCCCTGTTTTTCTTTATTGCTTTTTTCTCTTTTATTCGAAGGTAGTTCAGAAGCGACCGACAATCGACATATTTTGTGCGGTTGTCCAACGGTAGAAGATAAACAGAAGAGAACGTGTTACAGTTATTGTTCGGTGAAACAATGAAGCTGTTGCGTGTAACGCCCACGTGACACACGGCAACTCGATAGAATTTTACTGTTTTGTGAATGATGCTGCCCCGTATATGGCAGCAACGCGAAATAACGTTAGACAAGTGGGCGCAAAAGACCATTTCGAGTGAGGAACGATTTGCGGTAAATTTATACGGGCGTGACTCGCAAAATAAGTTGTTAAGAAGTTTGCAACGATCCACTTTCGCACTCGGCCAAGATATCGCGATTCGGTAAAGACCATGTTGGCGATCGTTACGCTTACCTACGCGGAAAGCGATCAGATTTTTGGTCGAATCGTAGCTTTCTCGACGAATAACGATCCATCGTGTACCATCGCGGATCCACCGATAAGATTTACGAAGTACGCACGTTACCGTGATCAAGTGATCTATTCTGTACAATTATATTGGTAAATCGGTCTGCAGGAAAGTACGTTCTGTACGTGTATTCGGAAAATGATACCAAGTCAAGATACTTGCAAGATAAGAATACCTAATATACCGTTTGTCGAGGGCCGCGGATGACTTAACGTCGAACGGAAGGTTTCAAGAATAACGGCGATTATTTCGCTTTCTATTAAATTTATCACGTTCATTTATGGGAAGCGTGTCGCGGATAAATCACCCTTTGTGCCGAGATTAGTTATTCCTACCGCGAGTCATCTTGGCTGACTTTTCACGGTTATTACTACTTGTTTACCGCGTCTTCTGCTTCCATTCAAAACTCGCGTGCAATTAATCAAAGTTACGTTCGAGAAAATCACTTTTAACGTTGCAGTTCTTCTCACACTAACGCGATCGCGATACGGTTCAAGCGACCAGATGAATTGTAAAACTGGTCGTATCAGACAGAGCTCGTATCGTATTATATCGTATCGTCCGGATAAATGTCAGGAACTTTTGTCGTCTTTCGGATCGTAACCTTTCGAATATCATGGACCAACAAATGGCATATGCATGCGCATTGTCGTACCGCTGAACATCGGATATCAAGCACGCGAGTACCGGCGGCATCCTGCCGCACCCTCTCTCGCGACAAATACTTGGAGTTAACCTTTGCCAATCAGGAAGTTGATATTATAAAGCCGACACGTTGTCGCGCGCCACTTTATAAAAATCAAGTAAAAGATCAATTTCCGACGGATAACTTCCGTTCGAAACGCCTCGACCAGATCTATTTGGATAAAAAGACCCTTAAAACGTGCAAGTCGAAACTGTTCGACTGAAAGGCCTGAAAGGCAGGCAAAGCTTAGAAACTCCTAATTTCCCGTGGCATTCCATTCCGCGCGCGTAGTAGGTATGTGCATACTTTCTGTCCTTGCTAGATAACGATTCCTCAAACGTTCCTCGGACCGTCCGTACACGGGTTTAATCTTATCCACGCGACACTGTGTTCAAGATCCTACGTTACGTCGTGAAAAAAAAAAAGGAAGAGGAGAGAGAAAAGAAGAGAGGAAGAGAGGAAGAAAGGAAGGAAGTGGCGGTGGGCGCATACGCGTAAATCGGGTTAGCTATCGATACGGTAATCGGCACATACGGTCGGTAGAGGGAGGAGGAGCCGGTGGTGTCCATATAGCGGCCGGTACCCAGTAAACTAGATTAAAGGAAAACAGCGAAGAGAATCTAGTCGCGCGTGTAGCTCGCGCGGCCGTGCTCTCGATTGAGAGAAAAAAGAAGACGGAAGAGAGCCGAGAGGGAAGAAGAGAGGTGGAAAGTTCGAGCGAAGCGTTCGATCGTGGTAACGGATTAGTTATAAAAGTGGCTACAGGGCCGCGGATATATATCTACGGCATCGTGGTTCTAGACCTCTCGTTCCACCGCCTCTCTTCCTCGCCACCCCACATCCTTGTCAACCTAACTACCTCTTTCTCTCTCTTGTCCTCTCCTCTTCGTTCTTCTGCTACCCCTCCTCCCCCGCGCATTATTCATCTCGATCGTCCTTTCCTCGTCCCTCCGATACGACGCAAGTTCCGTCTTCGTCCCTCGGCTAGCTCCGTCTCCGTTTCACGGGCAGCCGGTCTCTTTCCCTGGTTCGCCCGTAAGCGGTCCTCGTTGCGAACGCTTCTCAGCGGCGGCCATCTTGCATACCTGAGCCTCCGCATTGCTCGTTCCTCGAGGGCAAAAGGGAGAATATCTCAGCGCGAGACGACGCTGGGATGCGCGAGGATAGAGTCGAAGGTGGGAGGATAACGGCCGCGGGGACAGAGACGAGGAACGAGGGCGCTATGAGGGGCCCGGCCACCTTCCGCAGGAGAATGGAGGGGCAAGAAAAAGACACGTAGGGCCCAGGGTGGGAGGGAACGTGCACGCCGGTGGTGGAACTAGCGTGTCCCGAGTGGAGAGAGAAAGCCCGACCGACGATCCTCGCAGCAGACGAAGAAGGAACAAGGTAAGATGGAGACACTACCGGAACGGACAAAGACGGGGCGAACCAAGGAGCCCAGATGGAGGAGGATAGAGGCAGAAGGGCCCGAGAGAAGGAGAACCGCGAATGTTTCTCTAAACGAAGAGGGAAAACGCTATCGATGCCTGGTTAGACAAAGATGGTCTAAGTTCCAGAGAGATAAGGATGGAAACCGGTGTCTCGGAAAAAGAGGGTTCGCGAATGCTTTACTAGACGAAGAGGAAAAGCAACACTGACCGCTAGAAGGAAGGAGTTAGAAAGAGAGAGAGAGAGAGAGAGAGAGCGAGAGAGAGGGAACGAGAGGGGGAGAAAATGCGATGTAGATAGGTTGCCTGAGAAAATCGGAGAGAAAAGAAAGAGCATGCGGGCCCAGATGAGGCTTTTCTAAATACGTCTGAGAAGGAAGGTGGATCGAACATCGGTGGCAGGAGGTGTGGCGGGGGGGGGGGAGCGCGGAGGGGACGAAAGAAACAGAGATAAGCCGAGAGTACGGAAGACCAAGAGGGACAGAAAGTGTCGAGCTTGGAATAAGACGATGGATCAAAGAAGTTTGTGCAAAGTCGAAACGGGAGGAAAGATATTGATAAAAGGGTGGCAAAGGAAGTGGAAGCGAGAGAGGAACAGCGACAAAGAGCGTTGGAGCGCGTGGAAGAGAGAGGAAACGCGAAAGACGATGGCCGAAGAGAGAAAGAGAAAGCCGAAGGTTTCTTCGAAGAAAGAGAAAAAGTGATATCGATGGAAGGTGTGCGAGCGCGCGGCAAAGGAGCGGGGAGAGTAAACGGTGAGAGAGGAGAAACGGAGAAGGAAAGAGAGGGGAACGAAGGAAGAGCGAGGGAAACGGATGCATATATCGGGCCCGATGGATCGGAGAGGGACGGCGTCAGCAAGCTCGAAGAATGCTTCTCCTGGCAGCGGCGAGGTTCTGGGACCGTCTCGGTTCAGTCGAGTCAGGTCAGTCCTCGAGAAGGTGATATTCTTCGTCGTCTTACGTTCACGGGGCCTTACGTCGTCGCGTTTACGGCCCACGTTACTCCTTCTTTTCGCTCCTTTCGTGTACGTGTGCGCGTGTCTTTCTTTTTTACCCTTTCGTTTCGTTTCTCTTCTTCGTCTTTCGGTTATCTTCCCCCCTGTAAGTTTCGCTGGTCGCGCGCACTCGCGTCTTTTCGCCTCTAGCTCTCGCGTCTCTCGCTGTTTACCCCTCGATCTTTTTCACCCCCTTCCCCCTGTGAAACCAACGTTTCGCGAACGTGGACGCACGGCAGAAGCACGGTCGCGTGCGCGAGTGCGAAACTCATCGCGATACAAACTACGACTGCGATTCGACGACGATCGAGTTTCTACGAACGAGTGTCCGCCAACCGCCGGTTGGTCGATAGATGGTCCGATCGTAACGTGTAACGTTTGAAGAACGATCTCGTTACGACGTTGCACGTCGCATCGAGGAAAAGCGCACCGTGTCGTGCCGCCGAAACACCATCGTCATCCACCAGTCAGTGGTTATCGTTCACCAACGACGTGTTTGTTTCGTGACGTTAGTGGTAGATGTGCTACTCGGAATCAACTTTGGATGTTTGACTGTGCGAGGCAAAGGCTCGATATCGGAAAGTGATTCGATCTCTGATCCCATCCGTACGTGGCACGGGAACTTTGAGAAAGTGTCGTGTCGAGAGGAAAAGCCGATACAGAAGAGGGTGAGAAGCGGTGGGAACCGCGGAAAGCGGAAAGATCGCGCGTGTCGGTGTATCGAGTGACACGGAGGAACGCGAGGGAGCAGCGACCGCGAACGTGGTCGGAAACCGTCGTGGCGGCGTCGCGCGAAAAATCTTGATCCGACAACGAGCCGCCACTGAACCACCTTACCCTGTTTGCCGTGCGCGTATCACAGGGTGGATCGTTGAGATTTCGAAGAGGATCGAAAAGTTGTTGGTGGTGGTGGAGGTGGTGGTGGTGGTGGTGGTGGTGGTGGTAGTAGTGGTGGTGGTGATCGGTGGAAGGTGGAAAAGTATCGAGGATCGGAGGCGTGCAGCATCCGCAGACGCGTTTCGCGAGGCGCGGCTCTGCGGGTCAGTGCCCCCTCTGTCGGCTCGAGTCTCTCGTGTTCACTTGACTTTCCGCGGCAACGAGCAAAAAGGAGCGAATAAAAAAGAAAACGCCCACACCTTCGAGGCATCCTTAATCCGATTTCGAGCCGAGCCCGGTTAGAACGTAGCCCGGTTTCGAACGAAGAAGCTGAGAGAACGAAGAAGCTGAGAGACACGGACCTACGAACACGGATGAGCAAGCGGATAGAAAGAAGGAAAGAAACGAATACATACGGAGAAAGATCGAAAGCATGGAATCCGTTAGCGATCGAAACAACTGGTCGGCCGCTCGTTGACTTTCGGATCGTTTGCCCTCGTGGTTCGGTCGTGCCATGTCGAGCGTGCCAGCACCAACTACGTGAAGAAAACGTACAAGAGGGAAGATGAACGTGCGGCCGACGATGAGGAAAAAGAACGAGAGGTAGTATCAAAGGAGCAGCGATACTTTTATGTCGTCGAACAGGAGAGGAATTTAGGTAAGGAAGGGGGCGCGTTCGAAGGGACAGAAGAGATGATCATTCGAAGTTCGATGGTCCTAGCCCTGGTCCTGGCACTGTTGTCGGTGGACCAAAATGGCGGCCAACCGAACGGCCAGGAGAGACACGCGTCCGATTACTTTTCTCGCAAACTACCTCAAAGGGTGACGCGACTGGTGCCACGACGGTCGCCGATGTTACCGCAGGATAGCGCGGCCGCGATGGGCTTGGCGATGCAGAGCAGAGCGGTCGACACCAGAGTTCAACTGGAGGTTAGAGAAGGCGAGCCAAAGGGTACCCTGGTCGGCCTGATACCGGTCAAGCCTGGCTTCACCTACAGATTTAACGAGCCGCCGCAGGAATTCGTGCTGGATCCCGAAACCGGCAAGATCAGAACGGCCAAAGTCCTCGACAGGGAAGCGTTGAGCAGCGACAGGTTCGACCTGGTCGTGTTGTCCAGCCAGCCGACCTATCCGATCGAAGTGAGAATCCTCGTGCTAGATATCAACGACAACGATCCAGAGTTTCCTGAGTCGAGTATAGCCGTCAGTTTCTCCGAATCGGCGGTGGTGGGGACGAAATTGTTGCTGGACGCTGCCACGGACAAGGATACGCTGGAGAACGGCGTGGTCGACGATTATTTCATCGTGAATGGGAACACCGATGGGAAATTTCGTTTGGAGGTGACCGGTAATCCGACCGGCGAAACGTCCTATCTGCATTTAGAAACGACGGGAAAATTGGATCGAGAACAGGTAGAATTTTATTCATTGAACGTTTGTGCGAGGGACAGAGGCCGACCACCGAGGTTGGGTTATCTTTTGGTAAACGTGACCGTGTTGGACGTGAACGATAATCCTCCGATATTCCAGCAGAGCGACTACGTGGTCGCTCTGAACGAGAGTGCCCCGGTAGGAACCAAAGTGTTGACGGTTCACGCGACGGACAAGGATTCCGAGGACAATTCCAAGCTGACTTATTATTTGCCGGATACCGAGAGACAATTCACGATAGACCCGGAAACGGGCACCATAACGACGGTCGAGCCTCTGGATTGCCCGCAACAGAGTTGCACGATCGCGGCGCGTCTAGGAGACGGTTGTCCAAAGAGCTGCGTCATAACGGTCTTTGCTCGAGATCACGGCTCGCCGAGGCAGGATGGACGGACCTACGTAACGGTGAATCTATTGGACGCGAACGATCACGATCCTGAAATAAAGTTCAGCTATTTCCCGTCTACGCCGGGGTTCGCGACCGTCGACGAGAACGCCGCCAAGGATTCGATCGTGGCCGCAGTCGCGGTTATCGACAACGACGAGGGCCTGAACGGCGAGACCACCGTGGAAATTCGTGCTGGCAACGAATTGGGCCACTTCAGACTGGACAATACTCCTAGCTTCGATATAGTTCGCGTGAACGGTCGACTGGACCGCGAGGAAATACCAAAATACAATCTGACCGTGGTGGCGACCGATAAAGGCACGCCACCGCGATCGGCAACCGCCTACCTCGTGATCCACGTGAACGACGTTAACGACCACGAACCGGTCTTTCAGCAGAGCGAATACTCCGCGGTGCTGTCGGAACTTTCGCCTACCGGCAGCTTCGTGGCCAGCATCTCCGCGACAGATGCCGATTCCGGATTGAACGCGAGAATTTATTACGATTTCGACTCGGGCAACGAGCAAGGTTGGTTCGCGATCGACCAGGACACCGGTCTGGTCACCACCGTGGCGACCCTCGACAGGGAGGTGCAAGGAAGCATAGAGTTGCACGTATCCGCCAGAGACGGTGGTCCCAACCCCAAGTATGCTTCGACTCACCTCAAGGTCACGATTCTCGACGAGAACGACGAGGCGCCCAGATTCTCGCAGAACGTGGTTCGCGTCACCTTGTCGGAGAATACGCCGCCGCAGAGTCTGGTCGCCACGTTGACTGCGGTGGACAACGACCAAGGAACGAACGGTAGCGTCGCGTACAGCTTTCACTCGAGCGTGTCCAGGGACTATCCGAAAACGTTCGCCCTCGACGGACTGACCGGCCAATTGACCACGAAGGTGAACTTGGATCGCGAGACCACCGCCGAATATCAGATCCTGGTAATCGCCAAGGACCAAGGTACTCCGCCGCAATCGTCCACGGCAACGGTGATATTGACTTTGGAGGACGTCAACGACAATTCGCCGGTGTTTTATCCGTGGAGGTACCTGATGCCCATACCGGAGGATGCCCCGCCAGGAACATCGGTGGGCAAAGTGACGGCGACCGATGCCGATGCCCGGGAAAACGCTCAGGTCAGATACTCGTTGGAATCCGGTGGCGAGGGACTTTTTACGGTGGACGAGAGAACCGGCGAGATCACTCTTCAGGGTTCGTTGAGGGCGGCTCACAAGACCCTCTATGAACTGAACATATCGGCCAAAGACACCGGGGACAGAGTGGCTGGCAGAAACGCTCTGGTTGAGATCATTCGCGAGGAAGACTTGGAACACCTGGAGTTCGACACTTACAACGGTTACGAGTTCAGGATAGCCGAGGACAGGGGAGAATGCGGCGCGATGTCGAACGTGTTCGCTCGAGACGTGGGCACCGTACAGATTACGCAATACGACAGCTCCAAGATCTCGTATGCCATCGTGTTCGGCGATCCGAAGGGTAACTTCAAGATAGACGAGAGTACCGGCACGATCAGTACTTCCGGGTGTTTAGATCGGGAGCAAGTGGCTTACTACAGTCTGCAATTATCGGCCAGAGCCGGACTCGCTTACGGGCAAACGTCCGTAAATATCACGGTGCTGGACATTAACGACAATCCGCCGAGGTTTCCCAAGGGCGAGATCGGTGACGAGGTGTTTCTGAAGGAAAACGCGGCTGTAGGACAGGAGGTGTGCCTGGCTCGCGCCAGGGATCGCGATGCCAGCGCCAACGCGAGGATCGTCTATTCGTTGACTCACAATCCCGGAGGACAGTTCAGGGTTGCAGAAAATTCTGGCATCATTTATCTGGACAAGCCGATACGAGCGGCACCGGGAACGGTACTGCACCTGGAGGTAACCGCCACGGATTCCGGAAATCAGCCGTTATCCGCTCAGCATCAAGTCAGGGTAACCATCGAAGACGTAAACGATCATACGCCGGTATTCAAGCTGACCAGCTACGAGACGTCGCTACCGGAGTCCACACCGGTGAACGATAGATTTTTCTCCCTGACCGCTATCGACGTCGATCTCGGTGCTAACGGCCGGGTGTTGTACAGCATAACCGACGGAAATACCGAGGATCGGTTCGGAATATTCCCGGACGGCCAGTTATACGTGAAGAACGTTCTTGACCGCGAGGAGCTGGACTATTACGCGCTCGAGGTAACGGCCACCGATCAAGGTAGCCCGTCTAGAAGCTCGGTAGTACCGGTGGTCGTTCACATAATCGACGAAAATGACAACGCGCCGGAATTCACCAATTCGAGCTTCGTCCTCCACCTACGCGAGAACGAGCCACCGGACACGTTCGTCGGGAAATTATTGGCAACCGATCGAGACGTGGGTCGCAACGCCGACCTCGTCTTCTCCCTTCCAGCTAGTCAACAGGACTTCACCGTCGATCCAAGAAACGGTTTCATCAAGTCTCTTCGAGTGTTCGACAGGGAGCTGCTGGTAACCAATACCGGTAGCAGCTACGTTACCTTGGAGGCTACCGTCACCGACAACGGAGTCAATCGACTTCGCGATCGAGTCAAGGTCGTCATCTATATCACCGATGTCAACGACAATATCCCTCAGTTTCAGAGGTTACCGTACAGGGTACAGGTAAACGAAGGCGCCGCGATCGGCACGCAACTGTTACGAGTGTACACCACGGATGTCGACGAAGGATTGAACGGGGACGTGTTTTACTCTCTGGAGGATGGAAATCAACACGGCCGGTTTGCCATAGACGAGGCGACCGGGCAGATCTCTCTGACGAAGGAGTTGGACCGCGAGACTACGGACGCGTACGTGTTGACCGTAGTGGCGCACGACGCCGGCTTGGAAACTCGTCTGTCCTCGAGCACGACCGTTCACATCGAGGTGCTCGACGAGAACGATAACGTGCCCCTGTTCGTCGACGATAAATCAAGCATCTCCGTTCTCGAAACGACACCGACCAACACGGAACTACTTAGGTTCAAAGCCACGGATAACGATCTGGGACCGAACAGCGAGCTAGCCTTCGCCATATCCGCTGGCAACAGGAGGGACACCTTTTACATCGATCCTCTGACAGGGACGTTGTACTTGAGAAAGCCGCTGGATTATGAGGAGCTGGAAAAGTATACGCTGAACGTGACCTGCAGCGACGGCGGTCATCCGAGGTTGAGCTCCGTGACCACGTTGATCGTCGAGGTTATCGATGCCAACGACAATCCGCCGGTGTTCCCCAACACCGCGATAGCCAGACAAATTAGAGAGGGAATTCTGGTGCACACGCCGATAGTAACCATCACGGCGGAGGATCCCGACTCGAACGAGAACGGAGTGGTCACGTATTCTATCGCTAGTCAAGATCCGGAGGATCAGGTTCGAAGATTCGGTATAAATCCGTCCACCGGTGTCATACACACTCTGTTGCCGATCGATCGCGAGGAAGTCGACACCTACAAGTTGGTGGTCGTGGCGACCGATAGCGCTCAACCAGCTAGCGCCAGGCTGTCCGCGGAAAAATTGGTCATCGTCATCGTCGAGGACATCAACGACAACGCGCCGATCTTCGTCAGCATGTCGGCCGTGGTGCTGCCGCTCAAAGGAAATTACTATCAGTATCAGAAGGAGATTACGGTTACTCAGCTGGTCGCCAGAGATTTGGACTCCAGCACGAACGGTTTGGTCACCTACGAGTTGCTTAGATCGAGCATCAACTATCCGGATATGTTTCGAATTCATCGGAACACGGGCCACCTGACGATAAGGCTGCCGCGATCCCTGAAGAGCAGCTTTGAGCGGGTCTCCAAGTACCAAGTAGGGATCCGCGCGACGGACGAGGCCGTTCAGGCGGAACGAAGATCCACGGAGACCTATTTGACCCTGATAGTGCCCGGAGAAGATGGGGACGATCAACCGATATGGGAGCACCGTGGCCAGATCGAGGGCAGCGTGTATGAGAACGAGCCGATCGGCACAAGCATTTTGAGAGTGAGTGCTCGCAGTCGTAGATCGAATATCGATCTCGAATACTACGTGACGAACGTGACTGCTGGTAGCGGCGGTCCGCAGGTCGACAGATTGTTCGACGTCGACACGAAGACAGGTATATTGTCGACGGCTGCCGCGCTGGACAGGGAAACAGGAATCCAGTGGTACGAGGTGGAGCTGTACGCCATCGGTGTTGGTGGTACCAGGCCCAGTACGACGTCCACCAAAGTAAGTTCACGTCTTTGATTGATCATCCCGGAGATATTAATGATCCGGTGCGTTCTGAAAGTCATTCGCCGCTTTTTGTCGAGCAGATTCGTCTTTCCCCTCGTGTAGCTTTCTTTCTCCCTTTCTCCGGGGTAGAGAACCGCGAGCCCACGATTCTAGCTCGTTCCTTTTTGCGTTTCGTCTTGCTTCACGCGGCGCGCACGTCGACGTGCTAAAAATTCCATCCAGTGCTCGCTCGAAACGATCCGTTCTGAGGAAGCGAGCGATAGCGACGCTAGTACCGTGCGGTTTAACACGCGCAAAGCTTCCCTCTCGATTTGGGGAGGGGGGGGGGCGGGGCGGTAGTCGAAGTGAAAAACCGAAAGAAAGAGATAATCGTGAGAAACACGGGGATGCAATCGACGCACAGCCAAGCATCGTGCAAGCTTGTTTATCACCGGCGGCTCGTTCATCACCGGTTAAACGCGACTGCATGGATTTATTAATCCACCGTCAGGGCGCGTTACGCGTACAGGCTTCTCGTCTTACGACACGATAGACACGGCGATTCGTCTGCTTGGGAATCGCGTTACGTAAGGGAATGATCTTAACGTAATTAGGGTCAACGATGGAGAGTCGCGGCTAAGAATCTGCAAGACGAGAGAGTATCGTCGGAAACAATACGTCGTCGAGAATGAGCGAGAAGAGAGGAGAGGAGGGAAGAGGAGGGAGGCGACCGTAATAGCGGCCCGAGAGAACAGATCGGATTAATCGCGAGATGGTAGGAGAAATCGATATCGACTATGTACGTACTTACGTTCTTACCTCGAGCTATTAGCCTTTGCGATCGGCGGCCGCGAAATACGCGAGAATCGTCGTCGAATCGAGGAATCGCCGGTTGTCGAATTTGAAAGAGGCGGCGACTGCACCGTCGTCTTCCGATAGGATATTTCTCACCGAAAATTAGCCGTAGAATTTCTGGTGGTGGTTAGGCGGCTGCGCGACACCGTGTATAATTCCCAACTAAAAGGGAGCCAGTGGGCGACGAAGGGAACAGGATAGTTGTTCGTTTTGGAAAAGGGCACGTGTTCCATAGCGCGGGACCATCCCTCGTTCCAGCACTATCGTCGACTATCTTCGCGATATCCATATAGCGTATATACGTGTGTATAAGTACGCGTGCGTGTGTATGTGGTTATATACACGTACTCACGCACACGTCCATAGCGGGGATGATCCAGCAAAAGCGAAAGGACGAAAAGAGGGACAAAGACGAAGAGAACGAGCTAGAAAGACGCGCGACCAAAGAGTGGGAGAGAATAAACGACAAGATGAACCGCGTGCCAGGAAATCAAGTTGGATTCGAGTCGGAGCTGCTGGTGCTGCTGGCTGGCTCGCTGCCGGAGGTTCAGAACTCGAGAAAAACTTGATCTCGGGTGAACGCATACAAACAGCCGGACGTAGGTAAAAGTCGGTCCATCTTTACCCCCGGTGCGACTGCTGCTGGTTGTTGCTGCTGCTTCATTTCTGAAGATTCTCTCTCCCACCCTGGTCTCTCCCTATGGCTTGCCTGGCCCTCCTCCCCCTGGAGGAGTGTGCTCCCAGTTTCGGGCCCTGCTTCTTCCTATCTTTCGTTTCTTTCGTCTGTCCCCGTCTTCGTCGTTTCGTTTGACCCTACCTTTATCGCTCGCTGTGGGATCTGTGACTCTCTTCGGGAACCGACTACAGTTCGGACGTTTTTGTTCCAGACCCGACTTTTGTTCTCTCTTCTCTTCAGATCTGCTCCTTTCTCTTTCTCTTCGCCCCTCCTCTCTCTCTCTCTCTCTCTCTCTCTCTCTCTCTTGTTTTCTCTGTTCTCTCCCTTTCTTCCTACGTCTTTGCCCCTCATCTTTCTTTTACCCTTTCCCTTTCTCCGTTCGTTTCTCTGTTGGTTTCTCTGCTGATTTCTCTGCCGGTACCTCGGTGCACACCGCGCGCAACCTTTGCAACAGGGCCCGGCGGTTCTTTTTCTTCGTTCGGCCATCGACTTCGTATCATCGGTTTTTTGCGCCGGGTGCACGGGGATGAAAGCGGGGACATATTCGTAGCCGATGTCGTCTCGGCTCGCCTGGCATTTTTGTCAAACCTCACCGCGGCCGGTCAATTAGAACATTCTTCGACCGGGGTAATTCAATTTGCATCTTGGACAAGGCGAGTCCGTAGCAGAGTTTCCAGGGGAAAAGTTAACAGGGCCAACGGCCTTTAACTTTCATTCGCTGTCTTCCGTTGATTCCGTTGAAAAGTTGGTGGTCGACGGTGACGTCACGATAGTTGGTTCACGATCGGCTCGTTGACGAATTTCATTAGCGTGTCCGCTCTACGTACACACCAGGAACCGAGGTGTTTCAAGGTGAAAGAAAAAAAAGGAGCGAAGCGGGTCGTCGATTCGATCGTTGGTAGGAACGCGCGTCCGAGCGTGAGTATTATTCAATTTCCTTCGTTAGGATCGCGATGTTAACGGACCTAATTACCCATATTAAACTTACCTTTGGTAACTCGTATTCGTAATACAGTGTTATTAACGCGACGCCGTGATAATTACGAACGTACCGTATCTGTTTAAGAAACGACTAACGATATGAAAACAATTAACGTTAAGTAATACGGCCGAGTAAATTAGCCTGGGTCGCGAGCCAGCCGCTTCGCGATAGTTTCAACCGCGGGTCCTTCGCGCTATCGGTATTACCCTCTCTATTTGAAATTCTTTTCCCGATTTATCATCGATCACGATCTACTTAAACCTCTTAAATGTTCGAACGAGAGCGTGCCACGACCGGCTCGTTAATCGAAACTTTCCACTTCCATTCGTCCTACGTGAAATATCGTTTGTATCTAATATTAGAAAGTTGCAACGGATAATAATAGCACCGAGTAATAGCCGGCGTGGCCCGATAGAGTCGTCGAATAAAAAGGATCGTCTCGGGTAGCGGGGGTCGTTAACAAAGGCTCGCCATCGAGTCGAAATGTTGCGATTTCAACGGGAATACGATAATCCCCGGGCGACAAAACGGGGGAAACACGGATAAATAAAGTAAGTAGCACGCCGTTTGATTTAAGAAAGTGGCTTTAACGTGATCTTGATGTATGGGCGCGCGAGCCACGGAACGGCAAACCCACACACGCTCGCGCGCCAATGGGTGGGTCCAGAGAGCTCGTGCGAAATGTAGGCGTAATGTTTCCTTCGTCCTTTTTTCTTTTTCCTTTTATTTCGTTTTCTTCTTCCTCCTTCTCTTGCCACGTTAGATAAATATATCTGGAGTAAAGCGTGAGCTCGCTCGCGCGCGTAGCATACCGGTCGTGTACGGCCGAGTGAACGCGCGCGAACGGGCCCAGAGAATTTAATAATAGTCGATGATAATTATGTCGGTGTCCGATTAATAGCGCTCGTTTAGCCGCGATAAATCGTCAATTAACTACGCCGACGTTTTCGTCCTTTCTGAAATATGGCCGCGTAATAACGTATATAGCGATACCAGCGGTTAAATCGTTATTGCCGTATTAAGGATTTGGAACGGCGAACTGCGAGCCACTTTTTCGACCCTCTGTATTTAATATTTCATCGATGATCGTTCGAATTCCGTTCGACTTCCGCAAACGCGGCGCAACTCCGGCCGAAACCTCTCTACGAAGTAAATCGCTATCCGTGTATCGTACGCGGAACGTGTGACCATTCACAATCGACTATCTCGCCATCTTCGCCAGATAGCGTACCGTTTAAATTAATTCGCACAAAGGCGAGATGAAGGCCGCGATTAGATTCGCCGTCTCTTCCACTGCGAATCGTATGATTAGTTTATCGATACCAACCGGCCGAGTCGTGGAAAGATGTTCGTTGATAAAGATTCGACGATTCTCTGGAGAGGTCGGTCCGCGAAAAAAAGGAAAGAGTCTTTGAAACAGCTTCCTCGATATTCTTCGTAGCCATCTACGTAACAAACGTAGCCATCTATTCGCAAACGAAAGTAGTCTCCTGGAACTTTCATTCTTCCTTCGATGTAATCTCCGCGAGTACGTCGTTTATGGATTTCAATGATCCCATTTCCTTTTTTTTTTCTCTTCTTTCTTTTCTTTTCTCGCCAGTTGGCGACAACTAATCGTTCCATCCAGTTCCATCGATCTGCGACGATCGTACAACGTGTTATTATCAAATGCACTTATCCAGTACCTGGCGATCGTGATTTCCGTATCTGTCCTCCCGTTGCTCGATATAGTTTGTGCCGCTAAACGCGAAACCGTACTCTCTACTTACGAATTAATTTTCCATTCGTCGTTTCTCCCATCTGTCACGGAGAAATTGTCGTGACACGATACGCTATCCATTTAAGTCGCAGCAGAGAATTTTTAACCCCGTCGAACGATCTACGGGAAAGCTGCTCCAAAGGGGAAAGGTCTACGTTAATACCCTGCTCGCTCATCATCATTATTTTCTCTGTTTTTTCTGCTTTTTTCTTTTTGCTCGCCTCGACGTTGCGCCTGTACCGTTGCAGCAACAAAGTCTAGTCGGTAGCCTCGCAAAAAAAAGGTCCGCTACATGAAAACCGCCGATCGAGCGATGCCTCGCTGTGCATTCTGTGGTTAACAACGGTATCCCGCGACCATTTCACGATGTTTCCCCTCCCATTAGGCTCCACGGGAAATAATCAACCCCGATCCGGTGAGCTTTACGTAACGCGAATTCCCGTAAACTTTGTCACGATCGAAACGAAAATCGACTCCGGTCGTCGACTCGCTTTGTCGTTTCCCTATTTTTCTATACATTTCTATATCCTTTGTTCTTCTCTTTTTCTTCCTTTTCTTTTTTTCTTTTTGCGGCGCGTTAACCGTAAGTTATTGAAATTAAAAGCTTGCACCATTAAGAGGCGCGGAGCTGCGAAAGGAGCAGAGAAAATGATTTACAAGGGTGCATTTATAAAGTTCGTCGCGTTCATTCGTCGGCCGGTGGATCTTCACGGGGCACGAAATAAAGGAAATCGGGATGGCACCTTTAATGCTACGCTAATCTTCTACTTGCTCATCATCATCATCTTCGTTCTCGCTTCGTTGCTGTTGTCCGTCCCCTCGTAATCACAATCGTCATCCTGTTCATTTTTCAACGTCTTCTTTAGAAGGCGTAGCGCGAAGAAGAATCGGAACGAAACGACGCGGACGGAGAAATCAAATCTGTGGGCGTGAGGAATTGCGAACACGAAAGCTCTAAAATCGTTTCTCTGTAGCGAGCCTCGCTCACCTTCGTTCGCAAAATTCATCCTGATCCGCTTCTCTCTTCTCTGTACTAGGCTCCGTATCGTACGCATTCTCGTTGCGGAAAGATTCGCACGGCACGTCATTCACGCGGAAACGACGAACGAACGGATGTCTCTCGTTGATCGAATAATAAGAGCGAGAAGCCGTGGCCGCGAGATAAGGAAATTGGCCGCGAAAAAAGTAAGAACGAGAAGAAAGAGAAGAGGTGGTAACGGGGTAGGAGAAAAATGAATCGTAACAGAAACGAGACAATTTAAAGGCGGACGGTCGCCGGTATACGGAGGAGGAGAAAGCAAGGTAAAGAGAAAGAGAAAAGGAATGGCAGCGTTACTTAACGAGGGAGATTTAAGCTTCGTTCCGCCCGCGCGCGCATTCCTACCACGCCGAACGATATTTCAAAAGATATGATACTGGATGAACTTGCACATTTGAACGAAAGTCGGCGTATCGATCTCGGTCGTACGCGCACAGAGCGAGAGAAAGAATTACCTAAAGTTGCCGAGGACGGGCTGTAGATCGATGAAAAAAAAAAAGAAAAGAAAAAAGAAGAAGAGGAAAAAAGAGAGGAAGAAGAAAAAGAAGAGGAAAAAGAAGAGGAAAAAGAAGAGAGGAAGCGAAGCGTGACGGGGAGGTCATACAGGATTTTATCTTTCCTCGCTATCGATATAGACGTTAAAGATTCGAACGTGGCTCTTTTAGCGTCGATATATTTTCTCTAGGTATACGCGTCGGTGAGATTCTGCGGCGGAGATGCAACAATATTCCTGTGCGCGTCGCAGTGAGCAAACCAAACGCACAACAGAACCCCATTGAAATATTACTCTTGTTAGTCTTCTGAAAATGTCACCGTAGAATACGCGCAGCAGGAACCTATGCCGGTCTCGAGATTCGTCTATTGAAATCACCGGTCGCACAAAAAGGACGAAATTCCAGAACCGCATACCGTTTATCCCATGGATGATCGTCCCGTGCCCCGTGGGGATATCTTCTCGATCTCTGCGTTCCGTTCTGTCTTTCTCTGCCTCTCCGTCATCTTCGATTCTCGCTCTGTTCCACCAGCATAGTCGAATCCTTTAAAGGACTTATACGCTTCTGCTGCCACTCGTTCACCGTCCGCCGTTTGTCGTTCTCCTTCCCAACGTAGAGCCACTGGGCGCGCGCATTGTTGTTCCTCCTAATCTTTACCTGCTTTCCCAATGTCCTGGACATTTGACACGAGCACTCGAAAACCAGGTATTCTCGCCATATAATTTCTTTGGTATGCTTCGCATGAAACCTACCTTCTTCTACCTCCACCCCACTTACTCTCCTCTCTTTCTCTCCCTCTCACTCGCTCTCTCTCTCTCTCTCTCTCTCTCTCTCTCTCTCTCTCTTTCTCTGCCTTTTACACGCTTTATGGATTTTGATCACCGATCTCGGATTTATCTACCTTAGGACTTAATGAGCCTCTTTTGTCCCTTCGTTTATTTTGCCTCCTATCGATGTCCGTGGCTTGGCTCGATGTTTCCTCTAATTCTTACCTTCTCTTCTTGTTTTTTTTCTTGTTTCTTTTTTCTTTTTTACCTTCGTACGGACGTATCTCGTTACTCGAGTTACACGGTCGTTAAGTTGGTAAACATTGGACGTTGACCGACGAGAACGGACTCTGACGAAAATTCTAGGCGAGTATTTGCAAATAAGCGTGGAAAGACGAGCCGATGCGGAGAGAATCGATCAATTTGTGGGTACGCGTTACAAATTAATACTCGTTACTATGATCGGCGTTTTTACGAGGCGGCAGCGTCCTTTTTAGCCGACGTATTTACGTGTGTAACTGCTTCAATTTAAAACGATCGACGAAAAGCGACGGCAAGAAAACGGCAAAAAGCCAGATCCACGGAAGATTACGGGCATTATTCAATTATGACATCATTAAGGGCTTGTTGCGCTTTCGAGACGTTTCACCGTCTGCCCTCTTCTGTTCTTTCATCACTCGTAAACGCGTCCAGAAATAACGCGTTCCACGATATGTCCGTCCCATTGGCCGCTCTGCTTGCATCGAAAACGCCGCTCGAAATTCGACGGAAATTTTCAAACGGCACTCAACGCGAAATTTATACCGAAACTTAACGTAAAGTACAAGCGTAAGCGGCAAATGAAGTTATCTGGATGTTCCGCGTGTAAACACTTTTAATGCTGTGCCAATGTTTCGCGGAACAAAGTTGCGAAAAAAGGAATTAACCCTTTCAGGACGTTTGCCCCGTCTTTATTGCCATATTTGCCGCGATAAGGGAATATTCCCCCCTGCGTTTAGTGGTCGTTCGGTATCCTTCGGATTCCATATTTTTGCGACGTTTCTCGATCGTCGTTTCGGCCGTGGTGGCCTTCGAAATCGCAACGACGCGAACAACGATATTTCAGCTTAATCGTGCAACCTCGATATCGGATATTTCCTATGAAGCAAAAGAAGGTACGATTAAAAAGGATTTATCGAGGTTCGCGTGCGAAAGTATAAATCGTCGATGGAATTCGAGGGAAAACGGAGAAGCGGAGAACAAGGGAAGAACGATTCCACGAACGCTATCTTTTCATAATCGGTTGACCTTCGCATAGTGATCATTCCTGGGAACTATGTCCCCGGTAAAATACTACTTGGTTGGTCCTCTGGTTTTTATCTCGCGGTTCAGAAGCGCGCGCTCGCTAATGACCGTCAGATACGATTCCAACGTTTTCGGCTCGACTCACGCTCTTGCCCACGACGACTGACCACTCGCTGGAACCTGTACCGCTGTTGCTGCCACCGGTGCTTCTACTTTGCTTCTACTTCTGCCGTATCGAGCTCGGTCTGCGTTCCTCTCGGTCGTCCGCGTGCTCGTTCGCCCCATCACCATCTTCCGCTTCTTTCTCCTCGTCGTTATAATTTTTTTCTTTTCTTTCCCTCCTTCGAGTTTCCACGTTCCGCTAAAATACAAGCGGAAAAACACGTTCGTGTTTATCGTAAGATCGAGCGTCCATTAACCGACTCTCACCATCGATGCCGCCCCTTTTTGTACTTTTCACTTATCCTTCAGCGCCGTCTTTTTATCGGTCTTCTTAAAAGTTCGACGATCGGGATCTTCTCCCCTGCCCCTTTCTCCTTCCATGTTTTAATTCGTTTGGTCGCAAACAACGCATTCTTTCAACGGTGTCGTCCGAAGATTCCCGTCGTCATCGTGACTCAGAAATCAGTTCGGCTAAACGTAAACACGTTACATCACGTTACAGGCTTGACCATTATTCTGACGAATTTTTTCACCGGCTATAAAGGGGAACAAAACGAGCATTTACAGACACGCGTTCGTCGGCTGGTCTTCGATTATTCAGCGGCTCGACGAAAAAAGTTGACTGGAAGCTCGCGGACCGAGAGACGCGACGACCGTCGTTGGATCCTGGCGCGGACGACAATTTCAACCCGATTTCGTCGCACAGCTGCTATTTGTTTATCGCTCGTGAACGTTCTTTCTCTTCTCTCCTCGTCTAATTACATCGGATGGCGAATGAAATATCGATCAGATATCTTCGCTTACGTAATAATAAATTACACGCGAGTAGGGCACGACGTGCGTCCACGTGTCTTCGCGGATCTTCGCAGCCAACCGAGACGAAACAAGCGTAAACGTTTCGTTTTCCCGTCGTCCCGACTAAATAAGCCGCGTGACTTGGTCTGCAGAAGAAAATACGACGGCTCGGTATATATTCTTATCGAAAGTTATAGGCGATGACTGGAATAAATCGATCGAAAAGGCACGGCAGGCTAGTTTTGGTGGCTGGGCCTCCCCGTTTAAAAGGAGCAGGTAGTGAAAAGGTTGAACGTCTGTCTCGAGTGGCCTGCAGGAACACGCGTCGCCTAAACGTAAAATCGAATGATGCATAGCATCGGAAGATTCGGTCTCCCGTGGCCCGCCGTGAAGCTTCTCCTTGAGATTACCGCGCTTGATTTACATTTATTTAGGACCCCTAGACAAACACTCGAACAAGGAACACGAATCTCTACACGTCTACCGGACTCCCAAGCAATTTCATCTGTCAAACCCCTTCGTATCGCGACGCTCTTTCTTCTCTTTCCGCTTTCTTCGGATACTACGAATCGTCGATTAATCATCTCGTCGACTACCACACGTTTCCCTCGTGTTTTCGGTAAATCGATCGACCACGATACTCGTGTGATTTCCTTCGTACGGATATTAATGGTGAACGAAACACGTTGGGATCCGTCTTGTTGCTTAACGACCAGGCAATTGTACAAAATAATTAAGCAACAGATTAATCGAGATAATTACCGCGAAACGGAGCCCCGTATGTTAATAGAAGGTTAATTAAGCGAGCACAATTATGCCGCGAGAGATTTTCTGAAGATTCGAGTGCCGATAATCGGGCGTTCGCTTTCGTTGCTCGTATCATCCTACCTAAGAGAACTAACAGTCATCTGTCCGTCGATTTATTCGGTGCACGGAGACGTCAGCGTGAATTAGCGTTAGCAAGGCTACGAGGGAAAGGAGAAAGAAACGCGCGCGCGCGCCTTCTCTTCGTTTGCGCCTCGCGTATGTGTACGATACGTATCAGGAATGTAACTATTCGACCGATAGAAAGGACGAAGAAGAGAACCGATGAGAGACGGTGGAAAAGGGAGAAGGAGGGGGGGGGGCGGGAGGGAAGAATGGGTGCGAGGTGGCGGGCAAAAGAAGAAGGAACGAGCGTAGGGGAAGAAAGAAGGGAAGGAAGGCTTAAGCGCAAAGGAAATCCGATTTTTCCTGACGATCGGCCGGTACTGGATTTCTGTTCGATCGGAGGCAACGTTCGTTGGAATTAAAAGAGAACGGCGAGAGAGGATCGTGAGAAGACGAAGACGCCGATGGTGAAGCACCGAGACAGTATAAAAGAAGAAGAATGTTTCGAGAAGAAAGATGACGAAAGGAAGGGGGACGAAAAGGGAAGGAGTAGCGAGGCTAACAAAAAGTGCAAAGACAGGCAAAGAGACGCGTTAACCCCGAGAGTTTAGATTCTCCGGAGGACTCTCCGGAGGAGTCTCGTTTGTCTCCTTCGTTGGAGCCTCTTCTTCTTCAGCGGGGTCGAGCCTCTTCTCCTCTCTTCTTCTTTCTTCATAGGTCAGAGTCGCGCGTTATCCTCCTTCGTCCTCCTCTTACTACCACGCAGGCTGCTACGTCTACGGTATTAGTCTACCTTGCACGCAGAATACTACTCTCTCCTTTTGCCGGTCGTCGCTGTCGTCAACCTCCTCGTCGTCCTCGTCGTTCTCTCGTCCTTGTCGTTGTGGTCGTCGTCGTCGTCGTCGTCGTCGTCGTCGTAGTCGTGGTCGTCGTCGTCGTCGTCGACGTCGGCGTCGTCATCACCGCCGCCACCACCGCCGCCGTTGTCGCTGCGTTTATCCTTCTCTTCTCTTTCTACACGCTTACTCACTGTTATTCTCCATCTTACACGCTCCGCGGTCTCTTCCTGCTCGTTCTTTTCATCTCGCGCACTCTCTCCACTCTCGTCCTCCTCTAGTCCTCTCTTTCTTCGTTTTACACGCTGCCGTGCTCCCTTCCTCGTACACCGGCAACGACGCTCTTACTCACTTCTTACATTCTTCCTCACGCATTCTTACCATCTCCTTCTGCTACCCTCACACTTTCCCTTCCCTCTCTCTTTCTTTTCTACACTCTCTTACACTCTACTCGTCCCTCCCTCTTGGCGCTTCTTTCTCCGTTTCCTCGCTGGTTTGTTTGCTCTCTCTCCTTGTATTTTCTCTTCTCCCTACCTTTCACCTCTCTTCCTCCGCTTCTTCGTCGCCGTAGTCTTCCTCCTCTTCTTCGGCGCCTCTTCTTCCTCTCGTTTCATACCTACGTAGCGTCGTCCGTCTCTGCTGCGTGCGAATCGCGCGCTCGCTCGCTCCTTCCTTCGTTCAGGGCTCTTTCGTTCCATAGACATATATCCATCCCCACTTGGCCAGCTCGCAGAGTGGTCACGTTGGCTCGTTCCCTCGGCAAGGCTGCTCTTTCTCTCGCGCGGTGGCCAACGGGTCCTTATCTTATGCAGAAAGGTGGTGCGGAACCCACCGGACCCCTTTGCAAGGCCCCGCATGACATTAATTTTGAAATATTATTTGGGCCCCCCTCCCGTGCCGCCGCGCGTGACGGCCTCTCTTTTCTCTCCAGATCTCTCTCCCTCTTTCTCTTACCAAACCCTCAACCCCCCTCCCCCTTGCTGCGAGCCACGGCAATTCGTGCCTCTCCTCTTTATACCTCGAAGCTTTTCAAACGCTTCGGCCGTACGAAAATTCGAGTAAAAATCTCCGCGATCCACGAGCTGAGTTCGCAGGTTCGAGGAACTTTGCGGCGTTTGGGTTATCGCGAAATCGTACGGCACGTCCGCAGTGTTAGCGTGACACGATTTTCTCGGAAATCGCCTCTTACGCCGTCTCGCGCCGACTCGTCTCGCAACCGCCTTCGATTCGATTGCACCGGATAGGAAGGCGCCTCGTCTCGACTACGTTCGAGCGACTTGAACGAGGAACGTCGCGGCCGAAATTTCCGAGGCATCGATGTCTCCGGTGCGACGGCAGGAGAACCGGTGGCTGGGAGGAAAAGACACGGAATTTCGCGGCTGAGAGAACGCGCGAAGATGGATATTCGAATCGCATTGTATTCAAACGAGGCTGTTCGCCCGCGACTGCACCGTACGTCACAATCGTACGTACGATTTCGGCCAGAGCCTATGAAAATTTATCGGTTACCACCCAAGATGCTCGTCCGAGAGCGGTATAACCGTAATCCACGGTGATAGAGAAAGATCTCGGCGCGAGAGAGGCCGGCGTCGGTTTACCATCGACCAAGATGGAAAACGGAGAGAGAAGGAGAAAGATCCAGAGTGTCTGAATCATCTGTACGGCGGCGAGTTTAATTCGCTGTCGCGGAAGAATTACATTGGATTTACGAATGCATCACGCCGCGAGGGAATTATGAAAAATATCCGTGGAATGCGTGTCGTCGTTCGTTCGGTCGTTCGCCGCGTACATAACGATTCTCTCTGTTGGTACGCACGTACGTACACAGCGCGAGCAATTGTCACGGGATGCTTCCAATCGTGGATAGGGCGCGCGCGTAAAGATAACGACGGACACAATCAGCGGGCCAGACACACGGAGCCGCAACATTTTAAGCCTGCTGGACAACCAAATACTCTTCCAGAAATTCGTTAAAACCAGATAACGCTGAGCTACGGTAATCTTTGGGTCCGGGTCCGTGTTTTTACGTTGCCGTCGATGCGTATAATAACGCAGTTAACGAAATTCAGCCTCGTCTCTCGGCCTTAATTTATCCTTAATTTAGCCGTAATTTTTCCCCCATCTACCCTCTCGTTCCAACAAATAAAATAGATTCGAATCTCTTTCGCGGTGAAATATTAATCGCGTCAGTGGTAAGCTAATCCTAGTGGCTGTAGCTAATAGATAATCCAGGTTAAAAAAAGAAAAAAGAAAGAAAAGGAAGAAAGAAAGAAAGAAAGAAAGGGTAGGAAAAGTAGGATGTTCGGTCGATCTGATCCTTTGTTGCATCCTTTTCTACTTGGCTACCTGTACGTGGGTTCAACGATTCGAAAACACGATCGTGCTTCCTGCACGAGCACCGGCATGAAAAATAACGCGGAATAGACAGATAGAATAACCAGACCGAGAGATTTTCTAATAGGATGGCTTGGAAGGGCGTCGAGTATCGTTTCCTCGTCGACTCGGCTCCAAGTGACTGGCTGGCTGGCTGGCTGGCTGGCTGGCTGGCTGGCTGGCTGGCTGGCTGGTTGGTTGGGAATAGGGGGTGTAGAAATTGCGGAGGGAATCGGCTCGCTTAATTTCCAGCAAATGGACCATTGTATTGAAATATTCGAAAACGTTTCGTGGAAGTTCGCCCGTTCTCCCCGGCTCGCTTCCCGAACGTATAATTCTCCGGCAGTACCGTACGGCAGCTTGTAACTTCTCCGGAAGGAATCGACCTCCCAACGATATCTAACGAGCTATCTTTGGCAAATTAAGCGACACCCGACCGGCGAACCGAGAGACACACGGTGGCTGGCACTGCCGGTGCTGCTCGAACGGAACCGACCACGGTTACACGCGCGATTCTACCCGGCAAGCGTAATCACCCGTTATTTATGAATCCCGCGATGCGTACATAGAAACGCGTGGCAAGCTTTTAGCTATGCGAACCGATCCACCGTTCGCTAACTCTCTCTCTCTCTCTCTCTCTCTTTTTTTTCTTCCTCTCTCTCTCTCTCTCTCTCTTTCTTTTTTTCTTCCTCTCTCTCTCTCTCTCTCTCGCTGTCGATATCGAGGGAAGAGAACGAAACGAAGAGAAAGAAAAGGGAGGCGCGAGGACTCGCATCTCGAGCCCTCGAGAGACAACCAAACGCTCTTCCAGATTTTCGTTAAAAGAAGATAACGCCGGGGTACGAAACGGCAAGGTAACGTAATGTAAGGCACGCACGCACTCACACCGGCCCAATAATGTACACGTACGTGAGATCGAGGGCGTGGGGCCCCTGGGCTTCACTGCTGGCAGAAGGGGACTTATATACCGAGGCACAGCCGGCTTATCGGGCATACATCCTCGCCCGCAGATTAGCATAATGTCTGCTGCAATGCGTAGGTACTCTACCCCTCTCCCCCTCCCCCTCCCTCGCTCTCTCTCTCTCTCTCTCTCTTTCTCTCTCTCTCTCTCTCTCTCTGCCCTCTTTCCCCTCGCCTCTTTGCTTCGCCCCCCTCTGTACCCCTTCTCTCTACTTCCCCCCCTCACCCCGCTCGCTACCTTCCTCTTGCTCTTCCTCTTCACTTCTGCCACGTTTTACCCTTTTCTACTCTTTCGCTCCACTCTTCTCGTCGTTGCTTCCTCTTCATCCTCTTCCTTCTCTCCTTCTTCCACTTTCGCTTCTTCCACTTCGCCAGGCATCCCGTCGTCCTGCTTCGCTCGACTCTCAGGCCGAACACCATCCTCGTCACCATCGCGACAGACCCGTTCCGCTACCCCTCGGTAGACACCCGAGGGAGCAACAGGCCGATGATAAAATAATAAGGATAACGGCGACGATAACGACAACGATAATAGTAAGAGCGCTAACAACGATCGTAACGCTAATTACGTTATCTATGAGCCGTTATCGACGTTTCGCGCGTATCGATCAGCGAGTTGCAGGCGCGGCGAGTTGGTCGTCGAAAATCTGAACGCGGTGAGATTCGCGCGGCGAAACGACTTTCAGAAGGGGGAACCGTTACGCGTTTCTTTTTTCGTAGGAGACTCGCTGCAAGACCGAGGACGAGAATTTTCTGGCTATCGCGTGGTCGGTTTTTGCTCGTTTCGTCGGATTTCTCGCGTGAAATCTGCTCGTCCCACGTGCGATCCGGCGCGAACGGACACCACGATCGAAACGCCGACACGACGGACGATAATTCGACGAAGCTCGTTCCGCGTCTCGGATCGTGGAATTCCAGAGTTTTCACGTGGAAAAAGCCGCAGCCTATTGAGAGAGCGCGCACAGCAACAACAATACCTATCGTCCGGTGGTGTAGAACGCCAACGGGTTACAGGGTCCGGGAACCGAGTCGTGGGCCCAAGATGCGAGAGAGAACAGGGCCCAGCCTCGGCTGCCACTGCTATTATGGCCAATAATTCATTGAGTGACTGTCAGGCCCTCCGCCGACCAACCCAGAACTGCCGCACCCCTCGTGTGCATTGCGCATACGGGGTGCTACAGAAATACGGATTCGAGCCGATAATAAATCGAGATCGCCTTAGCGCGACCGTCCATAGAAAACGCACGCCAGCGAAAACCGCGTGGGTGTGAATTTTGCCACAGGGCGCGCTGGAGGGGGTCTGGTCGCGAAAACGACCATGTGAAACGACAACTTCGGTGATCGGACGTCGGACAGCGAATCGAGTCACGTTCCTACGGCCCTACCGATGCAACGCTCCCGTTCCAACGTCGTTGTACCCGAACAGAACCGTCTCTTCCGCCGCGATACTCTGTTTCCTCGATCGCAGGATCGAAGGAACAAATCGCTCGATACGTTTTTCGCTTTCGAAGGTGGAACACGCTTATCGGGAATCGCGCGCTATAGATATAGACGCGAGTAAAGGAAAGCTTCCGGGGGAAAGGTCGGAAAATTGAACGGCCTCGTCGATAGCGAGTCTCGCGTTCGCGAAATTGCCTCTGGAGTTTAGCGGAAGAAGAGGCAACTGGCGTCGCAGTAGGCTGGCGCGCACGGCGTTTCGACTGAAATTAAACAAATACCAACGAGGACGTCTTCCTGCGGCATCGACGCATCGCATACGCCGGTCGCGGAAAAATCAAATTCTCCGATCGAGAGAGGGAGGAAGAGAGACGCACCGCCGTAGGGGTAGGGGGAGCAGAAGGTGAAGGAACACGGTGCAAAAGCGTTTCGAGAGGGGAACAAGAGAGGAGAGAGAGAGAGAGAGAGAGAGAGAGAGAGAGAGAGAGAGGCAAGAGTGTGGAGCACGGAGCGGCGGAGAGAGGACAGGGGGATAATTGCAGAAGGGCCCCTTCGCGTTGCTCTTGCAAAGAAGTCTTAAGACGAGATAAGGCCCCGGCGATAACGATTGAGCCCCGCGGGAACTCTTGCCTACGTGTTACACGCACACGCACGTGCAACACGCTCGGTGCTCGCACACGATGGCGGATTTAGAGCCCGTGCTCACACGTGGCATACGTAAAGGCACACAACGTATCTGCTCTCTGCCGTACGCAAAAATGCGTAGCCATACCTTTGGCCGTGCACGTGTCTGGTGCGCGCGTCCGTGCGTCCGTGGCTGTGTTCCGCGTAGCAGCGTGTGCGTGGATATGCGCGCGCGGACAGAAAACGAAAGAGGGAAAAAAAGAAAATCGCGCGAGACGCAGCAACGCGCGAGGCCGGCGTGTACTCGCGCGCAGGCGAACGAGCGAGCGACTCTCGGGACAGGAGCGCAGCAGCATCGCAGCAACGATGCTCGCGAAGAATTCGCCGTAGGAAAAAAATCGGCCGGTCGAATTAATTAATAGCGCTATCGAGCGAGTAGAGTGAAGCCGGCGATAGGACTCGGTACGAGCGGGCAAAAATTCCTGGAACGAGCCGAACGCGATTTAATCGATTTCCACTTGCTCGCCGATAGCCGTGACCGCGAGTAAATCATCCATTTTTCGCCCGGTTAGCATCCCGTTTAGTCGCGAGGCAGCGTCCACGGGATCTGCGCCTCCTCTTCGATTTTCGTCCGTATCGATTCCGTTTGGCTGGGAAGTTCGCGTATACACGCGAGAATACGTGTTCGTGCGCGAGAAAGAGAACGAGAAGGAGAGACAGGGAAGCGAAAGGTGAGAAGAAGAGAAATACGCGTCCATGCATGCATGCTGAGAGGTGCAACGAGCTGAGTCTCGTCGATGCGACGCGACGCGGGGAATAAAAAGGAAGGTGCACGCACGGAAATTAACATAAATCGATCTTCGAGCGGAGATCTCCAAAAGAAAATATTACGCGCTTACGAGGCCCGGATGTACAGATCTCCAAGAGCCAAGTTTTCGATCCGACAGCGACTCTTTTTCTCTCGTTTACCCCTTTTCTTCTCCTTTTCGTACCGTGTTTCACCTTTCGTTCCGTAGAAAACGCATTAAAACGCCCATGCGACGATTCCACGCCAATCTACAGCTATTCTAACGTCACGAGATCGACGACCGGAGATTGGCGGGATATCGGATACGAGGGAAACTCGAGAAAAACTTAAAGGGAGGATTCTCGTGTAACGACGCGCGACATCGATCATTTTTATGAATTTTCTTTCGGGCTGACCGCTGGTTACACGGGACTAGACCTTTCTGGCATGTAAATTGGGTAGCCTTCGAGTACAGACGTAATTCTTTTATTTCGTCCATAGTTTGCGCTGCGATCGAACCTATTTCTGGAGGAAAAAAGCTTGGAAAGTTCGGAAGAAAAATGTACTCCTTCGATACAAATAAAGATAATGTAAATAAATGACCGAATAAAAATCCGAGGCTCGATCTCTGTAGAAATTTCTGACGAAACGAACGAGCCTCGTCCGAACTGATTGATCAATTGGTAATTCGGTTATCACGCGCTTAAAAAAAGTTATCGTCGCTTTAAAAAATTAACAAAGGACAAAGAAGAGACCGAGATGAAAAGAATTACATCTTCACTTCAGCGCTATATTTACATCTCAAAAACATCTAGTCCCGTATAAGTAACGGTTAGCCTAAACAGAATTCAGAAAAATCGTTTGCTCTTATTGCCGTTACACGAGAATTCCTCCGTAAGCGGCTCAGTCCAATCTTCGCTTCGTCGGACGCGTGTGGGATCTCGACCTTATATCGTTCGCTTCTTCGATTATGCTCGGCGACAATGAAACTTTCTTTGGAATTCCGCATCGTTCGAAGAAGATCCGGCGTCTAGCGAGACGTTGGACGACGCGTAGCTCGTCGAGAAAAATCGCAAAAATATCTTCAGCGTCTACGTATGCATTTACGTACGTACGTGAAACGAACACGGAGAAACGGTGCGAGAATAAAGTCTAATTTCTCTCTTATTTAAACTATCAACCGGATTCGGTCTCTACGTGCTATTCGTACGTAATATATTTCATTTGAAAATTCTCTCGCAACAGCGATCTAGCGCTTCCTGTATCGTTTACCGCGCACTATAATTCTTTGCCGCGGTAGCTAATAATTTCATGTAAATAATCATCGATCATTGGACGGATTTAGACGGCGAAACGATAGCGCGACGTCGAAAGAAAAACGGGCAACGACGGATATAATTATATCGATCGTTGCGCAACGCGTCTCCGCGAGGTAGTTCGTTCGTTCGTCCGTAGGTTTTTTACGATTTAGCGACTCTGTCCGGCAAATTCACGCGGAATGCGACGTGATTGCCGTTGAACCGTTCGCGATCTCTCGATTAAGCGTCACCGGTCGACCGTAGTAACGTCGCTACGAACCTCGATTTCTCAAAGAATCTATCGGAGGCGCACAGGGCGGAAGCGAAAGTTGGCCGCACGCGTCGCGTTGAACGGACGACTTGTATCGTAAAAGTCGGTCGCGGAAGGCGCGACATCGAAGATTCACGCGTCGTGCAAAAACTATATAAAAATTCGTACGAACAAACCGTACGACGAGCGCACGAGACTCGCGCGACGTTACTTTCGCATCGACGTGCATCGTAGGAAAAAAAAAGAAAAGAAAAGAAAAGAAAAGAAAAGAAAAGAAAAGAAAAGAAGAAAAAAAAAAGAGGAGAAAGAGAGTAAAAAGTGATTAAGAAATAATTATCGTACGTGTGGTCGGTGTGACGGAAAGGGAAAGACTGAAAGTAACCTCGCGTCGCGTCGAGTCGCGTCGAGTAGAGAACTAATGGTCGGACCGAAGGTGGCGCACGACACGATGTCCGGCGTTTCACTCGAAAATTTACCTTAGTCATCTCGACTCGTGTTTTTCTTTTAGTAATCACCTGGAGCCGGCGCGATCGTCGCTAAAAAATACGACGATCTTTATACGCGGGGGGAAAGCGCTTTGTTCTCTGAGAATAACGCTTTCGAGGCTCCGTCTCTTGGTTTTTTCTTTTCCGGCAAGACGGACGAACGGTGTAGGTAGTTTAACGAAACAGTGTACTTTGTACGAAAGAGATCCTCCTCGACTCCGGATAAATAATAGAACCAAGGAGGAAACGAAGAGCGTGAAACATCGAACGCGGTACGTTTTTTTTTTCTCGCAGAAGCGACGCGATCGACGAGCCGTCGGTTCAAGCTCGATTTTAAAACGAAACGAGTGTCGGTATCGGTACGAATTTAAACGACGACAGGCGAAAGGTTGGGGATCGCGTGAAAGTTTCACTCGGCGATTACGCGTTTCGCGCGACAAGCGCGTCGTTCCTCCATGGGATATCTATATCCGCGAATCGCTTAAATCATGCGATCGTCGTTCTACATCGTAGGAATTCCTTGCCCCGACCGATCGAGAATGATTCTTGATTCCATCACCGCCGGTAGGATCACAGGCTTTAAGTACGTTTCCTCTAAACATCGATGGACATTAGCGTCATAAAGATTAGTTTACCGCCGACATACGCATCCCTAATGACGATCGTTTCCCGTGAGAACGCCAATTAACATAAATCGAACGCTTAGATGCCGAGAATCCTTGAATGAACACGTTACCGAAATGGACCGTTTGCACGCTCGATTCGGTCCCTACTACTTATTTTAATATACACGGCCTGTTGGCCGACAAGTTTTACAACATGCCTATGTAAAATACTTGGAAAAAGATTCGGCATGCGCGTATCTGTCGAATCGATCGCGACCTTCGCAAGATTGATACCCTTCGCTTATCTTTGATCCTAATTTCACGTTTTAATCTCAATTATCCTTCTTTTTCGGCTATTATCGTATCTATTTCTTCGCATGCGAAATAGATAAGATGCTACGTTGGTAACTATAATTTAGTTGGCGATAGTTACGATTTCTCGGCTACGTGAGTTTGCTTTACGGTTGGCTTTGAAAGGCCACAAGGTTGGAAAGGACTCAGCAAGGCGGAGGGCGGAGGGCGGAGCCCGCTCGGTCACTTGGCTCGTTCTTCTCGCCTTTTTTCTCTCTCTCTCTCTCTCTCTCTTTCTCTCTCTTTTCCTCCCACTTCTTTTAATTGTATCTCAAACATAGCTATTCGATCGTGCCGAACATCGTGTAAACACGTGTAAATTTTTCTTCGTCCGTCGTGTCTCTCCTCCGAGAACCTTTTTTCCCTGCTCGTTTCTATTGCTCCGCGTATCAACGTCTTCCTCGTAGGTACTGTCAGCCGCACGGTTCCCGTGGTCAGTCACGTCCCGAAAGGCCGACTCCCTCCTGGACACGGTACAACGCGAATACGCCTGGATTTTCTACAAATTGAAACGCGGTCCGTTCGAACACCCGGTAGCGGCTAAAATATTCCAGGCATTTCCTGAATTTCTAACGGTACGCCAGAAAATACGCGACAATGATACGGGTTCTTTAAACGTTTCTATCGAAATCCCGAGAAAAAGAGAAGGGGAGGGAACAAGGTGTGCCAAACGCGACGTTCGTCGAAACGCTTATCGAACGAACGCCCGTTAGCCTGTGACGCGATCGCGAGAAACGATCCGTGCCTGTTCTCGAAGGCGACGTTTCGCGATACAGTTGTACGCGGAACGCGGTGCGCTCGTCCGAAGAAGAAACGAGCGGAATATTAATTGTTCCGACCACCGAGACGCTCCACTCCCTTACGCTGGTCGCTCATTTTTCTTCTGTGTTCGAGTCGCCGCGTAACGAACCGTCGACGCGTCGTCCATCGTCCAAGTGGAACCATGGTCGCGTCGCAACGACGTTTCGACGTTGTGCGCGCGATCGATGGATGCGTGCGACGAGAAAGAAATTTTCGTGCGAGAGTGAAAAGATTGCGTGGACTCCAAGGACACGAGGCCGAACGACGACCCTGGTCTTCCGGCGACGTTCGTTTTGCTTTCGACTCGCGTCTGTCGAGACGCGCGCGTAATTGTTATATACGAAGTTCTTACGTCGGCCGGCAATCACGTTCATTACTATTCCTGTTTTTAGCCCGGACCGTGGAGCGTGAGCATTGTTCTGCGGACGGGTAATAGTCGGTCATGTAGGTGTACGACGATCCTCTGTTCGAGAACGTCCCGCTGCCCCGCTGGCGGAGTCGGCGACACTAGACGCGAGAATACGACAGGGAGCTGGGTTCGTTGGTTCGGTAAAGGATCGCGCGTTTAGTTTAAGGACGACTTTACGGCCCACCATGCGTCCGGTTATAAACCGAAGTTTATATCGGAGTTCAAACTGTAAATCACCCTTTCTTCGTTTCGTTTTATACGAATTCCCTTTTCCCCAAACGGCTGATCATTTCCTCTGCGACGCGACGCTACTAAAAAATTGATTTATTCAAAGGGGCGCGCGCTTCCATGTGTCGCGTGTTCCCCTTCGGTCTTAGACTGAATCACGATCATCCGTAAACTTTGATATTTCCATTGTTCTTCTTGCGAGAGAAAACACACACCCATATATAAATATATATTTTTCTTTTTTTTCGTGCGAATCTTCGTCTCGATAAGAAAGTCTCGTAGAGTCCACGTAAAGTGTAGCGCGGAGCGTTGTAATTGTAAAACGTACGTACGTACGTACGTATATTGGCAATCGGTTTTCAAATTTCCAAAATTTGGTGCCGACAAAAACGCAACACCAAACGACGCTAATCCGCAGAGGCTGGCGAGTTAGGTGCTTGGCGCGGAAGAAAGGATACGAACGAGGAATCAAAGATACGGAAAAATACGCTCACACCCGGTATACCGTGGCGAAAGAAAGGGAAAAGGTCGAGCATACGGGGAATGAAAGAAACTCGGATATAGAGGCAAGTCGGATACGAGCGAGATATTGCTCAAGAGCGTATATAGCAGAGGCGCGGATCTCTTTTCGCGGGCATTGTTGCGAACCTCTTTTCACGACTGAAAGAGGCATGAGCCGGCCAGGCTGACCTCGCGGAGAACAGGCAGACGCGAGGCCTTGGAAAACGGTGCTCGATGCCAGGAATCGAGCTGCCCGGCGACGACGCTTGACATCGCTGCCGGTACGGTGCGACGCGACGTTTCGCTTCACTACTGGATTATCTTCTTAGTCGTCAGCGTTCTCGCCGGATCGTAGCGCGGCTAGCGACAGGATTTTCGAACCAACCGTTTTCTGCCGAATCTAACTGGCACATCTGGAAAGGAGACCGGTTCCGCGCAGCTTCGCCATTTAGCGGTAAAAATTCCAACGCCTCAAAGTTTCGAAATAATGGAACCGTCCGAGTTTTAGCGGCGAGCGTGGCCGTCCTCTTCTGCTTATTCCGCGCGTGACTAATTCGCAGGTCGGCCGCGTGATTCATTAAGGATCGGTACCTGTGGACTACGGACGAAATGTCACGGATTTTCAATCAGCCATTAAACGGTGCAAAGCGTTTAAACATGGGCGTGAGGAGATTAACGACGAGTGTGGCGAACGAAGGCCGACCACATTCTGCGAATGTAATACAGAAGCTGTTGCGTAAATTTCACTGGGAACGATGGGAAGAGCCACCTCGTGCTTTCGTATTTATCGCGCGATTTCCACGTGCTTCGATCAGACCGTGAACCATCGGCCGAATCTACGTTTCACCTCGTTGAACGTCACAGCGTTCCTCGGTTCCTGCGCATGTTCTCGCAAGAGCGCGCCAACGGATCCTAAGAAGGCTGGCACCGCCTCGTCGAGTCTCTCGCCGACTCTTCGTCGATGGAATGCCCGAAATACGTCGGTCAAAGGGAAATAAGATCTCGCAAGGCGAAGAACAGCCAGCAGAACGTGCTGATCGTGCGGGGGATGGCGAAGCGGACTAAAAAGAGTGTCAGCCAGCAAAAGACGATTGAAGGAGAGAGAGAGAGAGAGAGAGAGAGAGAGAGAGAGAGAGGGAGGGAGAGAGAGAGAGAAAGAAAAAAGAAGAAGATGGAGAGGGGTTGCATAGAGAATACCCTCATTAATAAAGGCTCCATTTTGAAGGTCATCCAGCGGTAGACGCGAGGCGAACTTTTGTGCAGGCATGAATTAGAGCGCCGCGAGACAAAAAGCTCTCGGTAAATGTGCAATCGGTACAATGGTACTCGGTGGCCATTGTGCCGGTCGAGACTTTCGAACCGTAAAAAAAAAAAAAAAGAAAAAAAAAGGACCGTTCGTCGGGTAGGTTAAAAAATTCCCTTATAGTAGGGCTACTTACAAAACGGACTAATTCCAACCTTGGAAATAACCGTCGGTGTATCGAATGTCGTTTTCTCGGTTCTACGAACGTTGGGACGGGCTGCGATAGATTTTTCTCGCTTCTCGGGCACCGTGGAATATCTGCGATCGAAAACATGGCAGGAATCACGCCTTTAATCGCCGGCGTGTTTCACCGTGCAGCTTCGAGAAGTAAGTAGAAAATGCAGACGTAAAAGTTGGCGCAACCTTCGGTCCGAGTCATAGTTGGCGATCGTTCGAGTTAATTAGCCTATCAAGTAGTACGTTATTACCTTGCTATTTATGTATTTCCGTGGACGCCAGCGATTTTATCCAACGGCGGTGGTTGGAACAGGCTATCGTAAAGCAACAGGGCTACGACAATACGATGATATAACGTTCGGCTGTAAATGCGATCGCAGCTGCGCGAAGCAAAAGGAACGACTCGAGGTAGGAAAGTAGAGGCAGAGAGAAAAAAAGGGAAAAGAAAAAAGGAAAGAAAAGAGAAAGAAAGAAGGAAGAGAGAAGGTATCGATGGTGGTTTTTACAGCGACCAGAAGGGACTCGGTGTACGTTTCTTCTTCGTTTTTACGCGTGTCAACCGGTAACGCTCGCTGATAGTAGAAACTGTAGGTACTTTATAGCCGGGACCGTCGGGTCAGATACTTGGCCGGATATTTACGAGTTCGTTTTATGACATAAAACGACGCTAGAATTCATTACTTTGCACATAATTACGAGCACGATTTATATACTAAGCGACATCGAAGATACGCGGCCACGTACGAATCCGAGCGAGGAATTCTCGCGATTAACGTCGCTGTAACTGTACCCCGGTGATTAACATACCCCTTCTTCGCGCTGGATTTCACCTGACAACACGCTTGTAATAAAGCTCGCCCCTTTTATCGGTTTACCTATGGATTTTACCGAGTTAATTAACACGCGAGGGTAACCAACACGATTCGCGGTTCGTCGTTAAATTTCGTTTTCTACTCTCCCGCCGTTCGTCCTTCTTCTCTCTCGCCTTTGCTCTTTTCCCTTCTCCTCGCGCCTTCGTATCGACGAACGTTTTCCTTTTCTTTTTTTCTTTTTGTTTCTTGTTGTTTCACGCGTGTTTGTTCATCTGGCAGCTCTGTATCGAAACGATTCGCGGTCGTTCTCATCGATGAGATTCACTTTCTTCCGGATCAACGTCAACGCTTCGCTTTCCACCGTTCGATGATTGAATTTATCACGATTATTATCCACCGCTCGACAGGATAACCTTCCAATTGTCTTTTCTCTCCTCGTAACGGCCAACTGTCTACACAGAGACGCGTAAGAGGTAACACGGTTTCGTTCGACTGGTATCGAGCATTCAGTACTTGACCTTCGATTATCATTCCGTCCTTTCTAATATCCCCACCGCGGTCTACCGCGCTCTAAATAAATCGTCTAACCGTATCGACGCGGTTTAGAAAGTGGCGCCATGGAAAAGTCGTCATTTTTCCGCCGGTTCTGTCCCGTCCCGTCCCGTCCCGTTCCGTCGTCGCGTCTCCTCGTCGCTTTGGTAATCGCGGTTTTCTCCGTCGTCGTTCGCATCGCCGTCCTGCTACTCCTTTTGTATCGTTTGCCCACTTTGGGCAACCTTATCCGAGCCACTTTGATCGATACTCGATGAAAGCAGAGAAGAACGGATAGGTATGCAATTTTGTTGGCTGCGTTTATCTCTGGGATAAGAATAATTTAGCAGGCAGTGAAGTTCGATAATCGGACGCATTCCCGCATTTCAATAAATTCCAGGAACAAACGACTTTACTTAAAGCTGCTACGATAAAACGAAACCAACAGAAACATCAAATTCTACCCCGATGGAAAATAAAGAAACGAACTGGCTGGGGAATTAAACGTGTCCGTGGCGATTGGACACGAGGAGCAGATACGTCGTCGATATCGGCAAAGAGAAAAGAAACGGTCGAGAGGAGAGAAAAAAAAAAGAATGGGAAAAGAAAAAAAAAAGGAAACGAAAGGAAATAAAATAAAAAGAAGGGGACGCGGGAAGGAAAGAGAAGAGGACGAAAGAAAGAAATGGTTGAGATTCTTTGAAGGATCGTGGTGCGCGAGACATTCCATCGCAATCTATTCGTCCACTTTAAATCTCGATATTTTTGACGATACGGTGGACGGTGGGTCGTCGATCAATTTAAAACGAACCCGAACCGGCCGGCTGAACAGAGGAGATCCTTCCTGCCCGGCCAAAGTTTCTCTCTCCGATCGAACCGCTCGCCTTGTGAACCGACTTTCAAGCATGCGAAGCGAAAGAGCCGCACGAAGCCTACGGCTAGCATGACGGGAACCAGAATGCTTCGTTCCACCATCAGCCGAGAACGAGACTCTCGAGAAAGAGTCTGGAGAATCGAGTCGAAGAAGCGAGTCAAGCCCGGACCCCGGGTCTCAAGCTGAGAGACGCTGAATTCCACACTCTATACTCTATACCTTTTATATTGCCTTTGACTATGCGAGCCGTTGGCTACGAGCGACACGCGAGTTCGTGCAACTCTCTTTCCTCGCTGCTTCTTCTTCTTCTTCGTCTTATTCCTCCTCTTCTTCCTCCTCGTCGTCGTCGTCGTCTTCTTCTTCTTCTTCTCCTTCTTCTTCTCCTTCTTCTTCTCCTTCTTCTTCTTCTCCTTCTTCTTCTTCTCTTCCTTCTTAGTCTTCTTCTGCATCTTCTCGTTCCTCTTGTTCCTTTAGCTTTTTTCCCTCCGCCCTATGTGTGTTATCCGGGTCTCGCGCCCGCACCCGTGTCCGTGGCCGTTCGCGCGATTTCCTCTCCGCGCCTCACCCTCGAGAGGCAACATTTAATTATGCATCTTGCTGCCTGACAGCCTGAATTTCGTGTGCTGCATTTCGTACGTGACTCTTTAGACCAGCGGCCGCCGGTGATTATAACTTTGTGAATATCTTTCCTTCGTACGATACCACACAGGCTCGGCAGGCTGTTTTTTCTTCCTTGCCTGCTACCGACACCATCGGTGCCGCTGTTGCTGTTGCTGTTGCTGTTGCCGATACTGTTTGCCGTTGCTGTTGCCTCGCCGTTCCGCGCCTATCGAGCCGTTCGCACGAGACAGCGTAACAGCATAACAGTACACCGAGGGGGCCCTCTTCTTCTTTCGTGCGCGATATCGCATCTGCCTACCATCGAAATTTATTCGGGCTTGGTAAATCGTTCGATCAAGGTCGTACGATCGCCGCATTCCGTGCCTGTCCTCGCGTTTTTCTTTTATTTGTCGGCCGTTTCGCGCGGCACAATGCGGTCGCGTGTTGTTTCCCTTGTAATTCGTAAAGAGGAAACAACGCCCGCGGTCGAGAGAACCGCTTAAATTCCTCATGAATGAAAGCGAATCGTATTTATTCCCCCTCCCCTCCACCCTCCTTCCCACCCTCTGCCTTGCCGCTGCCCTCCTCTTCTCTTCTGCTCACCGCCACCGCCCCGAAGAATACCAAGCAATCGTTCCGCCTACGATCGAGATACGCTTCAATTTCGCCACGGTGTTCTCGTCCGGCGTTACTTTTCAATGAACCAAGTCGATCGATTATCTGGAATTTTTCCCGCGTTCGCTGGAATTCGATTCCATATTCCACGTTGTCCTTGGCTAGGAGGTGTGCCGCGTTGGCTACGAGCCACGTACGAGTCCGTACAAGTATTGCCGAAACCCTTCAGCCACGCGAAACGCAGTCCACCTTGCCGGCGAAGGGCTTGGCCACGAATCTTGGCGAAACGGCGCGAAATTAACGCTTCGAGGATCGTACGGCCCGACAAGCGCACAGCTCGAATTGCCGCGTATTTTTCCAGCGACCCAGGAGATTCGTAAGATCGCTCGGTGAGTTCGTTCCGATTCCATGTACGCGTTTATCGAATTACCTGGATGCCACTCTGTTCCACGACCTTTCTCCGTCTTTCGCGCAACTCCAACATCCCATCCTTCCGCAACGTCTCAGGTTTTTCGGCGCGGAGCTTTTCGATATGATTTTTCACGTCGACCAAGGAGTTACAAATCGCAACCAACTTTCCGAGCAGCGTTCAACGAGTGCAATGTTTTGTTAAAGATCAACGAGCATGTTTCACTGAAGATACCTCCAGTAACGTTTTTTTTTTTCTTTAGTGTGACGTGCTTGGAAACGATTTGCCCGATGGAGCGGTAGCGAGCAAAATTTAGCATTTTATGAAATTCTGACACGTCGATAAGGGTTTCGTATTGTTCAAGCACGTAACGCGAAAACACGTTCGTAACGTTTCGTTTGTAGAATATATTGCTCTTTTTACCGTTTTATTTAACAGTAGTTAACGTTTCTTATAAATTCGCGTCTGCAAAGTGTTAAACGACGCGATAAATCGAATATACTCGCTGTTAAACGGCGTAACTTGAACTTTTTAAATTACACGCTCCCAGCGTCGACAGATTTCGCTGAACTGCGAACGACGAAATCGCGGCAAAACCCGCCACTCTTCCTCACGGATTCGTAATTTCCTTTAAAGCGTGCATATTTAACTCGCACGAAATTGTAAAAATCGGAAAATTGAAATCGCTGCAGCCGCTTTTACGCTTCGATTCGTGGTGCTCGATGTATCCCGACGACACAGACTGTACGACCGTTAAATAGATCGATAAATAAGCAACGCGTAAGGATGAAAGAGAAACGTATCGGCGTTTCTTCTTCCTCCGCTTCTCGATAACCTTTCCGATCATCGGTGAGATACACGCGGGATCTCGATTTCTATTAATTCTTTCGAGAATCGTTTACCGATCGCAACCGACAGATAAAAAGCCAGTCACGGTTTTCTCGAAACGCGGTTCTATTTGGCTGCCTGCAACACCGTGAACAGCCCTTACCTATCTTCGGCTAATCGGTTCCAGGAAATTATTTATAACGCTACCTGGCCCGTTGACTGGCCTTCGCGAGAGAAGATCCGAGAACGACGTATCCTACTCGCGAGATAACGCATCTACGACATCTTAGAGCGTACCGAACGCGTTGATCGCTGCTGAAAACCGCCTTTACGATAATTACCGGGCCGATCGAGCATCGAGCGGCGATCGAGACCACCGAAACGAAAATCCTTGGATGCGCGACGCATTGTCCCTCCGGCAGAACGAGTAGAAGAAGCGAGGACGAGGGAAACGAGGAAGAAGAAGAAGAAGAAGAAGAAGAAGAAGGGAAAAGGCCAGACAAGGCAAAAGACGCGGTAAGAAGAGAAAAATAACCGGCAGACCACGAAGAAGCCCGAACGAGATTATTTACGACGCTTCACGGTTTCCTCGACGCGTTTTTCGGGGTTTCGCGAGAACCTTCAACAGGCGACGTCTCTACGACGTGCAACAGCACGGCATTGGCAGTGGCAGCAGCAGCAGCAGCAGCAGCAGCAGCAGCAGCAGCCAGCCAGCGAAGAAAGAAAATCGACGAAAGACGCGCAGACACCGAACGAGAGGGAGAAGAAGAGGAGAAAAGACGACGGTGCTGAAAGAAGATGCGACGAGCCGAAAGAGGCGCAAGTCTTGGAATGCCTTTTCGAGTTCCTCGCCAAGTGGCCATCAGTTCGGAGCGCCGGTCATTCGAGCCAGCCGGAGTCAAACGAAATCACACGGATTTACATATTATGATTTACATCCTTGTCCTCTGCCTTCTCTGCTCTTTCTCCTCTCGTCGTCCGCGTCTGCCCTCCACCACGCACCACGGACTCCACTCGTCTTCTCTTTTGTCTCTTCTCTCTCTCTCTCTCTCTCTCTCTCTCCCTCGCTCTCTCCCTCTCACTCTCTTATTCTTACTCTCGCCGTTAGTCTCGCACTTGCTCTTCTCTCGTTTTCTCTCGTCCTCTCGTTTTCTCACGTTCGTCGCGCAATTGGAACGGATGAAAAATACGGGTTTTTTTCCACAGGAATCCCGATAACCAAGTATTCGGGACAACTTTTTTAATCGATGGTCGCCTAAACAGGCTGGGACAACTTTCTTCGACCTTTCACCGGTTCCTTCCGCTGCCGTTCCCTCGTATTTTTCTTCCGCTTGTTCCGCGGAAACTTTAGGTGCCGTTCGCCGCACGCTAATTGAGTCGTACAGATAGCCTTTTTTTCTCTCCTCGGGTTTTGCCTCTCCTCCTGATCCCAACAAGATTAGGATCGTCGGATAGCCGAGACCGATCGATCGCCAGTTTTCGAAAAGGTTTCGTCCACGTGTCCGAATCGATCAACCTAGCCCCTTGTAACGCCTTGCGCGAATTCGAGCGTTTTTCGTACCGCACGATTTACGTTCCTGTTCTGCGTCTCGTTCGTCTCGACGATCCTACGCCGATTTCAAGAGGTTCGATCGAAGTTCGATCTTCTTCGGATCTGGAACCAGACGCGAGCAAATATCGCGAGCCAGTCGAGTTTCCCCGTCACATGTTCGGTTACCTAAGCGTATCGTCGAAACCTAACGACGGACGACGATTTCTCGTCGCGCGATCCGAGAAAATTCGCGGATTTCCGATGGCGAAGGAAATTTCACGGAACGCGAAGAGCCAAGAGAAACAACGAGCTTCTCCGGCGTCGACTCGGTTTTTGCGACCATCTGGCCGGGCATTTTCGAAATTCACCGGATCACCTGGTTATCCCTGCCTTTCAGGCTCCTACCTAATCGTGAAAGTAAGCCGATCTGTTCTACGATCCAATGAATTTAATATCGGCGAGCCGTGGCGTGCCGCCGAGAGAAACGGAATAATGGAAGAGAACATGGAAATCTGCGCGTGTTTCAGCGTTGTAGAACCAGCGTTCTAAATATAGCTGGCGCAAAGAGAAAGAAATTCCGGGATTATCGTGCGTACCGGTTGACGTAGAGCGATCGGTTAGAGAGGTGGTTAAGCGAACGATCGCGCAATCGGAACGGCGAGACCGGCGATAAGGCGCGCGATAATACCGTACTCGATAACGCGATACCGAATTATTCGACGTATTTCCCGGAATTTCGGTTAACCTTTTCAACAATTTATGTCCGTTAACGTTAATACGCGTATCTACTTGAGCGTGACGTTCACTTTTAACTTCCCCTATGCGCGGACCGAGCGTCGTCAGTTCGTTGCTTTATAGTTTATGGTCAAGGTTTGCGAGATTCGAAACGATAGCGCGACTAATATCGTTTCGATAGCGCTTGTTGCGCAGCAAGAGAGACATTCGATCTGCCGATCAAGGTATCGCGTAATCGACCAACCATTTGCCAAATGTGAATAACGGGCTTCGCTTTTAGGTCACAGTGGCAGTAACGATTCGGAGAAGGAGCAATCGCGAAACCGATCGGAATTATTGTCTCGATCGAACGTGGTATTCTCGATCCGCAGCAAGATAAAGTTCGTATACGATTGGTTCCGCGCGGGCGAGATATCCACGAAACGAAATTAACGGAGTAAAGTAGAAAAATCGGTTAAATTATAAATGGTTGGGAGAGCGAGCGAGCGGGTACGGCCTCCGCGGGTGAAGTTGGAGCCGAGAGGGTCGGGACACGTGGCGGGTCGCAGGCGCAAATATAAGGCTGGCTACCCACGTTATTGGAGACGCAGAAAATCGAGGAATGTGCATGTCGGTGCATTATCGCGCAGCCCACAGCCTCCGGCCGAATGCGAGAAACGTAGCGGCCGGTACGTACTGTTGTACGTGCTGTACGTATTACAAGGGCGTAGCCGCGAAACCGCTGGGGCACCGGTGATCGTCTTCGCGCGGCCAGACTTATCAGACGACGAGAACAATACGGCACGCCGATCGTCTTTCCGAGTTTCGCGCTCTCCCTCTTCCTTCGCAAGTTCAACGTGGCCGAAGAGACGTCGATTCGAAACGCCGCCTGACTCGCGCGTCAACCGCGCCGCGAATCGGCCGTTTTACGATCGACACTTTCGACGACGGAGAGTTTCGTGGAACGGCGCGATAGCTCGGCGAGTCGATACGAAGGGTACGCGAATAGTGGAAGAGTGGATCGGCGGGCTGCGCGATCGAAAAACCGACAGAGCTGGAAAAAAGAAACGTAACCGCCAACGAAAAAGCGACAGCTCGCATGCCAGGCATTTTTCCGATAACTACTACCCTTTCCCCTCTGGGGAGAGGAACGTGTTCTACGCGCCTGCACGCTCATATACGCATACGTACCTACACTCGTGACTGTCGTGCAAGAGTTGTTCGACCGGCGCGTACTTTTTATTCTCCGCCATCGCCCTCCCGCTTTGCTTCTTTCTCTTACTCTCTCGCCCAGCGACAAGGAGAGATCGCGCGCGCGCGCGCGCGCGCGCGACAGAACGAGCCCGCAAGAAAGAAAGGAGGAATGATAAAGGGACCCTGAGAGGAGAGAGGTGTGCAACGTGCGAGAGAAAGAGAAAGGGGAGGAAGAGAGAAAGGGGAGGAAAATAAGGTTAAAAAAAAAAAAAAAAGCTGGCTGCAACCCTTTGTGCGGAATGGCCCTTTCTCTTTCGTTGGCACGAACAGAGTGTGTCGTATCCCACGTAAGTAAAGCGTACACGGCGAGGAACTCACGAAAGAGAGACACGTAGTACCGTTGCCATAAGCCACGTCCCCGTATAATTGACGCGACTTTCTCTCCGTGGAAGCTCGACGATATCGACGAGCCCACCCGGTCGAAGAAGCCGTCTTGTTTCTCGCCATCTCCTCCCTCTCCTCCTATTTGCCGCGATTTATCGTCGCTATTTCGTTCGCCGATCCGTGTCCACGTCGATGTCGATTCCGATATCGTCCGACGACGAGCACGAAATTGGCCAAATTAAACGAAATCGCGGCAACACGCTCGCAGCTACCATTCGGCACGGATTAAGAGGTAAATCGCGCGGAATCGTGCGGTTCCGCGACGTTGTCGCCGTCGCGACGATTAAAATAAATCAAGCAGCTCCGGCTGCACGAGGAGACGAGGATCCGAGAGAGCAGGGAGAGGAGGGCATCGTCGGTCGAAAGCGGACCGCCTCGTGGAAAATGTCGGTCAACGTGGATCGCGAGAGTCGGGGTCGGAATTCCCATGCGATTTTATCGATTTCAGGATCCGGCGAAACTTCATCTGCCCGATGCGAACGCGTCGCGGCGAACGCGACGCGTCGCGTTAGACGCGCTCTAATTAAAATAAAACGCACTGACGTTTGACGAGACGACGTCGTTGGACGTAACGAGGGAAATTAAAGTCAAAGCCGGCAGCACCATAGGCTACGCAACGACAGAGTGTCGTTACGGAGCTCTCGGTTATCTGGAATTACGGAAGCTTTACAGAGGCTTGGCAGTTGGTCGAGATTTTATGTATCGACGAGAATGTTTTCGTTAAAAAATGGGCCCGTGCCGGTGCCGCATGGCCATAAGACGGCACGTAAAGTCGGTGGCGTAACCGGTAGCATCGGCGGTCCTCTTTCAATTAATAACGTGATCATAGGTTGTTAGAGGTTTCTTCGGCAGACAATCTCCACCTCGTCATCTTTTTCTCCCTTATCTCTTTTTCTCTCGTTATTCTACTTCCACGCACGTCACACCACTTATCTTGCGCCACCTTTTTTTCGCCGTTCTCATCGCCGTTCCTCCGTCTTCCTTCATCTTGCCTTTCGCTTTTGCCATGCTTCTTTCTTTTCCTTCCCTCCGCCGCCACGCGGACGGATCGCTCCTTCGCCTTTTCTCGTCCTTTTCCACTTCCCCTTCCGCTCCGTCCTCCGCCACCTTCTCCTACCTTCCATCGCTCTTCTGTTCCTCGTTCGCCGTTCCGTGCTTCCGTTCCATTCGATTCGATTTGAATTTGACCGAAGGTGAAGAACATTAGTTGTCCGCTATTAGGCGCAGTTCGCTAATTCTCTATCTTCCACGGCCGAACATCGAACGAATCGCGAAGGTGTGATGATCGCTTTATTTATTCGACGCTCTGGGTGGCTGCAGCAAGAAGATTCAAAGTGTCAAGAGAAACGGAACGTGACGGGATAATTTTTTACTTGTCGCGCCACCTCCTCGCCGCCGATTCTCTTTTCTCTTTCTTGCATTTTCGTAAAATATGATTATCATTTCCTTCGGGTGGAAACGAATTCTTTTTCATCTTTCCCCGTTCTTCTTCGCCTTTTTCTTCTTTCCTTGCTCTTTTTAACGTCTCGATCATCGTGACGCGCATTTATCGTTCCGGGGCAACGGTATTCATTACTCTTCGTTTGAGCTGTATTGTAATATAATTTTAACGAATTCTGCGAAGCCACGAAATAAAAATATAAATCGGCCGAGGATTTTGAAAAGGATGATCCATCACGACGCTCTGACGGATCTTGCACAAAGAACACCTGCTTGACCGACGTTTCTCTCTTTCCCCTCTCTCTCTCTCTCTCTCTCTCTCTCTCTCTCTGTCCTCGACGGAGATACGCCGAGACACAGAGTAGGAGGGAAATAATCGTCGCTAAATTAGGATTTGGCGTGTACGTTGGACATTTCTCAAAAGAAAAAAAAAAGAAAAAAGAAAAGGAGAAAGGAAGAAAAAGGATCCTTCGAATATTAACCTGACAATAGCGAGATACCTACGTTCGATGTACCACTGAAATAAGCGGAAATCAACGGTGCTCCTAGGATCCGCTGATCACTCCATTTATCACGCTTCCTCCTTTCGCGAAAGCGCTTACAAAAGTATGTGGATCGCATTCTTACTTGCTCGTCGACTCATACGCGTGTATCTCCGTAAGATAAACGAGAACATTTAGCCCGGTTTAACGGTACACGGATATCTTAAAAATCTGTATGCATTTCGCTAATTTAGCCGGCCAACTGTCTTTACTTGGCGGTCCCGCGGCAACGATCCTATCGATGAATGCATCGTGCGCTCGGGACAAGAAAATTCGAAACGTACGTATTTACGTACCGCTGTACCGATAGCTTAACGAACCTAGCGGTACATTCGTAATACACCAAAGAGTAGTTAAACGCGATTCGCGAATAACCAAGGTTTGAAACGACGCTTTATCGAGTTTACCCGACAACCGTGTGCTCCCGATAAACGTCGTTCTATCGCGCAAAATGTACGTCTCTTGGAACATTGTTCGCGACGCGTCTATGTGGGTTAAGAGAGAAACCATAAAAAGAAGACGAGAGAAGACGAACCACCGATCTGTTCATGGCCATTTTCCGTGACATATTCCTCCTGTAACGGACACTTAACCCGCAAGCTGCGGTCTGTCTGTAGCATCTCGCATGAGGCCACGTCTGCCGGTATAAATTCAATATCTTTTGCCTGTCTTCTTGGCCCATCGAACGAAAGTCCACGATACGAGAGAGAGGCGCTCTCTCTCTCGTAGGGGATGAACGACGGGGCAGAAAAACAAAGCGAACCTGTTGCAGAAAGCCAGTGACCGCAATAGAAACTTCCATGGCTTCTCCTCGCTGGTGTTCGATAGCCGGCTCCCTTTTTTTCTTTTTTTTTTATTCCTCCCTCCTCCGTCCCATCTTTTTCCTTTCTTCTCCGCGTACTTTTCTCCCCCTTTTTGCCAACGTTTTCTTCCTTTTTTCCGCTTGCTCGCCCGCTTCTTCGTTTTAATCGCGTCGTCGAGTTCGACGGAGGAAAAAACAGTTGTAGGTCGTCGTAGGATCCCATATGCGCGACGTCGGCAAGGTGCATCGTTCTCTACGCGGCGATAGACCCCGGAGGAGGGGAAACGTGACGCGAACCGGGCATGACACTTTTACGATCGATCGAGTCCAATTTCCATACCGTAACCGATCCGCTCGTTATCCGGGAAAACGTTGCTGCCGATCGCTGCAGGTCGCTGCCGTGACCATCGGTAATTCGCGTTTCAGCTGCAATTTCTCTGCTCGCTCGCGTCTACCTGCAGTGGTACCGCGCTGAAAACGCGTCGCCACGACGCGTCGCGAAGAGAAGCGAGATCAGCGGCAGAGAAAAGCTCGACGCTCGTGCGATCGTATCGTCGTTGGGGAATCGTAAAGCGGCGGTAAACAGGTGAAAAATAAATGGGGAAAAAGAAAGAGGAAAGAGGCAGGCGATCGACTTATTCATATTTGTGCGCCTGTGCGTGTAACGAACGCTGGTAGGGCTACTTGAATTTCCTAATTTAACACGTTTACTATGTCGACCTGTCCGGACATAAATTAGTATGTTTATCACGGAGCAGAGAGTGTCGCGACAGAATTTAACGTCACCACTCGCGAGTTAATCGTACGGTAACTCGATATATCTTGAATCTTGTATACGTATATACATACATACACGTACATATATACATATATATATATATATATATATATATATATATATATATACACGTATATAGTGTATACAAATATATAAATATATATATATATACACATATTATTGGTGTATATATAGGTATACGTAGAGTTGGGCGGGTTTCGCGCAGAATTCCTTTCACGATGGCTCGCAGTATGCGAAAAGCTCGCGCGATCGCCCGCGCGCCGTATGCCAACTAACATATCACTCGTAATAAAGATACATACTTACAACACGGACCAAGTGTGTAACTGGTTGCGCGGACGCTTACATAAGAGGAGCAGCCGCGATCTGGAGCCGTCCGTGCATAAAGAATGCTCATTAATACGCGTTACGTTGTTGTCCGCCGATGATCCTTGTATTTTATTACGCTCGTGCCCCGGCCTCGGCCGGCTTAATTTCACTGTCGGAAAATTACCAGCGAAAATCTTAGCCTCGCGTGAAATATTAACGGCGCAAGATCAAGGACGGGAATACCGGTGATTACGTTTAATAGCGTTTATCGGAATTGCAAGTGCTTTTTAACATTTCCCCCGGCTATTATCGCTCGCAACTTGTCCGATGAGGTCGAACGGTGACAAAGCTCGCTGCTGTTACGCGGTAGCAACCGGCGAGCTCGCGCCGTTTTAATTAAACATCGGTACGCGAGAGTCGCTCGTTATTTTATAGCACCGACGATTCTTTTGCGATTGGCTTCGAACGCGACACGAGCAAGACTTTTGTCCGACCGATCGGTGAATTGCCAGTGAAATATTTCCCGTTTCTTTGACCGATTATTTATGGAACGTCACTCGTTAATTTATGTTTACTCGTCTGCTTACCGGCCGCGGCACGCTCGACCGTGTCTTTTTTCGGATTATTTTTCCACCATATTTCATATGGCACTGCGCGCCCTACAACGGGGCGCGTTTGCATTCGGCGCGACAGAAAGTTATAAATGATCGAAAGACAACTTAACTCGAACGTAAGCGCGAGTATTCATCGGCCAGGCTGCTTTGACGTAGACATATCTACGGCGAAGTCAAGCCCGTCCACGGACGGACCGTTCGGTGTCGTGCCACTCGAGAGAAAACAAAGCTATTAGTCGTAAGAACCGTAGATATATATCTTATTGTCTCCAGCCGCTAGACGGAATTACAGCCTACCCTTTAACTTACCCGTACCCTATGGGAATCCATTCGAAGAAGCGTTATTAACCGAACGGAGAAGTCTCGCGGCTCGTGTGACTCGTATAGGGACGTCGTTCGCTAAACAACCACGAACGCTGTACACGAGAAACTCGCCGGTTAAACAGTCTTCTCCTCCTTCTGTGATTCCGATCGTATCCTCCGGCGTAAAAACTGTTACGACGTTGAATTTGTTCGAGTTAAAAAAAAAAACGAGGAAAAAATTGGACGCTCTGTTGGCAAAAGAAAAAGCAGAAAAGAAGAAAAAAGAAGGGAAGGAAGAGAAAGAAAAAGAAAGACGAAAGAAACGCCGCGCTGGTCGCGATAAAATTCGAGGCACAAGGACCCGAATCTCGGCCGATAAAAATAGAGGAGCGGATGCAAACGATCGAGCTAATGCACCTCCATTTACTAAATATCTCTATCCCGTCAGACTATCAGATGCGAACCGAAAGAAAAAAAAGGAGAAAAAAAAAAGAAACATTGGACGGCACGGGGGAATTATTAATAGATATATATCTTATTGTCCCCGATGGGTATACAGAATTCCGTGAGTTTCGAATCCACCTTCGTTCCTATCCTCGTCGTTCTCCTCTTGCTCGTACGTTCGTCGTCGTCGTCGTCGTCGTCGTGGTCTATGGGGGCCCCCACGAAGATACGTTATTAATCGGGCGATGTCAGTGGTTCGACCCCTCATAGAGAACCCATAGGACCCCGTTCGGTAAAAGGGACAACGAGGTAGAGGTAGAGAGGAGAGAACCGTGAGCGTCTCGGTATCGGCTCGAAGGCGAACAAAGAGAGGCGATAGAGAGACTCGCACGGAGCCGAAGGAGTACCGGCCTGAGAAAAGACAGAAGCGTGCGAGGAAGAAAAAGGGAGAGCGAGAGTAGCCAGGGACGAAGAAAGAAGGACAAGAGAGACAGAGACGACGACAACGACGACGACGACGACGACGACGACGACAACGACGACGATGACGACGACGACGATGAGAACGAGGAGGACAAACGACGGGGAATCAGAAGAAGACGACGAAGAGTAGAAGGAGAATGAGAAGGAGAAGGAGGGAAAGAAGAAGCAGAAGAAGAAGAAGAAGAAGAAGAAGAAGGAGAAGAAGAAGAAGAAGAAGAAGAAGATGAGAGGAGAGGAGAGGAGGCGTGGGGCAGGGCAGGGTGAAGGGGGCAACAGAAGAATGGGACTCACTTCGTGCATGACCCAAAGAAACCCCCGCTGAGCGACTCGATCCGATCCGCTGATCCCCGACCGCGCTGACGCAGATACCATCTTTCCTTGCACTCCGAATGCTCTCCGGGCGTTTCTTACCGCCCATATACCTCATCCCTCTCTCCTCTCGGCCGCGACCAGCAAAGAAGAAGGAATATTCTATCCGAGACAGCTATATGACCGCACTGATTTGTCTGCTTATTGTTGCCGTTCCCGTATCCTTGTTTTCCGATCGTGACGATGACGCGACCATCCACGGATATTGTTTCTGCGAACGTCGCGAGATTCCACTTCCTCGCATCGATCCCCTTAACGAGCCAATAGACAGAGGTCGGGACCAGTCGAGAAATACCTAAGCAACCGGCTTACCTGCGCTCTCGCGATCCGAGCAAAGTGGAAACTTCGACCGACGTGTTCGACCGCCGGTCTGGTCTGTTCGTCGATGATCGTGCTAAATCGAAAGAAAGGTTTCGCAAAGCGAACGAGATATTTGGAATTTTCTTTTAATTGGAAGTTTCTTACGGTGGAGAATTTCTCCAACTCTTCGGGATTATCGAAACGCTAGCGGATTTAACGCTGTACACGATAACCTATCTAACCGATCGTGCGAACTATGTCTTAGGACAGGCCTGGACCGTTTAGCCTAGAGCTGTGGATAGGTAGAAAGGTAATTAGCGACACCGGTGCGGCTTGCCGGAGTCTCGTGCTCTCTCGGAGGTAGCCGCTATTCCAAGGGGTTTTGCATAAATTCAGCGTTTTCGTGTTCCTGCGTATTCGCGTGGAACACGGGCGCCATTAGAAACGGTAGATGGAGGAATATCGGTATTTTCGATCTCTGCCAATAAGCGACGCGAGACTCCGATGTCGTCGCACCTTTGAATTTTAATGACAAACGGACACACGGTCTCGCCGGTCGTAACGATTAATTGTATTCGTGTTCGAGCTACTTAAAGGAGGCAGCTACAAGATCCGGCACTGGAAAATAATTAAAAAGTCAAATTTATTCATACGCGTGTCACGCTGAAATCGGGCGTTTAACCGTTGCGAGAGCCAGCGACCGACTATTGTTTCGTCATCTCCAGATACTTACGTTCTGGCACGCCTAAACATTTTAGGGCAATAATCGATGGCACGCACTTTGTCAATGACGGCCGAACTCCGACTAATTACCAGGAAGATCGATGCGTTCCAGCCGGGGATTACATAAGCTTGAAAGATCATCTACGTGCTTCCATATTTAGTATTCTTCGACGTGGCGAGATCGCGTCAGTTATGAAGAAATCGATCGCGAGCAGAATGAGAAAATAGACGTACGACGCCGCCGTCTCTTCGTCGAGTTTCGTCTTTCGTGGTTCTTCGATTTCGTTGGTAAAACGAAAATTCCAGTACGAAACGAAAGAAGGAAAAAAAGAAAAAGGTCTATCGTCTCGGTAGCGATTCTCTATGCTACGCGCAACGCGATCCGATTACGTTCAAAGTTTCTAGCATGGAATATAAAGTTTCGTACGGTTACTCGAATAAATCTTTCCACGGCCGCAAGAGCGACCGTTCCTCGATCGAAAAGATGTTGCCATCGCTAGCGCGATGCTTTTCCAATAGTACCATCGTTGTTCCTTCGAGCATCGAGTCGTTTCGATACACTGGCTTCTGGTAGTCACATAAACCTTGGCCGCTGACGTGACTGAGAATTTAATGAAATGAGACATGCACAAGTTGGATCGAAAAACTAACTTTCTCACGATTCTTCGCATGCATACCGTGACTCCGCCGCAACAACGGCCCGTAGATTTATATTGATTGCACATAATTATATCCTGGCGACTGACAAAACTTCCAGACAGTCTCTCTCTCTCCCTCTCTCTCTCTCTCTCTCGCTCTCGCTCTCTCTCGCTCTCTCGCTCTCTCTCTCTCTCTCACTTTCATCTTTGTACTTTTTTCGATTTATCGTTAACACGCGAGAAATCGCATCAGAGACGCTATTAATTAGAAACTCTTAATTGTTTGGCGCTCGGTACCGACGACGCGTAACTTCTTTTCAATATCGTTCCGTAATTAATTAACCGACCGATGATCGAATAAAAATAATGCTCGACAAGACGGTGCTGCGAACGACTTTTAACCCGAAATCATACGCTTCTCTATTCCTTAGCAGACACAGCGTGTAATTACGAGCAATTCTTAGGATCGAACAAAAATTTTTAATTACAGGTTCGCGTGACGGTTCTAGACAAGAATGACGTGGCACCGACCTGGGGAACCGGCACCTGGAAATTCAAAATCTCCGAGGAGGCGCCGCCTAACACCGTTGTCACGGTCCTGAAAGCGTACGATCCGGATACGATCGGAACCTTGACTTACACCCTGGTACCGAATCATCGGCCCGATCCCGGTCCTGGCACCGCTCTTGGTTTCTACCCGGCCAGCCAAGACGAGCTCCAAGACGAAACCCAATGTCAGTTCAGGCTTCATCCAACCACAGGACAACTGACACTCGCCGAGGCCCTCGACAGAGAGACCAGAGAAAAGTATGTCCTGAAAGTTCGAGCCGATGATGGATTGCAACACACGGACATCGCGTTAACCATTCAGGTACGTTTCGTTTCCATATATCATCCCCTTGACTCGACATAATTTTTTATCCGGCGATCGTGCTTCTAATTAGAAACCTTTGCCGGATTTTTTGATGCAATTACTCATGGGGCTCGGTTAAATCGAAGCTTCGCGTCGCGTCGTCCCAACGATTAACGATTTGGCCCGATACGAAAACTTGCGAAAAGTTAGTCGGAAACGAAACGAGGACGATGAGCGTTCGTTTGAAAGAATAAAAAAAAAAGAAAAAAAGAAAAAAAAAGAAGGAAGAAGAGACAGGAGATAAAGAAAAAGGACGAGTTAAGAAGAGAACGGGCGCGCACGAGGAAGGGATACGGTCGCGTATCGATGGAGTCCTCCATCGAGTCCCGTTGCACGCTGATTATTATCCTGCAATTATACGGGGATGCTACTGTTACCTCGATCATTGTGCGACCCACTGTCCCGTTATTCAACCACTATTGATCATTACGGAATCAATCGACGTGATTCGCGCTATATCGATGCTGAGAAAGAGACGCGCCTATCGCTCGAAATGACGTTATCGTACAGGATGGGACACCGCGTACGGCAAACAGACGAAAACGACGAGGATACGGATGGTTCGATGCGACGAAACCGATGAAAATTTCCAAGCTTTTCGCGACCGATCGGTAGCGGCCAATTTGTTACTCGGGGTGGATCGATGGAAAAGAGAAACCCGGATTACGTAAGGTACGCAAGAGCGAAGACTGGATATCTCGAGCGTTATCTGGAAAGCGAGGCCGGTGGAATCGCGCGGTTTCCGTGCGTTTCGTCTTATAATTCATTACGGTGGCCGAGCCAAACGATTCGTGGCGATAAAAAAGGCGAAGAAGGGCGACCGGGATGTTTAACGAAGATGGAAAGAAGATGGTGGTGGTAGCAGCGGGCAAGAGTTGGCCACAGGCCAGCCAAGGATCCCTCGGAGACAATCGCAAAAATTATCCTTATGACGTGCAATGGCTGGAATTCTTTTAAGGTTCTCGCTGCCCGCCGTCCGCTATTCTATCCGGGTCTCTTAAAGGCAAAAGGAATGCCAGTCCCGATCATAGCTCGGCTCTTTGGGGCTCCATGAAAGAGGCCCGCTGCCGACAGTTGCGGAATCTGCCTCTTCTGGCCCCTTATATCCTCTCTCCTCTTCTCCTCGCTCGACCTCGCACAAGAGTTTCTCTCCTTCGACCTCCTCCCTTCGCCCCGTCTTCTTCCATCTTCCCTCCTTCTCTCTTTTCCCTCCCGTCTCCTTCACCGTCGCTTCTTCCCTTTCGCCCTCGTCTTCCCTCCTCTTCCCTCTTCTCTTCCTTCCTCTTCCTCCTTCCACCGTTGGTCACCGCCGTCTCTACTCTGCTCTCGGTTCTCCCCTCGTCATCCAACGTGTCTCGGGGTAACCGTCACTTTTTGCAAACGTCTCCGAACCCTCCTTAATCAAACCGTGCCCACCTCCGCTTGATTCCTTTATACCGCCACCGCGTGTCGATCCTTCTCCACGCTGCAAACCTATTCACCTGGCTGGCACCCTGACTTCCGACCGGGATCGAGATCGTCCTCTCGAGCCGTCCTATTCGAGCAGAATTATTCGCGGCGAGAAGCAGGCGCGACTTCCACTACGGAGGGCTGTTCGCCTGAAAAATTCCCAGCATTCTCCCGGTTCTGCCTTCGAAGATGGAACTCGCGTCGCGGACCAGCGAGCATTGATGATACGATGACCGATACGATTTCGTCGTCGTAAAGTTTCGACGTCGCGGATCGAACACGCGGCCTTCTCGCGTTACGCGTGTCCGATTCTAAAAGGAAACCTTGTGCCGATGTGTTACAAGCTAACGTTGGCCGTTCGATCGCGCCACGCTATCGACGAATCGAGCCTCCATAGAATCTCCCTCTGGAAAAACATTCTTCAAATTCCTCGCGGAGCCCGTTCCACGATTCATCGCCACTGTAAAAACAACAGGAAACTTTCTTCGAAGCGCAAACCGGCGGCGGTTCGAAGGTGAACCGAGCTCCGCGAGCACGACCGGTTGTCTCGAGCTTTGATTGAAATATGTTTATTCAGGAACGACGTCGAGTACAATCGAAAGAGAACAGGAAGCGTTAGCTCCGATTCTGAATTGTTTATCCTGACCCGTTACCTTTCTTCTTCTCTCGATCGGACAGCCGGCAGCTCTTCCAGCAGCATGAATCGAGTATGATCAAGAATAACATCGATTATTCTTCCCTACCTTTCCGCGAGCCTACTTCAGCTACCTACTAAAAATATATGGAACGGGTCTCTATCAGAAGCCTAAAAAAAATCGATCCTTCCACCCCGTCCCGGTAACTCGACGTTAGCACCGTCGAACAGGTGCCCGACGATTTTGCGAGACGAACCAGCGAAACCAAAGAGTCGTTCGATTTTACAGGTGACCGACACGAACGACAACGCACCGACGTTCCAGAGCACCGCGTATTCGTTCGACGTGCCGGAGAACGTGCCAAGGGGCAGCCGAATAGGTCAGGTCGTCGCCACCGACGCAGACGCCAACGGGCCCAACAGTCAACTCAGCTACACTCTGATTTCCGACTGGGCCAACGACGTTTTTTCTCTGAATCCTAGCACTGGCGTGTTCACGTTGACGGCCAGCCTTGACTACGAACAGGTTCGTACGATCGTCGATCCCTGGAAATCGATCTTTAGAAAGCGTGTAAAACGATTTGGGAACACGGTTCACACGCGATACGTCGCTTTCGCCTTCCAGCTTGGAACATCGGATGCGCTTACTATTAGGAAATCGACGTTCGATCGGTGTTTGCCAGAGTCGGAAGACGCCACACCGACGACGCGTTTCGTTTCGATTCTAAACGCCAGTTAGAATTTACAGTTCGCGATACAGAATAGACGGACGAACGTACTCTCTTTTTCAATCGGAATTCGCGGATCCTGCGCTTTTCTAACGCGTCACCGATCGACGCGTCCACGCGATAGACCCACGTACCGTGAAACGCATAGCAGCCCGAGGCAACGATTATAACCATGAACACGCCTCTACATTTAACCTCGAACGCGCCTATTATATTAGCTTTCGGCTAGAAGGCTACGCTAGAATTTAGGGTTTAGCGTTAACAGTCCGACAGATCGATCAACGCACGTTTCCAACTGTCCGATGGCTACGCTTCGGAGACAAGCCATACTTATTTCGAGACGCGCGCATAAATTTCATTTTGTCCAACGTCGTCACCCACAATTTTCGTTTTCAACCGTTCAAAGCGTACGCTGTGATCTGTGAATCGCCGTCGTTTCTTTCTCCCCTTTTTAACCGAAATTCCGCCTTTACGAAACGTTTTCCTTCGAAAAGTCACATCCGGTAGGAGGACCAGAGTCGAAGAACGAGAATTAACGAAACTGTGCGTAATCGCGGCGTCTAGACGTAAACGACCGACGCGTACGACGTATTTTTGCCACGTACGTAGAGAGCGCGGCCGAATAACGCGTGCGGAAAATGCAGTTTGCAAAATTATCAGTTCATAGTCGAACGTGGCTAACTCCGGACTGGGTAGTACCAAATAATCGACAGAAGTTTGTCCTACGTGTAAAGATAAGTGGAAAACGTGGGATAACATTTTTCCGTTCGAGGCTTCGTTTTCAAGAGAATAAAGTTCGTATGACAAATTTTGAAATTTCTTTTTCTCGGAAACGAAGCGTCTTGAGAAAAAATGCTATTCCGCATTTTCCACCTATTTTCGCACGCAGAACCACCTGCTGTCGATTATTCGGTGCTGTCTAGCGCGGAATTAACCGCGTTCGAGCATGCTTGATAAATTTTCAAACTCGATTCTCTCGAAAACCAAACCTTCGCTGAACAAATTTTATTCCGTATTCCGCTTTTACGTTCTCACAACGAATCGCCCGCTTGCACGCGTTATTCGGCCGCACGCTGTACATAATACGGTCTAATGTAGAGTTTCGATGAGAAGCGGATAGAAGGACGCAAACGGTGCATAGAAGAAGAGGGTAGTTTATAGAACCTTTCATCATGGTAATTCGTTTGCAGATATATAGGGCGGGATCGTTGGAGCGTTTGCGAAAGCGCTTTACAACGGAGTCGGGAAGATCGGAGCGCATTGGAAACGAAGAAACAGCACGTTGCTTCCACGAAACTCGTATTAGTCTTTGCAAAATTGTTAGGCGCCTCTCCGTAAGAGAAGCCGATGCAAGCGAAGAGCATGTCTAATGCGAACAAAAAGTTCTTCTCCCCCTCCTCCCTTTTAAAACATCGTTCGAAACAACTGTTCTTCGAAACGACCGACTACTTTTTACTTTCCTTTTTCGACGATTAAGTCGTTCGCGTTAAACGACCGTTTTCGACTATACACTGTTCGCCAGTCGTTCTCCGTGTCACTTTCATTTTTATACCCGTTGCTCGCCGTTCGTACGTTTTTATTTTCGACGATCGTCGCGAATACATTTCCCACGAAGGGGAGCGAAACGTACGTTCGTCGGCTACTTAAGAAAACACCAACTTTCATGGTTCCACAGGTGCAGCACTACATTTTGGTAGTCCAAGCGACGGACGGTGGCATCCCGGCGCTTTCCTCCACGGTGACGGTCTACTGCAACGTCGTGGACTTGAACGACAACGCGCCGATCTTCGAGGCGGGTCCGCACGCCGCGGATATCGTCGAGAATACGACGATCGGCACACCGATTCTATCCGTGGCCGCCCAGGACCTCGACTCCGGAGATAACGGCAGGGTAATTTACGCTGTCGCCGGCGGTGACGAGAACGGTGACTTCGGAGTGGCAGCGAACGGCACCCTTTTCACTCGAAAGTTACTCGACAGAGAACAAAAGCCACTTTACAATTTGATCCTCAGCGCCACCGATAGCCCTGTGCCACCTGCTCTCCCTTTGTCTTCCACCGTACAGGTTTGTCCGCATCTTCTGTAACGCGCTATAATTCCACATTCGCGCTGTCGATCACGATTCATCATCCTAACCAGCTATAGCGATAGCTATAGCGTCTCTAACGATTCGTTTAGTTTCCATAGCTAGTAGCTTGGAAGAATTTTTTCCACCGCGAATCTATTACCTAGTAGAATTTTAAGGAGGAAAGTCGCGATAGAGACTTAATCGCGAACGTTATTCGATCGATAGGTGACGGTGGTGTTGCTGGACGTAAACGACATGTCGCCGGAGTTCATATCGCCGACGAAGATTTCGATAATAGAGAACGCGCCGAGCAACACGGTAGTGATGGCCATTAAGGCGGTGGACAGGGACGAAGGACGGAACGGATACGTGGAGTATTCCCTCGAGGACACGACGCTTCCCTTCACCGTTGGTCCCGTAGATGGACTATTGCGCGTATCTGGCTCGTTGGATCGCGAATTAAGGTCAAACTACACCTTGGAAGTAACCGCGAAAGACCGCGGTGAACCACCGAGATCGTCCTCGACCGCAGTCACTGTCACGGTCCTCGACGAGAACGACAATTCGCCGGTGTTCGATCCGAGACAGTACTCGGCCACTGTTGCCGAGAACGCCAGTATCGGGGCTAGCGTGCTGCAGGTTAGCGCATTCAGCATTTTTCGTATTTCCTTTTCCATCGTAAATATATCTGCGAATGCGGTTTCACCGCGCAAACAGTCACCATAAAATCGAGATTACACGAGCAGTTACGTCACGCTGATTAAAGTCGCAACGAGTATGTTCTTGGACGAGAGGCGTTGCAACTGAAGCGTGAAGCAAAGTCCTAAAGAACGCTTAAGCGGCGTTAAGCGGCGTTAAACGGCGTTAACACGTTTACTTCCGAGCGATGCGAGCCGGTTAATTTCAATTTTAGGTGTCGGCGATGGATCGCGACGAGGGTGCCAATGGAAGGGTGAGATACAGTATCGCGATGGGAGACGACAACAGAGATTTCACCATTTCCGAGGACGGCGGTGTTATCAGAGTGGCGAAGAATCTCAACTTCGAACGGAAATCCAGGTACTATTTGACGATAAGGGGGGAGGACTGTGCCTCGGAAGCGGGCGAAACACCACGGGGCGACACAGCTCAGGTCACCGTCACTGTCATCGACATAAATGACAATGCACCGGTTTTCTTGGATTCGCCCTATTTGGCGCACGTTATGGAGAATATGGTACCACCTGGGGGCGGATTCGTGATACAGGTAATTTGCCGAAACGGTTCCGTAATCGGTCGATGAAAGAACGCGATCCGAGTTCTTTCCGAGAACGTCTCAGCGTGGAAAATAGGTAAAATCGTTCGATCTGTCGGTCTCAGGTGAAAGCTTACGACGCGGATACTCCACCTTACAACGACCAAGTGAGGTACTTTTTGAAGGAAGGTGACACGGACTTGTTTCGAATAAACGCGAGTACCGGCGACATTTTTCTGCTTCGACCCCTCGACAGAGAACTGGTAGCGGAGTACACTCTGACGTTGGTGGCCATGGATACCGGTAAGTTCGTAAAATAATTCTCACGACTGCGATCTTTCCTTAAACGTAGCGTCAAAGGCTAATTTATAATTGCATAAACAAAGTAAAAGAAAGGGAACGAGAGGGAAGGACAACGGGAGAGCAAACACGCGTGCAAGTGAATAAAGGATAAAGAAATCGCGGGTAGAAGGTATTCCCAGTAGATTCTTTGCAAGCGTACCTTAGGGGAACAGCTAAATAGGTATATACCTGGTAGGATGTGCACAAAGAGACGGCATTGAAAGGGTAGTCAGTATTCTTTGGAGAGAATATTTTTCCGGCCACCTTAGTAACCGGTCTTAGGTTCTATGTAAACTGGTTGCGAATTAGCACGAACAAAGGACTTAATTATATTGGGTTTGGCACTTCTAAAAAAAGCCGCGGTGAATCGAAGAAGAAGGAATAAATAAAGAAAGGGAGAAAAAAAAAAGAAAAAAGAAGAAAAGACGAAAAAGAGAAGTCGATTTTAACGCTGAAAAGACCTGCTTCTTGAGCGGTTCGACTCCCGTAATAAGAAGTACACAGGCAACTATAAATTCGTCCGACTGCTTCGACAAATGTACGAAGCCGTGTACAAATTGTTGCCGTCCCGTTCCGTCGACGCAACGCACGAAATGTCACCAAATGTCAAAGAGAATATACGCGTGGCGATTCGCCAGACCGATCGTCGCGTGAATTTATTTTTCCATCTATAAATTCTCTCAGCTGGAACCGTCGCGTCGAGATTGCACAAACGATTGTGGCGCGTGAGACGAGAAAATGTCACCCCCTCCGCCTTGTTCGCTCGACCAATAGACGAAACAATAGACGATATACGGGATGGTTTTAAGTAATGAGCGGTAATATACAAATTGGATATAAATTTGTGGGTTGTTCGATGAGATTCTTTAAGCGGTGGGCAGTTCCTCGGCGAAATCTTTTTTATCGTTCGTTCCTCTGACGAAGCCAGTAGTCCCATTCGAGGGTGCCCCTCGCCCGCCCCCTTCGACCAGCCATCGGGGGCCGATGGCCCAATCGGTCCCCGCCGAGGTAGACAAGCCTGCAGAGTTATGACGCGCGATTATGATAATCGCTCTCAAATGCCTTCCTCTGCCTCCACGCTGCACTCTCTTTCTCCCCACCCTCTCTTCGTTTTCCCTTCTCTCGCTCTCTCTCGCTCTCTCTCGCTCTTGCTCTCGCTCTCGCTCTTGCTCTTGCTCTCGCTCCTGCTCTATCTCGCTCTCGCTCTCTTCTCTCCATCTCCGCCTCCACCTCCACCTTCACCGCCACCACCTCCTACTACTCTTAATGCTCCCCTTCACCCCACCCTCTTTCGTTTGTTGGATCTTTTGGACCGTCTCTTCGGAGCCAAACGCGCATCTCTCGAGATGCTGCCCGAGCACGCGCATTATACTCCTATTTTATTCGTACGTCATGGCTGTCGCGTGTATCCGCCACCTATAGCGCTTATGCCAACCGTGTCCACTGGGAAACGGGTGACCCTATAGCACGGTCGACCACGATGCCAGGTATCCACCTTACACCGCGTTACGTTTCGTGTCATCCGGATGAAAAAGGGGCACTCGAGGCGAGACCATCGACGAGAACTTGCAAGGAAGTAACGCGAAAGGGGAACGAATGATACTAATGGCTCGTAACAGGCGAATCGAAGATAGCGACGCGAACGACGGACAAGAAGAGATCTTTCGCCGGGATCTCGCGTTTTCTCGCCTCTTCTCGCCTCTTCTTATCCGAAACTACTGCGTATACACGTGCCTAATAACACGGGACGAAGGTGAAAAGAAAGAGAGAGAGAGAGAGAGAGAGAGAGAGAGAGAGAGAGAGAGAGAGAGAGACAGACAGAGGGTGAGCGAGAGGAGGCGGACAAGGGGGGCTGTTGCTTCTTGTCCCCATCAATTAAGCAGACGAACAAGCGCGGCATACGCTCCTAGTGTAAGTCAGTATATTTCTGTCGGATTGCCCACCAGGCGAACACCGCCTATGGTGGACCACACCATTGTGCTTTGCAATTGTTGTGCCCGTAACCCTCCCCGTGAGAGGTCCACGTGATTGAACGATATACGCTTATAGAGGCGCGTGGCCCAGGGCCACGCCGACGCGTACAATGTACCTGCTGCAATCAGAGAAATCGGGTCCCCCGGAGAATAATGGCCTGTTTTAGGCGGCGCAATTAACTCGACGGTGCCCCGGCCGTTCGATACTTTGTGAAATCGCAATTTGTCTTACTCAACGTTTGACGATCGAATCGTTCAAACACCTCCCGCTAATATCGGCCATCTCGTGCGAAACCTTTCGATCTCGAGAAAAATAGAAAAATAGAAAAAAGACGATTCGCGAATAATCGGAAGCAACGATAAATCGGAAAAACGAGTGAAATCGCAATTTGTCTTACTCAACGTTTGACGATCGAATCGTTCAAACACCTCCCGCTAATATCGGCTATCTCGCGCGAAATCTCGTTTCGATCTCGAGAAAAATAGAAAAATTGAAAAAAGACGATTCGCGAATAATCGGAAGCAACGATAAATCGGAAAAACGATTGCAAGAGAAAGAAATCGCGGATGAGAAAAGTTTGAAAAAGGGAAACGACACGTTTTCGCGTTTGAGGTCGCGTTGTTTGTACACGTTGGCTCGACGAAATCTATTCGCGTAATCATAGAACGATCAATCTACGATTACCGAACCTGTTCTACAGGTTCTCCGCCTTTGACTGGATCGGGCATCGTTAGAATCGTCGTGCTCGATGTCAACGATCACATTCCGGAATTCACCAGGCAGGAATACAGGGCAACGGTTACCGAAAATCTAGCTTCCGGAACGTGGGTCACCAAACCTCACGCCACGGACAAGGACGAGGGCCTCAATGCCAAAATCAGGTAGATTCGGGATACGTACGATTTGCAAAAGGAAAAAAGAAAAGAGAAAAAAAAGAAAAATGAAAAAATATCCACGATCTTTCTAAACTCGTCGTAAATATCGTATCTTTCCTATCAGGTACAGTTTGCTGGGAGAAAATTCCGAACGTTTCACCGTGCAGCCCGAAACTGGAGAAGTGTTTACGGTGGTACCGCTCGATCGGGAACAAACGTCGGTCTACCATTTGACGTTGGTCGCTCAAGACTCGAGCCCTACGGAACCTCAGGCCTCCGCCGTCAATCTGACGATCTTCGTAAAGGACGTGAACGACAATGCCCCTAGATTTTCTAGTCCAAGATACACGGCCTACGTGCCGGGTGCAACCAAACCAGGTAAAGGATTTATCATCGGCGAACGAACATAAAGGAAAAGTAAAAATGAGAAACGCGACAAGTTTGTAATTGGCTAACCCGTCATTCGAGAACTTGAACGCGAGCCTGAACGCGTTAAGTAACACCTGAATAACAGAGGCTCGTGAAGCTAGCGTGGCTCGTACGCAACATCGCTAAACGCACCGTTTCCTTTAAAGGGGATTTCGTGTTCGGCGCGAAAGCGGTGGACGACGACGACGGAGAGAATTCCCGGATCGTGTATCGTCTCCAGGGAATCGACGCGGAGAAGTTCGTGATCGATCCGAACAGCGGAGTGATAAGGACGACACAGGAATTGGCCAATGACGAAACCACCTACCAACTGCAAATTCAGGCGTCCGATTGCGGCGTCAAACCGCAATCGGTCACCGCGGACTTGGTGATACACCTGTGGGAGAGGCAACTGTTTCCCAGCTTTCGATCCACCATTAGCACCAGGTTCACGCTACCGGAAGACGTTCCGGAGGGCCGGGTGATCACGAAATTGAGCGCGACCACGCCGAAAGTTGGAACAGCCAGCAATCTGGTGTATGGAATGGCTGGCGGGAACGTCGGCGACGCGCTCAAGATCGATCCTCACACCGGAGAGGTTTGTACTCGCTGTGTAATTCGATTCGTGCTTTTCCCATTAATCGTACTCGACGTATCGCGCTCCGTACACCGTGAAACGCTTATTTTTTTTTTTTTTTATATATATATATATATATATATATATATAAAACAGATTTCCATACGATAGATCGTGCAGAGACATTTTCAGATCTTTGTAACTCCGCGCGAAATGGAAACGAATTATCGATCGTTCTCGACGATTACGCTCGATGAAAGGTAAAACGATGGGTCGTTTCGTTTAGGTGTTAGTCGCGTCTGGATTCGATTACGAAACCGCGCCGTTCTACGAAGCCTGGGTAGAGGTTCGTGATTCGGACACTCCGGCTCTGAGGAGCGTTGTGCAACTGCTCGTGAATGTTACGGACGCGAATGATAATGCACCGATAATGGAGGCGGCCATTTACAACGCTACGGTTCCCGAGGACGAGTACCCGCCTCTCTTCGTCAACAAAGTCTCGGCGAACGATCGCGATTCCGGCGAGAACGGCCAAGTGTCCTATTACCTGGTCAACGATTTCACCGAGACTTTCGTCATCGATTCCGATACAGGAGAGATTAGCACCAACGCGAAACTGGACCGCGAGGAGGTGAGTGTCGGTTATTTGAAAATATCGAGCGAGCTTAAAGCCGATTTACCAGGAAAGGGAAAAGGAAAGAGAGTCGTTTCGTTTTAGATCGCCTCTTACGAGTTGATCGTAGAAGCACGGGATCAAGGACAGCCGTCGCTTACAGGCACCGCGACTGTTTTGCTCACCGTGTTGGACAAAAACGACAATCCGCCGCAGTTCACTCGACTATTCAGCGTGAACGTTACGGAGAACGCGGAGATCGGCACGTTCGTCATAAGAATCACGAGCAGCGACCTGGACATCGGTCAAAACGCTAACGTCACCTACAGGTTCACGGAAAATCCCGGCCGGAAGTTCGCCATGGACGCTCTTAGCGGTAACGTTACCGTGGATGGCCACTTAGACAGAGAAGAGCAGGACGAATATCTGTTAAAGGTTCGCGCTAATCAAAGACCGTAGAAAACCAGACTTCCATTAATTTCTATTCTATTCCATTAATCGATCGTTCGTATCGTTACAGTTGGTGGCAGCGGACGGTGCTTGGCAAGCTGCAACCGCCCTCACCATTACCATCCAAGACCAGAACGACAACCCTCCGGAATTCGACGAAGAATCTTATCACTTCCATTTCCCCGAGCTTCAACCGCCTGTTGCGCACGTTGGCCAAGTCACCGCGATCGATCGCGATAAACAAGGTCCGAACTCCGTGATATCGTACAGCCTGTTGCAACCCTCCGACCTATTCACCGTCGATCCAGCCACCGGTGACGTCTTCAGCAAGAAGACTCTCAAGTACAAACACACTCATCGGCCGTCTTCGCCGGAAAATCTGTACTCGCTGACGGTCGTAGCTACCGACAACGGGAAACCTCCGCTGTCGTCGAAGACGGTGGTTTACGTGAACGTAGTGGACGCGAACAACAACGCGCCGAGATTCGAGCAGAGATCTTATCTGTATCCGGTGCCGGAAAATTACGGAGTCGGCAAGAGAGTGGTGCAGCTGACGGCGAAAGACGATGCCGATTTTGGCGTGAACGCGGAGATCAGTTACTTCATGACGAACGTTAACGGGACCGAATACTTTTCCATCGATGAGAAATCCGGATGGGTGTACGTTCGAAATACGTTGTCCAACGTGCCAGTGAGGACGACCTTCCTGTTGAAGGTTCAAGCGATCGACAAAGGTGTGCCGCCGCAGAAGGACGAGGTCTCGTTGACCTTGGTTATATCGGGAGAGAACAAACACGCCCCCACGTTCGCCGCTGTTAGCCATCAGGTGAGAGTTCCGGAAAACGAACCTGTCAACACCACCATCCTAACGGTGAGCGCCACCGACGGCGATGACGGGCCAAACGGAATGATAAGATACAAGATATCGGCTGGAAACGAAAAGAACGAGTTCTTCGTGCACTCGATCACCGGCGCGGTAACCATACTCGAGCCTCTGGATTACGATCTGGTGCAAGAGTATAAATTGAACATCACCGCTACGGATCTGGGATTCGAACCGAAGCAAGCCGTTGCCATATTGACGGTGAACGTCTCCGATATCAACGACAATCCGCCCACGTTTAATCAGAGCATTTACGAAGCTTACTTGCCTGAAAATTCTCCGCCGGATAGTTTCGTTTATAAGGTATATTCTTAACTTTGTCCCGCGTTCTTTTCGCTTGAAACTATCATTTCTTCTTTTAATCCCATTCATCGTACTCTTTGGTCGCAGGTGATTGCCCGAGACATCGACTCGCCCAAGTACGCCGTCATCCAGTACAAAATTCTCGGAGGAACGGGCAAGGATCACTTTCGCATTCGCGAGGATACCGGCGAGATCGCTTCTTTGATCAGTTTCGACTACGAGGAGGCCAACGAGTACACGCTGGACATAGTCGCCGCCAATCCGGATTCCAATCCGCAAATGGTCGGCTTCACCACGGTTCTCGTACACATCACAGGCGTGAACGAGTACTATCCCAAGTTCATTCAACCGGTGTTCCACATGGACGTGTCGGAAAGCGCAGAAGTCGGCACGTCCGTGGGCCTGGTTCAGGCAACCGATCAGGACGCGGGCGAAGACGGAAGAGTCTACTACCTGTTCGTCGGCTCGTCCAACGACCGTGGCTTCTCCATCGGCTCCGAGACCGGGATAATTCGTGTCTCGAGAAGATTAGACCGCGAAACCCAGAACAGAGTGGTGTTAACCGTGATGACGAAGAACGGCGGTGGAATTCGTGGCAACGATACGGACGAAGCTCAGGTTATAGTCTCGATTCAAGATGGAAACGATCCTCCGGAGTTCCTGCAGAGCACCTACGACGCTACCGTGTCCGAAGGTGCTGCGCACGGGACGCGAGTCTTGACCGTTAGAGCGGTCGACAAGGATATAAAGCCGCAGAACAATCAGTTCTCTTACTCGATCATCAGCGGAAATCTCGGCCAAGCGTTCAAGGTGGACCCGCAGACCGGAGACATAGAAACTGCCAAACAACTGGACCGAGAAACGATCCCCATCTACGATTTGACGATCGGTGCGATCGATACCGGGTCTCCGCCGCAAACCGGTACCGCGGCTATTCACATCGAACTTTTGGATATCAACGATAACGGGCCTACCTTCGATCCACCGGAGGTGGTGGGCTACGTGAACGAAAACGAACCAGCTGGAACGATCGTGATGACACTGAGCGCCACCGATCCTGACCTACCACCGAATGGGGCACCGTTTACGTACAAGTTGGTTGGCGGAAGACAGAGCGATATGGTTACCTTGGACAAGCACACCGGGGTGTTGAAAACTACGAGAAGTTTGGACAGAGAAGCTATGCCTCAGTTGGATCTTGTGGTTAGTAGAGAATTTCTAACGAACAAATATACACGTGGCTTTGAATTAATTCGATACGGCGTAATGATTGATCTTTCGTGATCGATGTTCGCAGGTCGAAGTGGAAGATTCTGGAGTACCGAGAATGAGAAGCGAGCACACGATAACCGTGATCGTCACGGATCAAAACGACAGTCCGTCGTCGCCGAGATCGGTTCACGTGATAGTACACTCTTTCAACGAACAGATACCATTGGGAAAGATCGCCGACGTACATCCTAACGATCCCGATGTTACCGGCAGCTATTCTTGTAAGATACTTCAAGGATCGAATCCGAAAATTCTTAGCATTCCTACCGCTTGCGATCTTCACACAAAGAAAATAACACCAGGTTTGTGTACGAAGCGTATCTCTATTCAAAGAAATCGTTCGAATCGACGGATGAACAATCTCGATCGAGATACATCTGCGACTTTTTTCGTCTTTCGAAATAGGAGTCGGCTACTCATTAAGCGTGTCTGGAAACGACGGTCGCCATCCTAACGTGGTGTCCAAGGTCACCGTGGAATTCCTCGTTTTCACCAACAGCACGATCGAGAATAGCGTGACCCTGCAAGTAACGAAACTAAGCTCGAGAGATTTTTTAGGTCAGTATTATCGTGCTCTGCTGGACGTTCTGCAAGAAGAAGTCGATGTTGGAGACACCCTTAAGATCTTCAGTCTTGGAGAGACTGGATCCGACTTGAACATCCACGTAGCAGTAGAGTCGCCTGAAGGTATTTCACATTTCGCCTAACCGTATTTCACAGAGCGAAACCCGTGAATAGATTGCAAGATTCGAAGATTGACGAGTTTCAATGCAAATAATCGAACTTTATCGCACAGGATACCGCAGCAAATACGAAGTCACCGAATTGCTAAACCGTAATCGGGACAAAATTCGATCGCTTCTCCAGGGAATGACCTTCACCGTTGGCTACTCGCCGTGCAAGCACATACCTTGCGAGAACGGAGGCTCTTGCAGCGATAAGTTGGTCATCTACGATGACGCCAGAATCACCGACAGCCAAGCGCTGATTCTCACGTCGCCGAGGATGATGCACGAGATGACCTGCAAGTGCCGCGACGGTTTCACCGGCGATAAATGCGAAAGAAGACAAGATCCTTGCTCTCCGAATCCTTGCTTATTGGTAAAAATATTCGTACCGAGAAGTTTCCCAAGCTAGTTTCATATGTTTTCCTAACGTTCGGATCGTTTGGTTATTTCACGACATTCAGGGAGGACAGTGTCGACGACTGGGATACGATTTCCAGTGTACCTGTCCGATCGACCGCGACGGAAAGCTATGCGAACTGGAAAGAGGCGATGCATGCGCGAGTAATCCATGCAGGAACGGTGGATCGTGCAGGAAGAGTCCCGACAGCTTCAGTTTCTTCTGTCTGTGTCGAGCTGGTTACAGAGGAAACCACTGCGAGGCTGTTACCGACTCTTGCAGACCGAATCCTTGTCTGTATGGAGGTTTATGCGTAGGAGAAAAACCTGGGTAAGAATTTTTATCGGCCATGTAACGCGCCGACGCTCGACTAGATCCTATCGTTCGACCATTATCAACGATTAATCTTCGAATTCAGGTACACGTGCAGTTGTCCAGAGGGTCGTTACGGAAGACACTGCGAACGATCCACGTTTGGATTCGAGGAATTGTCTTACATGACTTTCCCAGCCTTGGATTCCAACACCAACGACATAACTATCGTGTTTGCCACTACGAAACCAGACGCGTTACTGCTGTACAATTACGCGCCACAAGCCGGAGGACGTTCAGACTTCGTGGTATTGGAACTGGTGGACGGAAGAGTGGTGTTTTCGTACGGAGGTGCAAGAAGCGCCATCACCTCGGTCACCATAAAAACGGAGAACTCCGTGTCGGACGGGGAATGGAGGAAGGTAACGGCTACTAGAAACGGCAGGGTCGTGTCCCTGAGCGTGTCCATGTGCAGAGAACACGGAGATATCTGCGACGACTGCAGACCCGGTGATGGCACTTGTTACGCGGACGACGTAGGACCAACCGGGTTAGCATCGCCTTTCGTTCTTAGTTACTCGCTCTCGAACGTGAAAATCCTACGACTAAACATCGACGATCGCTTTCTACAGGACTCTGAATTTTAACAACAACCCGCTCCTGGTGGGAGGACTGGAAAACGCGGATCCGGTGCTCGAGAGGCCAGGCCAAGTGCATTCCGACGATTTCGTCGGCTGCGTCCACTCGGTTTCCATAAATGGAAGAGCACTGAATCTGTCGAATCCACTGGCATCGCGCGGTGTTAAGTCCACCTGCGTCAGATCCAACAACAATTCTTGCTCGAGAGGTGGAAAGGACTCGGCCACCGTTTGCGGTGCGAATTCCAAGTGTTACGACAAGTGGCATCAAGTGACCTGCCAGTGCGGATCTGTAACCGCGCCCAATTGCGAAGGGGCTCTCGAATCGATCACGTTGAGCGAGGGTGGATACGTCGAATTTAAGGTACGCGCAAACTGTATAACGCAGGCTTTGATATTTAATGCCCAGTCGAGTGAAACGATCAATCGCGACTAATCGTCTTTTCGTCGTTTGCAGATTTCGGAGAAACACAGAAGAATGCAGTTATTGGAATATCTTTACAGAGGCTCGACCTTGTGGCATAAGAATCGAGCGAAACGCACGGTCAGCGAAGACACCAGCTTCATAACCAATCCATCGCCTTTCAAAACGATCGGTTTGATGTTTAGAACGGTGAAATCCGATGGTGTTCTCGTGTATGCCGCCACCAACAAACACTTTACATCGGTAGAGGTGAGCAACACTCTGCTCGACGATATCCCAAATTAGAAAAAAAGAAAGACAACCCCCTTCCTTCCTCGTTTCTTTTCAATTCACCGTACGAACATCTCGTGTTACAGCTTCGCAACGGCCAACTATTTTACGCGTCTCTTCTCGGATCGCCAGTGAACATGACCGCGAACATCGAAGGAGGCTTGGCGGATGGCCGCTGGCACAACCTCACCCTGCATTCCTACTTTCGAGGCTTGAGATTGTTCGTAGACGGCGTTCAAACCGGCGAGGAATTAGACCCTGTCGGTGTCCACGACTTCCTGGACCCGTATCTATCCGTCCTATCGATCGGTGGGGTTAGCCAAGACCTGTATTACGCTCACAGCGCTGGCGCTAGGAGTTTCGAGGGTTGTTTGGCCAACTTCACCATCAACAACGAGATTCAGCCGTTCAACGGGTCCGGCTCGATCTTCAAGGAGGTGCTGTATCACGCGAAGGTGAGCACCGGATGCAGAGGACCGATAGGAATCAGCGCAGCGGCCACCGCCGATCCTCTCAGCATAGGAATCACCCTGGTCATAGTGTTCTTCGTTATTCTGTTGATCGCTATACTGGTCAGTTTCATCGTGTTCCGTTTAAGACGACAGAACAAGGAAAAGTCAGCTCCGTCGGTGGTGAACAAAAATACGAACGCCATAATGACCGGAAATCCATTGGTTGGCTCGGGTAACGATAATCTGATGTCTCGCCACGAAAATACTTACATATCGGACACGTCCGACCTACGGGGCGTGGGTCACATGGGCCCGGAATTGATCTCGAAAAAGTACAAGGAACGGGAAATTAACGCGACCACCGAACATCGACCGCAAAGGCCGGACATCATCGAGAGAGAAGTAACGAAATCACCTCCCATTCGAGACGAACATCCTCCCCTGCCTCCGCCTGCTCAAACTTCTCTACATTCTCACGAACACAATCCAGAACCTGACATGCCCGAGCACTACGACTTGGAAAACGCGAGCTCCATAGCACCGAGCGACATCGATATCGTCTATCATTACAAAGGTTATCGGGATGGTATGCGGAAGTACAAAGCCACTCCTCCGCCTATTAACAACTACGCCAACCATCATAAGCACGCGGGTCAGCAACACAGACACACCGGACCGTTCCCGCCGCGTGCCTTGCCACCTCCGAACGTGAGCCAACCGCCAGGACCGACCCAGAAATTGTTACAGAGCACCCCGTTAGCCAGGCTATCGCCTAGCAGCGAACTATCCGCTCAGCAACCGAGAATACTAACGTTGCACGACATCAGCGGCAAACCTCTGCAAAGCGCTCTGTTGGCGACCACGTCTTCCTCCGGCGGAGTCGGCAAAGACGCTTTAAATTCCAACAGCGAAAGAAGTTTAAACTCGCCGATCATGAGTCAACTGTCGGGATCAACGGCCAGCCGAAAGGCGCCTCAGTCGAACAACGAAAATTCCGTGAACAACGTATCTTCCGGCCCTATGGGGTTGACAGCGGAAGAGATCGAAAGACTGAACTCGAGGCCAAGAACCTCGAGCCTGGTGTCCACTTTAGACGCCGTAAGTTCCTCCAGCGAAGCCAGAGGACCGCCCACCCACGGTCCTTTGCATCTGCACCGACGACACACGCCACCGGTCGAGAGACTCGAACGAAGAAACTCGTCGACAACGGACGAAAGCGGCAACGACAGTTTCACCTGCTCGGAATACGACAACACCTCGTTGGTCGGTGACAAACGGTCGGATAATCCGTTCGCGAAACAAGACGACGAAGAAGTTAATCAACGAAGCAACGAATCCTCTCAAACGACGAAACCACCCTTGCCACCAAACGTCAATTACGACGGTTTCGACAGCTCGTTCCGTGGATCTCTCAGTACTCTGGTAGCCTCCGACGACGACCTATCGACGCACATGGGAGGATTGTACAGACCGAACAACAGCGGATCGCCATCGACGACAACCACCGCGCTAAGTTGGGACTATCTGTTGAATTGGGGACTGAACTTCGATAGTTTGGTCGGAGTGTTCATCGATATCGCCGAACTACCGGACAGTGCCAATCGTGTTCCAAGTACGCTTAGATTACCAGCTAGTATACCTAAGCCATCCGAGGAATACGTCTGAAGAGTATTTTTGAACGTTGATTGTAATAGAATTGTTAGGTAGCATAGTTGCTAGAAGGAGCTACGACACGACGATGTGCTACCTTTTTGCTTTAATAAATTGAGGAAGATCAGCTGGATCAAATGTACGCGTAAATAACGAAAATATCACCGCGAATGGAATACGCTTTAATCGTCAGTTACGTAAGCGACGAAAACGTAACGAGTAACGCGAGCGATAGAAGAAGGAAACGAACGTTTTCTAGGATCGTAGGAACGAGCAGCATCGGTACGTTTTTCCTGGATCTTGCTGGCTCGTTCGATAGCTCAAGATTGCCGCTCTACCAAGAATGTAACCGTTATCTTGCCATAATAACAGAACTCGAGTTACGCCATGATTCGAACATCGTCTCGAACTCGTCTGCGCTCTATCGTGCCGAGACGGTATTGTGAATTTGTAAATAATCCGCGATCCTTTCAAGTGTACCGAGACTATTTTATCGTTAGAAATACGAGCCACTATACGACCGTACTTTCGTCGAGTCTTAACGAATTTGTATGGCGTATCGAGCTCGCAATCGCCTTGTAACACTTAACTTTCGCTATTAGCAACGAATTTCGTTACGAGAATTCGAGAGTCGATGAGAAATGGAATTATTGCGCGACTGTATCGCCAACAACTATATAAATAACTATTATAAGTACACACTAGATTTCCTTGTATATAAAGTATTTTGAGACGCTCTGTGCCAGATAATCTCGATACAGTCGCACAATACCAAACGATGATTAATTAAGTCAAGAGTCAAGCGATTTGAAACGAAATAGAGGGAAAGGCATCGATCTTTTTTCTCTACGCTTTTCGCGTTCCTCAAGGTAGCCGTCGATCGCGACGACTGCACAGCTACTCGTTCAACGTTCCGTTAAGATCCTTCAAGTAATCGACAAACTTTGAAATTCGTTAAACGTCTCGCTATACGCGGTTGTATTTTGCAGCATTTCATCGAGAACGTTGAATAGAGTGTAATTGCCAGACTGATTTATCCCACGAAGTTTCCAAGCGATATAATAGATTACTACAATACCATCGATCGTCAAAATTTTGTAAATTACGCGAATTGCCCGTTGTAAATATCGTATGCCTGATCTGTACAAAATGTGTGAATGAGCTGCGTGTGTACTACTTTATCATCGGTCGTATTTGTAATAAACAAGACATTTGTAAAAAAAAAAAGAAAAGAGAGAGAAAAATCGATCACAATCTATTCCTTCCTACCTGAAGCTTTTTTTTTTTCTTGAAATATCCGACCGATTTTATAGCGCACGACGATTTCACAAACGTGAAGACATACGATAGACGTTTCTCGTCCTGAACGTATTTCGAGTCCTCTATCGTTTCGATATTCGTCTCGAAAACAGGCCGATTAAATGACTTGATTCGCGAATCTACCGACGCAAACCAAAGATAATAAACGTAGAACGGGATATTATCGATACGTGTTTTAATCGTCTGCTAAAATACTACTCGATACCGGTTAAAATGTTCAGATAATGATATCTTCATTCCCGTCGTACGATGAAGAGCTTCTGAACAGCGCCTACGCGAACATAAGTCTAATCGCTGACAAAGCCTGGACCTTCGACAAGGAAGATCCATTTCAAAAATTGAATCAATCTTTGTCGATTCAGGTAAAATACTCGCAAATTCCCTGAATCATTCTGTTTGTCTTTCGATCGTTCCATACGCTAAGCACGTACTAAAAAGAAAAAACGCAAAGATATTAACGATACGTCTTACGATAGAATTACAAACTGACCGCAAAGTACAAAGAGAATGGTACCGTCCATCGAACGAAAAGCGTTCGCGATGTTATTCCTAACTCCCGTTTGGCCAGCTATGGCAATTACGTGTACAACGAAGACCGCGAGAACGTGTATAAGTCGGACGACAATTCAGCTCCTGTTTCGCTATCAAATTTCTGCTGGACGGAAGTTACCGAGCCGTGGATGCTGCCGGAGGTCGAGAAACACTTCGCCTGGTTAACATCGAGCGGGCCGCGTACGAATCGTGAATTGTTAGCTTTTACACTTAAACGTTACCAAATGATTCGCTGTGATCCAATACTCGATCGTTCTGTGTTAACGTTCGCGCGGAAGATCGATGCTGCAAAGCTCGGCAACGAGGATATCGGAGCCCGACGATGTATCGAAGATCGTATGCGGCTACAAGTCGCATTGGGAAGACTGTTTGCACGGTCGAAACGCGCAGAGGTTGAGCCCGACGGAGAAGAAGAACAGAACGAACCACGAGTCGAGCAAAGAAGCGAACCCGATCGGTAATACAATCGCGTTCAACCAACAACGTACGACATCCTTCTTTTTTCAAATTCGCCAGAATAACTCGCTATATTCCCTGCTAGAAATTCTATTCGATTGTTGCTAATTAAAAAACGATGTCTGTCAAGAATCAGATCCTACGGAAAAGTTGGACAATTATTCCGAGTACCAACGTTACACCATCGAAAATTCAATGGAGATGCAGCTGCACATTCGCGTAACTAGCGACGCGGTTCGAAGCTTATGGAAAGCGGGCGGCAGCAACGTTCATCAACAATTCCTCCAACAGAAAATGCGTTTGCAGTGTTACAAGCTACAACAATCTCGAGAGCAGAATTGTCAGAGCAAGCAACAATTCTATTACGCGGTTCAATATCGACCACTGATACTTAGGACAGAGTGCCAATCGGTAAGGACGGAAACTTATGGAATGAGGAAACATGCGCCGCCGATTCTCAGCCCGGAAGTGCCGGAATTTTTCCCCAAAGTTCCGGTAACGCGATTCAACAGCAACAAGGAACAGAACGTTAATCGTATACAATATTTTCCATCCCTTAACGAGCGAAGTTACCAAAACGAATTGTTTCCTTACAACAGGACCTACGAAAATACCGCAGCTATATACCAGGTTTAAAATCCTAACTTGCTTCTCTAACGAATCTTTCTAATTATTTACGAAAGGATGGTCGCCTCCGATTTCGATGATCTAGAAATTTCTTATTGACAATTAAACGTCGGCCAAGATACCCCTGCACGCGAGCAAACCTCCTTGCACGAGCGAAAGGAGATCAGCCTAAGCTGCGGGGCGGTCAGTGATCCTCAATCCGAACGACACACGGGCGGCGATTTATCTCGTACAAGTCGTAGAGAGAAAAATCGTGGTATTCGGAGACGTAAACAATCTCGCGCGACGTTTTACAAAAGAAATGGTAGATCGAACGTTAAACCCGCTTACTGGTGGAAATTCGTAAGAACTATGGAAAATATGAAATTTCCGAGTAGAGAGGATTAATGTTTCCTCTAATCCTTTGCCTCCGCGACTGTCCACACCAAAATTACACGCGCACCGCGATTGTTCCGATGTATGGGATAGGAGCAAGTGGAAGAAGCGCACGCATTGCTCGCTGGAAAAAATCTAGTCCAGCTCCATACATATCGATCTCTCGTGCGAGCGAATTTAAAAAAAAGCTCTCGATTACGCGTAAGGGATCTGTACACACATCTACCGGCTCTAATGCGATACGATACTGTTTGCAAGCAGCCAAAGACAAGATATCTCGCGAGTCTCTTCCGTATTTACGCTCTTATTCTAATTATCGTTGCACATCGTAGAAAATCTAGAATGAAAGCAAGAAACTTTAGAAGTATTTCTGCGTATAACTCGAAAACTAAGACCGAGCGACTGGAACATACATAAAGATATTTAGAGAAAAGTTGTTCAGAATCGTATCCGCAGAAAACTTATTTCAAGATCGTCGAAATCAGAGGGGAGTATACCCTATCCTCTTGTAAATAATCTAAACAATTACCTGCCGCGCTATCGCTGGTCGCAAGTTCATATTCTATAAAGCGACCCTAAACTTTTGGCGTACCAACGTTCGCCCTAGAAAAAAGTAGAGAAACGCTTGTGAATTTCAGAGTACGGGTATACCTCTGCTGTCAGCTACCGACACGAGCACGTTTATCAGACCTCCTCAACAATGGTATCAGAGGATTCCACCTCAACCGACGCAAATACAAATATCTGGCTCTTCATCGACCCCGATGTGCACCTCCGTGCAACCACTGCGAACTGCTACCATTACTCATCATCCCCTACAGGTGGAAAATGAACAATCGTTGCAAACGTGCACCTCGATCCAAAGTATAGGTAAACATTGATAGAAGGTAATAATGTTGCAGGTGCAAGAGAAGTTTTTACAATCGAATCCTATACCGATACCGGTGTATCAGCATCCGATAGAACTGTATCACGAAACGGGACAGAAGAGGAAAAACCAAGGCGTTGATTTCAAGAATTTGATACTATTGACGAGGAACGCGATGAAGACGCACCGCGGACAATCGAAAGGCTCGCAACATAAAGCGTCTTATCTGATGGAAGGGAAAAATCGAGGTTGCAAATCGGAATCGGAAGTTCTTCAATGGCTGGATAAAAGCTGTTCGTCGAAAACGAAGGAATTCGCTAGCGGCAACACTCTGGCAACGGAATTGAGGAATTTTGAGGGGAGAAGCGACAGAAAGAATTCCATTAGCAAAAGGGAGAAGGACAGCGCGAGAATCAGCGAACGAATAAAACCAGAAGTACAAGGGTTGAAGGCGAAGTCGATCGGTGAGAGGGATAAAAATGATACACGAAACAGAAGAAGACTTTACAGAGACGTGTTAACCAATGCTTCCGCTAACCAAGCCACCTTGGAGAACGTGTTCGAAAAAAGGTATAGACAGTCGCTGTTTAATCTGCAACGGTTCATAAAATAAATTCCATTCAGATAGAAAGTTACGCGAAATGGCATGTGTGTTTCGATATGTGATAATTAGATCGCGGATTTTTACGCATTTCTATATTTTTTAGGACGCGCCTAAAGAAATGGAATTTGAATAAAAGTTTGTTTCGTCTACCAAATATCATAATAAATACTCTATTTTGGATATTTCGTATCTCTCCGCGTTACACGCGTCGCGTGTACCTTTGTATCCTTAAATTTCGCAAAAATGCATAAAAATCCGCAGCCTGGTACAATGATAATTGTAATAATAAAAACGTGTCCAACGCTAGATACGACGAATTAGAGCAGCAAGCAATGGAGCAGTATAGAACGTCCGAGGAATCATTGGCGCTTAAATATCAAGTACGATATCTTATTCTTACGTTTACTTACCCCGAGTCGCCGATTGCCTGATCATTGGCCACGTTTCAAATTCACGAACACGTTTGTCAAATCACGAAAATTATTCGCACGCGTGGCCGGGACGCGTCTTTCCGCTACGAAGATATTAACGAGACTAAAATGGAAATCGCATTTCGTCTCTGTCCGCGAGAACGCCACGAAATTTCGAAAGACGAACGATTTGGTTGTAGGAGCTCGAGAGACAGGCGATGGAACAATACAAGTGTTGTGGAGGAAGCGTACAGGAGGAAGGAGGAGTTTCGCGTGCGCTGACGGATGATAAAAGCACCTGTGACAGTTTTAAACAAAATTTTAGAGAAGAAAATTGCTACGATGGGGAGAAATGTTCCGGTTTTGGAAGATGTAGTCCCGTGAATACGGACGAAAAGAAAGAAGGTTCGATGATTTTTCTTGTTAATTTCCAGCAAAGTTATTTCGATATTGACAAAACGATATATCAGAAGGGACGTAGAATAGTAAATCTACAATTTATTTGATAATCGTAGATGATTTTCGAGAAAATACGGATTATTTTGTACAAGCAGAAAACAATAACGAATCCAGTATCCCTGGTCGATCTTTGTCCGATAAAAATAACCGATCGAACATTCTTTCAAAAAGTTTGACTACATTGTCTGAAGAACTATCTCGTAAATCGAAAAACACAGCTAAGGGTGCATCAGGTGATGAAATGAATAGAAATGGTAAATAGTCCGATTCGATATTCTCCTAACGTTAAAATTGATTTTTTTTAAATATCGTTTGCTTTTTCGTAATAAATATAACAAAATTATCCCAGAATTATCCCAGTTTCAGTGCGAGCATCGTCAAAAAGGCGTCTGATACTGGTGTCACCCTTCGAGAAAGAATCAGAAGCCAAATTAACGAGATCAACCGATCTAGAAGAATTTTACTGTATAACGCAAGCGAATAAAAATATCTTCGGCTACTACAATAACTCAAAAGTTGGGAAAATTGGCGGTGGAGATGAGAATATAACTATCGTTCAATCACCCAGGACAGAAGGTACATAGGTCATTTGGAGATATGAAAATGGAACAGATATATATATATATAGTAGTCTTTTAATATTTTTTCTACTAGTCTGGCTCTCAGGCTTTTGGACCACGTGAATATCGGAACTTTAGGAAGATCATCGTGGAAGGAATGAACCTTAGCGGGTTAAAATTGAAAAACGCAACCATATTACATGAATTAATGTATTTAAATATTATAATAAATGCTTCTAAAATACTGTATAATATACATACATGAATGTATATTTCAATAAAAAATGACTTGATATTTTTCAGTTACTAAACATGCAAGCACAACCCGTTTCACGCAGACACATACACGTGATTCATTCTGTTCGTTAATTCATCTCTCACGACACAGAAGAACAAGAAGAGAGCAAGTAACAGCAATTATTCTAAATTATCATTATTACTATAGAGGACTACATCTTTAAGCATTGAATCTGAATAGTCTATATAAAATGTATGGTCGTAAGTTTGAGAAACCAGTTAATGGCGAATCTTATCGAATATGAACATAGTAAAAATGAAATGAAATAGCCTCTTCAGTCTTTCATTAAATATTCTTTATATATCTGACGACGATCTTTTATGATCAGATAATGAACGTCAATGATTATCTTAAGAAGATACACGTAATATAAAATCGTAAAAATTTCACTAAATGAAAATACAAATATTGAAACGTTAAATCCTTGTAAAGTGTTTTTCTCGATGTTTCTGATTATTTCTTTTTTTTTTTCATATATCAGTAGATATATGTCGAAATTCCCGTATATAGTATTTAGATGTAAAAAAAAAGGCCTCTTCATCATTATAGCGATAAAGAATTTACATATATTGTATAGAAACTCTGCTGTATTGAATATGCATAAATATTACCCCTGGTTAAGCTCAAAAATTCGCAATCAATACATATGTCATAGCAAAGTTAATTCGCAAATGCATCGCAATTTGAGATCATAAGTGACATTAGAAAATATCTAGAAATGTACCCTAAAAAATGAATATTATCTAAAGAAATGTTGATCAATACCGTCATGGAATTACCGTTTTAGGAACTAAAATTGTACAAACGCGATTTAATGTGAACTTAAATTAATAATTAGTAATAATATGTAGCAATTTAAATGTAAACGTATTTAGTATCTCGTACGTATCTCGATATATCTACCAATTATCAAGAAATTCAAAACCAGTTTTTGGTATAGTCCTTTCTTCTTCTTCGTGATTCAATTGAGAAGATTGAAAACTACTGTAAGAACTAGGAGTCTCTAATAGCGCTGTTGACTCATTAATGTCACTTGATTTTGTACGCGACATAACCACTAATGTATTTGTTTGACTTTTATCAGTATCTGAGTCCCTTTCTCTGACTAAACTTTCCATATCATCTGCCAAATTATTTTGTAATTTTAATAAAGACGTTTTGTTCATCAGTTTAGCAAATATACTTTCAGAATGATCGTTATCAACATTGCCTTTCAACAAGCTGCTACACTGCTCATTCTCAAAGATATTACTTGAAAAACAATCAGATTGGAAGCGGTTAACCGTATGAGATGTAGTATAAGCATCGTTAAGAGAGTTTGAATTGTTTCTATGTGATTTTGCTGGGCTTGAGAAATGTGGTAACTCTCCAAATTGAGCTCTTATTAATTTTGATTTTGCATCCTCTGTTGAATCTATTATACTAAGATTCATTTGAGACTGAGTCATGAATGAAAATGGAGCTGAATGCTCGTCGCGCCATCGTAATGTCTATAATATCATAGTAAAGAAAATTTGCTTTAACTAAGGAGTCTTAACTTAATATTTTGAACTTGATCGCATATATATATTAAGTCATAAATAGTAACATATTTTACACTCAAAGTATTATATATTTATGATAGTCCGACATTAATCAACATTTGTATATTAAAGCAGAGAATATACGATATACTTTATGACCTAATATTACTATAAACTTATGAATAGTACTTACAGAACCAGTTTCATCAATAACATATTTCATTCCTGTCTGTATACGTAGTTTCGGATACCATTCGGGTAATTCTCTAGCAAGCTCATGTTTTTTCAAAGTATATTTTAATGCAACCTCTGGTTGAATGATAGTTTCATTAATTGCTTGATTCCGTTCTGCTATGCTTAATGTGTTCCATAGGCCTTCGTAAGCTTCCTTAGTTGCAGTTATATCTTCTCCTATCCTTTGTGCCAAGGGATTTATACTGTAGAAATATTGTTCAGCTCTTGAGCTTAATGTAGCACTCATAACGAAATTTTCAAACTAACGCGAAGAAAATATCTGCAATAAGAAAGAATAAACTTCTGTCAAAATCAAAATTAGATGATGGTAATATTATGTGATAAAATAGTAAATTCAAAAATTGGCGATAGAGAAACCAGAGTACAGGTTACGATACCATTCGAAAATTATTAATTACTGATAAATAGAAGATAACAAGACATTTGAAACACAAAAAATTCAATTACAATGAGCATAAACTTTATGAAATGAAACTATTAGATTTTCTATAAAAAGAACTATGTTTCATGCGCAGCTTAGACGTTGAATGACAGAACGTCACTATTATGCAGCGCATATGTGAATCCACACTAACACATGTATTTACATTAAAATCTGTAAACTGTGTACCCTCTTTTTTAAGATACATATCACTGATTATAAATTATTTGAGATATTGTGGACAAAAATATGTTAATAATATGTTAAAATAAAAATTTAAATTATTGAAACATGAAATTATAATTTGAAAATATAATTCACATACGCGATTATTGGTAATTATATATAACGTTACAACATAACATTAAAATAGATAAAATTAAAAAAGTAAATAATTTATACAAATTACAACACATTAAAAAACAATAAGTACTAACAGATAGATAAAATATGAAATTATCGATTGCAAAGTAAAGAAAAATATAATTACAATTTGAAACAACAATTAAGACACTCTTTGGTGTATATTTTTGGTGTATAAAACTGTAGTAAAAAATTTCAACCGGAAATGAAATCAAATCATAGTTTTATGCTACAAATTATATTTACTTCTTCACTCTTCTTAATAATCGTCGTATTAATTCATATAACGATATAAATACTATTTTGATAACAATGAATAATTTAGCAATTTATTTATTTAACTTACTATTTATTGCATTAGAATGTGTAATAATATAATTAAAAGGTTTTTTATAGTAATTGTTTTTATATAATATTAATTAAATGGAAACGTGATACTTGATTAATAAAAATAAATCTTTATTAATTAAATATATTTTTTAGATAAATCTGAACATCTTGTAATATTTAAATTTGTCAAGAATAAACATTTCAACAAATATAAGTAGTACATTTAGTAATAGAGTTAGTAACACATTAAGTCTATTCGAATTTCTTTACTTTGTAAAAAAAGTGAATAAATATTTGTAAATATGTATCAACTGGAAATAAAATGGGAAGGAATGTATATTAAATCATTCATACATACCAGCATGTCTCCTGAAAGATTTTTGTTCTGTTTATTTAAAATTATAATAGGACAGTTTCATATGCTCCATTAGTTCTAGAATACTAACCTTTCAAGGCAATTAATAATGAAAATGAATTTTGAAGTTTCATGAATCACTTAAGAATAAAATTTGTTTAAACTTATATTCTTTATTGTAAACTTAGAACAATATAATGCCCCATTATTAGCTATATAACTAATTAGATTTCATTAAAATTAACATATATGTATATGTATATATATATATGCTTCACTTTTTTATTATCATACAAATATATACAATATTATTATTTTAAATCAGTTCTTGCGCGCAGTTCATTTTCTATAATTTAAACGGAACGGATCACTTATTTAAAAATATACACAGTACACAAAAAATGATAATTATTTACATACAATAACATTTGAATAGGAATGACAATAAATAAAGATCGCTCGTGATTTCATAAGGATAAATGTTCGCTGTTTAAGTATCACTTACACAACTACTAAGTGGTATTTTTATAGAGTTTCAAGTACAAACAAGCGTATGCTTTAACTGTAATCCTTTTTAAAAAATATATTTACAACCGGTATTACATCTCAATAGTGTGTACGGATATCGTTTGATTGAACGAAATCGTTTGACAAAAAAATAATTAACTCTTATAGTTTCATTGTATTAACTCTGTAAGTTTTATAATTTATAACTCTTTTATTCAAAACACGGACGTGATTTAACAACACTGGATAATACACCTACTTACTGCCTGAAGAATCGGTTAAAATATCCAGGATAATTCCTTAGATGAACGAATCTAGTAATTAGGTACCTTTGTCATTTTCATAATGTATATGTTAATGTTCCCAATATCAGATTCAAAATAGTGTATCACATATCGCAAGTGATACAAGATCACACAACGATAGTTTCTGGTATTCATTCAAATGAATGATATTTTTGTTGAGTAAAACCAATGTGATTTTTCATTAATCTTAACGAGTTGTTTTTTTCTAATTTCATGCAGCAGGGGTCTAATAATTTAATATGTTTATGTAACTTTATCAATGACTTCTGATACATTCATGAGTGGCACTACATTTGGAACTATTGTTTATCCATGTAGAATGTATCTTCGAAAAATTACTTCTGTAGAATACATTTGATGAGATTCCAATCATTTAAAAAAAAATATACTAATAATGGCGATGATTTACGCACAACTTGAATCCCGCAACTTTCTCATAATATATTATATGATGCACATATATACTATCTTCACATAATGATTGTGTATCTCAAATCTTGTTTTACATTAGTCTAAATTAACATGAACACCTCTTCAGCTTTCATTACAAATACTGTATATTGCTTTAGAATTACATAAACTAAAATTAGTGATATAAACAAAATAAAAAATGTGAAACGGTCCGAAATAACGAAGGACACAGATAAACTAAAAAATATCGTATTCATTATTATATAAAATTCTTAAATAAATCGAATTTGTGTCACCTAATTTATCTAGATGGAAAGGATAAAAGCAAGTTTTTTGCAGTAAATAAGCAATGCAATAATACTCGTAATAAGCAACTCTTACCGATGAAAATTATCAAAAGGTAAAAAGATTGCACATAAAACATAGATCAAATGTAAAATTGTCCACAGTTACCTGTTTGACAAATGTTTAAGAGGACCCAGACTTAAAATAGATGTAGCACCAAGCGCACCTAAATTACAAGTATTAGGATTTCGTGCACCGTCTATTGTAATTATAGGTAATCCAAAATACCCGCCCGTTTGAACACTTAGTTGTGACAGCGGGATGTAGCTCTGTATACCAAGATTTGATAAACGATTCAACACATGGGGAGATTTCAAATCTACGACCGGTAATGCTAATTCTGCACCACCATTTTGTGCTACTGTGTCTACTTCTTTATGATACGCTTGTTTGTGCGTTGTTAGTGCTTGAGCTGTTGGGTATTGGGCAGGACAAAGATTACACCTAGTACCAAACATATCATATATATATATATATAATAGTATTATAATTATTATCTGAAAAATCTCTCTACTCTACATTGTTGTTGAAAGCATATACTTACTTATGAAGTAATTTACTTGGTGCACGATGGGTAGCCATGTGTTGAGTTAACATTTCCTGATTCTGGAAATTTTTATCACACACTTGACAAGTTAATAATGCTCTGTAACAATGAAGAGTATTATATTATCAATAAATGTGGAGGAATCTTCTTTTAATTTATCTTACCGTGGAGGTCTTCCACGTCTAACTACTGGTATTTGTGGTGGAGTATCTTGCGTTAAATCTACAGTGGGAGGTCTCGGAGGTCTTTCCACTTCGTTCACAGCTGTTTTGTTTTGTTTATTGTGAGGAACAGCAAACTGACCCTGATCTTGTTGTTTTTTTTGTGAACTAGCTGGTATGATAGAAATAGCAGAATTCAGAGTGAGCGCTGTAACATTTAAAGGCTGCTGTGAAGATGTAGTCCTCTGTTGCTGGGGAAGTATCTGCTGTTTGTTTTGTTCACTTGATTTATTTTTATTTGCTGCTGGAGTAACAGTAATACCTCTGGCTGCCAGAACATTAGCCACAGCCTTTGCATCAGACTTCTTGCCCCCAGCACCTGATGTGTTCTGCACTTGAGCTGGAGCGGAACCTTTAGATTAGTAAAATATGTTCTTTTTATTTTTGTAATGCACCTCTTCCACGAATAGTTAAGTTTTCTTTCAAAATATATTTAAATTAACATAAAAATAAATTTAGAAAAACAAACATAAAAATAAATTTAGAAAAACAAACATAAAAGAATGTATAAAAATATAAAATTTTATTTCTAATACTGAAACTAATCTTAGAAGAGGTATTTGGAATTAAATAAATAAATTACATACATTAAAATATACATTAAGGAAGAAATATATAGTCAAGTGTTAAAAGTACCTGGTTGTCTAACACTAAGTGTTATGGAATCCGTAAGATGTATAGTAGAATCATTTCTACTTGTTTGTTGAGTTGTAGCACCTTGAACATTTTGTATAACAGGCAGACCGTCATTTCTTTTTTGTTGTGCAATAACGTGACAATCTGCATCTTCATTTCTATCTGGTAATAAAACATCCATTCGTCGTTGTTTTATTGCCGAGTTATTCTGCTGCACTTGCATTGATTGTTGCATAGGACGTTTCATACGTTGCCGTGGTGCTGGTCCCGTTTGTGGAACCCGCGGTGCCCTGTAATACGTACAATGCAAATTAAACTGCTTAATAGTTTATTTGAAAGAGAATTTGTCTCGTATCTTGTTTCATATCTTGTTAACTTTGATTAGAAACAAATTACACGCTTTAATGATTATTTCATCAACAGTACTTGCCGACTATTTTGTGCAAGAGTAGGATACCTTCCACGTGAAAGTTGCTGAGGCAACTGAGGATGCATTTGCGGCGGTGCAGCAGTCATTTGCGGATATGGACCTGGCCCATACTGTGGATATAGGTGTGTTATATGGGGAGGATAATGCATGCCCTGTGGACCAGGAACCCTATACAACGGTGGTCTTCCTGATGGTTGTACAAAGTAATTTGGACCAGGGATTATTGTATTAGCACCTGGTGGAAGACTTGGAGGCATTTGCGTTTGCGGAAGTGGCATACGTTGTACTTGTTGAGCTAGTTGTTGAACAGGTGCAGGTAGTTGTTCAAAATTAACAGGTGATATTATTTGCTGTCCAGCACTAGCTACTGCATTATATGTAGGTGAATTTGTTTGATGGGGTGAAGTTAAAGGAGAATTTCTATTTATTTGTTGCGAGTTTGTTGTATTTGCAGATTCCATTGATACTGTATGAGGTGAATGTGTATTTAATTGCGGAGATGCTTGGCTCAAATGGGGTGAATTTTGATTCAAATGAGGTGAACTCGTATTTAAATGAGGAGACAATTGGCTCACGCTCGGAGAAAGGGGTGTTCCGTGCATTTGAGCTTTATGCATGGAGACTTCCAATAGTGAATGAAAAATAAGATTTATACATTCCGGAATATTGCATTGATAATGTCCGGCTTTGCTTCGATGTTCATCCAGATGAGCAATATCTTTAAACTTTTCATTGCAAACGCGACAAGTACTAACGGTTTCAGCTAACTTTTCAAGCGAAACGTATTCGGTTTCCGAAGGTAAATTATTCGATAAAGTTTCATTTTGATTATGTCTTTGGTGCTCAATTAAATTTTGTAAAAGGGACCCTGCATTCTCAATATTATTATCACCCGCATGTTCAGGTTGTTCTTCATTTTCTTTAGAATTCTCATTATTCTTATTCGATAAATTAGTAGATAGTTGATTCCAATTAAAACCAGTTGTGCTTTCTGTTGATTCTCCAGGTTTATCTTCATCTTCAGAACACACTGTTGTACAATCTGCTGTATGATTTGAAAACGCAGAAGACTTTGTAATAATATTAATAGCTGGATTCTCTTCTAAATCATGTATCATATTGGATTCATGACCTCTATCATCATCCTCTTCAATGTCTGCATTATCAATTAATCGGCTCATAGATCTACATCTAAAATGTTAAATAATTAGTTGTAGCAAAGATATATCTCATTCGAGGATTATTTTTATATACACAATATTACCCTGATTGTTCACCAAGTTTCTTGAGGTTTTCAATTGTTTCTCTACATGTTGCTTCCAATGCATCTGATTCTTCATGATCTTCTGTTTCGGAGAGTCTTTTATCCGAATTATCATATTGATCTGTACTTTGTAGGTCGTCAACATTTTGATCTTCCTTTTCAGATGGATTTGCCATATCACTTCCTACACCTGAGTCACTCTCATTGACATCTATGGATGGTCTATCATTTTCCTCCAATGGATTATGTTCGTCAGCATTGAACTTAATGCTTTCATATTCATCCTAATAATAATATTTTCCATAGAATTACATCAATTAACATTTCTTGTATTTATAAGTATAACGTACCTGTTGTTCTACCATCACGTTTTCAAACGGCTGATTAATCGAACTTTCTGTATCTTTTTCATGTCTTTGATCATTCTCTGCTGCTCCAGCCACGTCCCTATAATTGTGATTTTCAGTCCCCAGATTAATGTTGCTTTTCACAACAGTAAAATCTTCCGATTCTGATGACTTTTTGAGTTTAAGTTTTAGAGAATCAGTGAAATTCTGCTTTTTTAATGTTAATTTCAAAGAACCCTTCTTTTTTGGGTCTAGCCAATATGTATTGCTATGCTTTTTCTTGGCACATTTGAAAGTAACCCTTCTTAAAACTATACGTGGTCTTCCTAAATGTGTATGAATGTGAGTCCGTAATTGCTTTTTTGTTACAAATTTTTTTTTACAGACTTCACAGTTAAATAATGGAAATCGTAAGGAAAATATCCTGCTTTGATTGTCTATGTGTTTATCTGAAAAAAGGAAACCCCAATAATTACAATACATCCATATCATAATTTTTCAATTATATCTTGTTAATTGCATTACTTTGCGAAAAATGTTGTACTCGAAGGCGAATATCTAAAAAAAGATCGGATGTGTCTAATAACCTTTTTAATTAAAACTCTGAAAAAAGTAGGGGTTAAATAATTTGCCGCGCTTTCGTAGCTACTGTCAAATTCGCTAAACTGATATAATTTCCCGTTGGATATATCTAAGAACTATACGTCAATTATATCCAAACATGTTTATTTCAAAGGTTCACTCACTATCATCAACGCGCGTTCCTTGTGTTACAACGGATGTAAACAATCGATGCCGATGTATATGTAGCAACAGCAAGTGTTCACGCAAAATGGTTGCAGCAGCAGAGAATTGAAAACTGGATTCTCCAATCGATACTAGCTAAAGAACGAACATCATTGGTTCACTTCATATTAGCGCAACGTTCCCGCCGCGATATACATCGTATCAGGATGTATTTCATCTGATACCATTGCGAACACGCATAAATTGCTTTTTACCGGTCTTGAATGATTATAGTAATTTATAATAATGTTACTTATTAAAGTACATATATAATCAGTGGGATATTTTCAATTAATTAAACAAACGGGCTAAGAAGGTAATAAAATTACATTTTACAAATTTTATCGTCATAACTCTAGCTAGGGAAAGGATATCAGTTTGTGATTTATTGCAATTAAATGAAAAAACGTAAATTATACCAAATAATTTTGTTAACGGAACATCGATAGCAAATAACAAAAATCTAAAAATTTATCCAATTACTATCCAGCACTAACGTATCCTAACCTCTCCTCAAGAGTTTAGAATAAAAATTTTCATTAATACCGTTTGCTTACAAGTACAAATCTATAAAATTTGCTCGAAGTACACTTTAAAGTAAAAAAAAGGTTTAATTAAATAAAAAACATAGTATTTTCATTCACATTTTTGTAATAATGTTAAGATTTGGGTAGAGAAATTTTGCGAAATAGGTTTGTAAAAACAACCATAAATTAGTAACACAATATTCGAAACATTAATTTTTTATAGCAATATCTTAAGCGAAATATATTGCTTTCTGAAAAAAAGGTACAACTAATTGAACGAGGATAATCCATTAAAATGTTAATTTTCAAGAAAGTAATCTATAGAAACTAGCCTAAGTTTAATACTATTTCTTGTGTATGTTACATTTATGTATATCATTTGCTTCATTTGTATTTAATATTTTAGAAAAAAAACATACCAAATTTTTGCAAATCATCCACTGTACTGCCTTTACAAATTTTGCTTTTGCCTGAAAATCTAAATTCCTCAAAGTCTTGATCCAATGAATTGCTCATTTCCACTCTGTAAATTAATCATTTATTTCCTTTATTATTATATAATATAATCGTTATTAAAGTTTTTGTAATAACAACATTACGATTATGGTTGATTATTATTTTATATCATACTTACAGGCATTGTTATTAACAACACAAATTGTCATGAACTCATTAACAAAAGTCAATCTTGATTTAAATAATTATACACTGGCAATTAAATACGTCGACAATATTTATAAATCAACAAAATCCACATATTTTAATTTGTAGTAATAAATAGTGCACAGAATTCTGCACGAAATACCTTTTAGTCGCTGAGAAAATTAATCAGATTGTCGTAAAAATAATTTATTACAAAATTTATTTATATTTAAACTTATCGAGAAATGTTCGTTAATTATATTATATTTGAAGTAATAAATGGTAATAAAATCAATTGAACACGAGACAAACTTTCAATGTGTGCCAAATAAGTATTTTGTTAACTAAACATGTATATATATGTGTATGTATATATATATATATATGTATATATATATGTATATATATATGTATACGTATATGTATAAGTAAATAATATTATATTTGCTTTTAATTAATGACAACCTACCCGGTGTCGATATTACATGTATCGTTTCAAAAGAAGAAATGAAATCACGATTCATTCAATGTATATAATTAAGTGGAAAAAAGCACGTAGTTCCATTTATGTTTAGTCGATGAAGTTTTTATCCGATTTGTTACATATAGTTAAGTATGACTGCCAATATTATGACTATGACATGATCACTGCGCTGTTTATGGCACATTTGTAGTAGCGACATTCAACGACGGTAAAATCGGCGCGTCAACTACGATGCCTACCGTAACCAATCTGAACTTATTATTAGTACGTGTTATATCGAGCCGCCAATATGGCGGCGACGCGATGAAATCCGCGCGTCCGTCAGAATAATCAACTCAATGTGAATTCGTGCCGAACTGTTGAAGCGCGTTCAGCGACGGGTTCAGAGTGTTCAGATGCGTTGTTTTGTAAGAACACGCGCGCGCGCGCGCGCGGGGTAGCGTGCGCCGATCGCTGCAAACGCCGAGCGCTTCCCTCTCCTCTCTTCTCCTCTCCTTTCCTCTCCTCACCTCTTGACGTTTCGTATCTTTGTGTATCTAACTTCTCCTCCACTGCACACCAACTACCACCTTTATCCACTTCCTCTCCTCTCTCGTCTATGCCTTTCCCCTTTTCTCTTCTCTTTCTTGATTTTTTACCTCCACACTCTTATATCTTCCTTATCAAAGATAAAAAGGGCACATTCCCTTTCATGTTTCTACTTATTCAAGATATATAAAGTAAGTGTGTATTGCAACATCTCGCAAGCCCTTCGTGTGCACCCAATAAAGCAAAAGAAACCAACCGAAATATATGTTGGAACTGAAAATGGTAGGGAGAAGCAGAGAAGGAGCCCGAATTGAAATTAAGTCAACCTAACATGCACTCAAGTATGAGTAGGGAGCCAATCCGCTCATAGCAAGTACTGTCGACGCAAGCGCAACTCGAACATCACTGTGAAACTCTTTTCTTCTCTCCCATTTTCTACCCCTCCCTGCTTTTCCTCTCAATTCCTACTAGCAGGCCATCTCTTTCCCTTCCTTTTTCATTAACTGATCCTCTTATTTTCTCTTTTTTGTTATTTCTCTCTTTCTAACTTCTACCTTCTCTGTCTGTTGTCCTTTCAATGTTCCACGCTGTCCCTTCTTAATCCATACCATTCTCCAGCAAATTCTCGTCAACGTTAACTTCCAATTACTATCCATTAACCATTGTGCCTAAATTCTGTAGTGTAGCGATGACAGTTTTCATCCACAATTTCTGGTGATTATTGATTTTTGTTGGTTTCACGAAAATCGTATCATATCAATGCTATTACTACGACTTTTTATATTAAAATTATACAATTTGTATATATATATATATATATATATATTTATATATATACTATGTAAGAATATGTATTACATCTATCCATACACATCTTACTGCTTTAAAATATATTTATAATTTGCTACAGATGTACACAATATATAAAAACAATTTACTGTTTTTAAACATATTTTAATGTTTATACATTTTATACATGTCTTATACTACCATCCGATATGCATATCGTATGTTTCAAATTTCAAATTTGTTTTTCTCGATCAAATGGAAAGTCAAGGTTTAATATTGATGTGATGGTAGGGAAACGTTTTTACCTGTAGTTTTTCTATGGAAAAGCGTGAACCAAGAAGAATGCCTGAAATAACCGGTTTTGCCGGGAAAATACATGTGAACAAGGCGTGGCAGAAATGGTTGGAGGCCAACAGGAATGAATATAGTAGGGGAACTTAACGGAACATGTCGAAAACGACCGAATCTGGCATCTATTGATCGTAGTAGGTTCTGTACGGTTTTCTACAGATACTCAAACAACTCGAGCTTAAAATTCTATATTTAATTCGAATGAAATTTCATGTTATTCTATTATAGGCGTTAAATGGGCAACTTTATAGATTTTTATATCTACTTAATATTCTTTGGCATTTATTTTTTATAATACATTCGTATTTATGTTGAGTAATGTGACCTCGAAATAGTCAGGAATTACATTCATGAATCGTTATTTACGCAGTTGTACGCTATCTTAAATGTGTATTTTATCTAAAAAAAATAAGAATAGTTGCTCTTACATTAGCGGTTCACTCTCAACTATTTTTGTCGCATTGTTTACGATGAATAAAACTCAAGCAAGCAGTTGAATGGTTAAATATAAGTTGACATTCTCATTCCGCGGAATACTTGACTATTGATTTCATCCCTACCACGAACTCCTCGTCCTTTGGTTGGCAACTCCTAACACATAGTATGCGCCGTAGTCATGATAGTATGCGCAGAAAGGTAATCGTCTTTATGGAGAAGACGAGTTCACCACGATATAGTATTGGTCTAACTTGATGCAAGGAGAAAGGGGATACTTGGATACGTACGTTGACCCAACATCCCTGACTACTCCTCCCTCTCCAACATCTCCTCCCACAAATCTGGTTTCACTGCGAGTTGCGCACAACTTTCTAAGCTCGAACCTTCTCTGGCAAGGTTTGTTCAAGTTATGCTCATTGCGTGTGTAACTGGGATAGAAAAAGATAAAGATTTCAATGAAGGCTCTGCTTAACAAGACTTCGCCAACTTGTTCAAGGTTATCAATGGAAAAACCTTTAACTTCAAAATAATGAAGCTTTCCTTCTACATTACTTATCAATCATTTAAATAGTTTAAAGCATATTATATTTTTTTCATCATTATGACACGTTTTTATAAATAAACAATAGATATAAACAGAAATATAATTAATTCAATATATGTACGTAAAATGCTCATATTAAAATTTGAAATAGCACTTATAAAGTTTGAAATAGAATAAGGTTTACAAAGATATAATTTTTTTTCTAAAAATTCATTATTATTGATTGTGTTATTGTGTACGTACATCATCGTACAAAAGATTTCGGAATTGAACACGCAGGTAGAGGGAAACTTGGCAACACAGGGAATACCACCATATACATCATACATAGTTCTGAGGTTCCGCCACGTATCTTCACAAGAATTATTTCACTTGTAGACTCCACTAACACACAACTCTTTTTTCTTTTCTTATCTTTAATTATCCGAATTTATATTGCATGACAATTAATTATCAATTATTCTAAATGAAACTCAAAAATAAGATATTTGTAAGTACTATGTACATATATACATAAATACCACCCTTTTAAAATTGTTGTATTTTGATACAATTTACAACTGTAGGTAAAGCAATATAATATATTGTATATAAAAAAGAACATAATAATAATATTTCTTAATAAGGAGATTCTTTTTAACTGAAATATTTGTCACAAATTTAGTTTAATATATTAACTATCTATAATTTCATCTTGATGTTAATAGTAATGTATTATATTGTTTCTACTTTCTATTCAATTAATATCCATTAAAATTACCTAAAACTAATTTAATGTATTATTTCGTTAGATTTATATACTGATTTTTCTTACACAGGTAATTTGCAATTTGACCTCGTTTGTTGACCTCACTGGTTGCTAGGCACCAGTCATATTGTCAAGGGGGGGGGGGAGTTAAGCTTTAACGATGTTGCCAAATTGTTTCATGTTGAAAATGTATAGTCAAAATCTAATGCACTAAATTGTTCATGCAGTAAAAATCACGAATTCATCATAAACGTAACAAAAATTGTTCATTCGTGCTTACTATACAATTATCCCTATAGTGTAGCATAGTATAACATCGAATCCATATGAATATAAATAGTTAACATTTTTATCACTTAACATCTAAACCAAAATTTGTAAATGTAAAATTATATCTTTTATAAATTGAACACACATAATGTTAATAGAATATTATGTATTAATATTCAATATATAAAAAATTATTTTGTATTTTAAAAATTTACAAACTATTATTTGTAGTTTAAAACTTTTTAACAATAACTACAAAAAAAATAATTATTTTTAATGAAATGTACATATATATGTGTGCACGGACTGTCGTTATCAGTGTTGCCAACTAACAGAAAGGTTGCGCAGTGTCATATTTTTTTACAAAATATGAAAAAATGAATTAAATTAAAACATATGTACATAAGCTAATTATATGTTTGGATTAAGTAAAAATCATAAATGTTGAATAATGAATTTTTTATTAAATTATATGTAATTTGATTAATTTTATGTTTATCATGTTTAAAATTGATATTCGAATTATAATTTCAAATGTTTTAAGTTGTCATTAACAATAGATTTTGGAGCTTTCTATATGTAATACTACATGAATGAAAATAAATAAGCTACTATTAGTGTCTTCAAAATAGAGGTTATATTGACGCTGCTAATATTAATAATAATTTTTCATTATAAATATTGTGAAATATATGTGTTATCTTATATCAGTATTTCAATGCAAACAAGTGATTGTTTTAATATAAGCTACGAAAATCAGCTCAGTATGAATAATTTTTATTATTGATAATACATGTGTCAACAAAAAATTTATTTCATATGATAATGATATATTTAATAATATACTTTACATATAGGAAATATAATATAATAAATTAATTAATTTGTGCAATAGTATTAACTAATTTGAAAGACTTGAATAATATATACCATTATAATCATAAATATAAAATAAAATAATTTATAAACATGTTTAACACTTTGCGTAACAAGTTTCAAACAGTTCAAGAGGGTATATCAGCTAGGTAAAAGTTCTAATTTTAACCTTATACAAATAAAAACTAAAGTTAAAGATAATTTACTATGTATTTTATATATGTCTTGGACTAACTTTATTATTTTAGTATTAGAGGATTAACTGTTGTTGAAAATCCAAAACAAAAAAAGACTGGCAATCTCAGAAATGTTAATTACAATGCAGGAGCTGATATCTTACGTAGATTTCAATTGCAATGGAATGAACTACATGAGCTTGCAGAAGAAAATGCGAGTAAAGCTCAAGACGCTGATAAACTCATTGGAACTATTTATGAAAAACTTGAACAAGAATGGAAAAACATTACGTGTTTAAATAGTACTTTAGCTTATATTCCAAAAATCAACAATGCAATACAGGATCTTATGGATCAAATAGGTACTCCTATTTTAAATGCATTTTTAATTCAAGAATAATATGAGTATAAAAATTAATCATAAATACTTCATGTTATTAAAGGAACATTACAAGAAATGTTTGAGGAGGTAGAAGGTGCTATATATCAATTAGAAAATTTAAATGAAATGCTAGATTTGCAAAGTAGACAATTGGATCATAGATTTCAATTAGCCTTATATAAGGAGAAAAAACTTGCAGAACTAAATGTTATTAAAGGTAGCTTGTGCAATATTTAAAATGTGCTAATTATAAAAATGTTAAAACTGGATGTAAATTTTAGCAAAATTGGCTGATGAACATATTGAGAGAGTATCGCAATATGAACTTAAACAGCAAAAAATGATGAAAGAAAGACGAGAAACATTTGATGAAGCTTTTAAAGAAGAGCTTAGAGAATACAAAGCAACAGGATCCATATCAAGTGTGTTTTAATATATTTCAAGGATGCAAAATTAATTTAATTTTAAAGTCAGTTTTGTGAAGTTCATTTTTATTTTAGAATTGCCAGCAACACGACAAGGGCCTTCATTGGATGAGATAGTTTTGGATGTAGATTCAACAATATTTAATGAATTTCTAAAAACCTAATCCTTTTACTTTATTAAGGAAATGATTCTGTTAAGATTTATTTAAGTGTTTTAAGATATAAAAATATAATAAACAATTATATTATAAAATATATTATAAAATATATTATAAATTAATTATTGAATATGTTATAAAAATGGAATACACAATTATGTAAAAATCTATATAAATTGTACAAGAATTAAATAGTAACTTTTAGAAATATGATTTTTATATTCTTTATTTAAATGTAATGAAATACGAAGTATAGAAATATATCAAATTCATCAATATTCAAGTTGTTACCTAATTTGATTAACAAAAAGATTGCATAGTTATAGGTTCGTTTATTTTTCAACGCGTTAGATTCACGTCTCACATCGAACGTGTATCAATCTTAGTATTTATTTGAGCAGAGAGCACCAAACGCGTTCCTAACCTTTTATATAAAAGGCTTAATCTTTAGGAGAAAAATAGAAATCAAAAGCTTTTTAACTCTGTAATACACTGTTATCTTATTTACTCTCGTATAGAGTAGGTGCTTGCAACGAAATATATAATTAATAATATAAATTGGAATACATTTTATTACGTTTCTCAGTTACATGATTTGTAATAGTAATTATATATTTTCCAGGTTTATATATCTTAAAAACTGTTGATACGAACAAAAATATCAATAAAAAATGTTGCCAAAATATGCGAAAAGGAGTTATATCTTAGATAAACTTCACAGAGGAACTGTAAAGATATTAATGGCTATGACAGTGGTTTCTGGAACAGTTTTAATGTATAAAGGGTTTTGTTATTTTCGATATATTCGACCAGCGCTACGAGAAATACAAATGAAGAATGATGAAGAATTATTAGAAGAAGGAAAATATATAGCAGCTGTTAATTAAAGTAAAAAAATAATTTAGGATATGTATGCAAATCGTAATAAAATACTAATTTAAGTAAAATATTTAGAATTATTTTCATTCATTAATATTGAATTTATTTTATATATTTTAGAACACATTGCCATATTTAGGAAATTTAAAACATGCATAGGTGGTGCATGAAATATTTGTTTAAATATAGGGGGAAAAGTACACTTGTGCGTAAAATTTAATTCATATTATTTTTAGAGTTTTAATTTATTTAAAGTCATCACAATTGTGCACATCTGTTACTCAGGTGCCATTCAAATCAATATAAAAAGATATATTATAAGACTATACCCTGAGAAATCTTGAAATAGCAAATGTGTTTTGTATTTTATTTTTGTATACACTATATCTTTGTCTAATTATTTGTTACAGTTAAAACTTGCAATGCTTGATTTTTATCACTATTAATAAAGTATCATTAAAAATTAAATATAGATTGTAATATGAAAATACTGTGCATTTCGTAAATGCAAATATTTTCCTTGTTAAAATATTAATTTTGAGATACATTCTTTTATAATTATATGCTGATTTCTGTGTTACTAAATACAAAATTAATAAATCTACTTAATAAACATTAAAAGAATTACTATTATATTCACATTGTTGGCAATTGCAAATGTTGAATAATGATATAATACATTCATACTCATTTCATTTTGTTGAGTATGTTTCACATTTATAGGATATTATATAATGTGCCTTATTTCTTCATCAACGTCACATATTTTATAAATAATCGAAATATATTTTTCTTGCACTTAGAATGTATTGTATCTAAATTAATATCTAGTTCTAAATGGAAGGATAACTAGTGTTAACAACTATAAAATATTTTTATGTTATAAAATTTGTATATTAAATAAACATTTTATGTTTAATATTTACACGTATGTAAGTCGAGTGCACATGATACATTTACAAAGTAGTACATAGTCAAAGGTGTTATCGCATTATTTCAAATACTTTGTACCTCAATTTAAAACTGTTATGTACGGAAATTGCTATTCATCACAAAGCTTAACCGTTTTAAAAATGCCAGATATTTTTCGAGATTACTGTAAGTCTTACAGAAGGCAATAGTTTTTACACAGCTTCCAAAAGGAATTTTCGAGTACAAAATACATCGCACATACGCCGGATACTTTATATACAATTTTATCTCTCTTTTTTTTTTGTGTAATAGACATAATTTGTACTCAGTTTCTTGATCATACTAGTTAAACAGCAATATTTTTAAAAAATTTCCCAAAGCAGATATACATACATTTCAATTTCAAAGAAAAGTTACAATAATTGAATTCTATTTACATTTATAAAAATCAATCGGTGTAAGACTTACCTTTTAAAGTGGATTTGTATATATATGTATATGTTGACAATATAATACACCAAACTGAAAATATTAATATTGTTATTTTGTATAACAACAAAATAGTACGAAACTTAGTCTTACATAGATCGATCTTTAAATCATAAGTATAGAATTTGAAGTACTGAACCTTAATAATCGATATTTTATTCATTTGAAAAATATTTTTATCAAACGAAAGAATATCTTATGTTCTTCTTAAAGATCTTAATTCTATGATCCGATCAAATACTTGCACAAACCCTGTAGCCCATAGGCTGCAACTTGAAATTCTGCGAGTAAAAATCTTAAACAATAAACATTTACGAACTATTAGTTGTGGGATTAGAATTTGCCGACTCTACGCGCATTGAATCAATTCTGGCTACGATTTTCAATGCAGGACCCAATTTTATACTCATGGCCGACATAAGATGATCTTCTTTGAGTAACATTAGTGCTTGACCATCTATTTCTTGAATAGCAAAATCTTCCGCGTAATCAGCACACCCTGGTAATCCGCGTATAAAATCACATACTTCACCAACCTATAAAAAGCAGGCGTTTTCAATTATATCAGTTTTCTTCATTTTTAATAAATTTACGTATATATATCTTTACCGTCCACTTCACAGGATTAACTTTCGGCAGTGTTTCATCAACGGAAGAACTAGTAGTTGTACTAGATAATGACTTTTCTTCTCCGTTCTTTTTTATATCTCCATCAGTTTTTGATTCAGTCTCTATCTCAGTCCATTGTTTTTCAGTACCATCACGATCTCTTGTTTCTCGCTTTTTGCTATTTGATCCAAAATTTATATTGCATTTTTCAACAAGTCCAATAACTAACTTACGAAATAATTTATTTACTAACCTCTTCGCACAACCGGAGGAACAGAACCGTTTCTCTTTTTTGAATTTAGTATTTTGTTCATCTACCAAATTACCACAAGCTTCGCATTTTCCCATTTGAACATTATTTACATCTTCGTCATTGGGATAATTGGGCGCATGTTTTTTCCCTACAATGCATAATAAACATATATGATTCATTTTATATCTTACAGCAAAAAGATACATACATATTAAAAAAACACTGAATTTTTAAGTCTTACTTGGGGGTTCTTCATGATTATCTTTCTCAGATGATGAATTAGTATTGCGGTTTAAAATATTACCCGTTTCTTGATTAACTGTATTATTCAATGACGTTCGATTAACAGCGAATGGTTCAGACGCTAAAATATTAATATACATATTAATAATATAAATATAAAGTAATATAATGATATCTATTAATAATACAATGATATGTATATAAAATAATAAGCTTGTACCTTCTTGAATAACGAAGCCTTCAATTACATGTGTAAGAACTTGTGGTTTGACCATTGCCTTTGGTGGTACATGTTTACTATTTGCGCTAACTGATACGGAAGCAGGAATTGCTGCTGCGTCTTCATTGTTGATACCATTCGTAATAGAATTGACCGTATTTGCTAATCCTGCTAAAGGATTACTACATGATTTTTCTTCTAACTTTACCGACGAATTTTCTTCATCTTTTATAGCTATCTTAGATTGGTCCCCATCTATGACAGTAACGAGATGCAAATGCTTATACAAAATATATACATACATACACATTTATTGAATGTCACAGTAGTATGTATTATTAGCAAACCTGTCGTTTCTGGCTGAGATACCGTCACTTCTTCTATTGTGACTGGAATTGGATCTTCCTTTTTCAATATTAATTTAGAATTCTCTTCATTTGCTGTAGGAGTATTTGCAGCAGATGGTAATACTAAAGAACATTCGGCTTGGTGATTACGATCCGGTGATGCAATCATTATTGCGGAATTGTTATTATCATGTGTTTGTTGATCCGCCGATTGATTTATCATAGACATTGTTTGAACCTGTGATGTTCCACTAACTATTTGACTACCAATTATTGTCGAATTGATTGCCTAGAAAAATTACATTACATATAATGTAAATATTTTTTTAATTATATTAAGGAAATGTTATTGCAGAAAATAAAACATTCAATACTTGTAATGGTAATTGTTGTACAGCAGACATGGGAGATTGTTGTACTTGACTCATTTGAGATGTAGCAACGCCAACTCCGCTCACTGAAACTACAGGCATAATTGGACGTTCCCCACTAAGGACTACACCTTGTTGTTGTTGTTGTTGTTGTTGCAGAGCCATGTTTGCTATAAGAAAAGTAACAATTAGATATACAAAAACCTATATCATTTTTCTATAAATAGTATGTATATGAAACATCATCTCACTCATTATTGGTTTTGGTTGTATTTGTTGTTGCGATGGCTGCACTTGCGGTTGTTGATATTGTTGCTGCATCTGCTGTTGCTGCTGCGTATGCTGTTTCTGTTGAATAAAAACCTGTTGATGCTGTTGTTGCATTGTTTGCTGTGTCTGTTGTTGCGGTTGTTGCGGCGATTGCAATGGCTTACCACGGCCTTTACCGCTACTACCGCTTCCTTTGCCACTCTAAGTTATAAAACATAAAGAAAACTTCTTCTTCATTATACGAAAACAGAAAAAAAAACTTCTATATGTTTGCACGCGATTCAAAAATTGCAGCAGTTGAAATCACTTTTCTAACTATTGCTGTTAATTATAGTAACCTGTACATGTACCGTAGTTTGTACTCCATGAACAGTTTGCGTTGAAACAGAACTGGCAGCTCGTATGTTAGCAGCTTGTACTGCTTGTAAAGAGGACGGCAAAATACTCAGAGGTCGTTGTCCACCTGAACTTTGTTTGCTCTGTTGCTGTTGCTGTTGTTGTATATCCATTACCTTTGGTTTTCCACTAGCTGCAGCGATTTGTTGTACTCCCTGAATTTGTTGTTGCGTAGCTAGTGCTGGTCGAATATGATGATGATAAATTAGTTCATTTGACAATAAAAAATTTGTTTAACCATTCACAACTAACCATTATGAGCTTGGATTGGTTGTGGACTTTGTATAAACATATCAGGTTGAGTAGGACCTCTAATGAATATTTGATTAGTTAAAAGCGCCGGTGGCTGTATTCCAGTCCAAGCAACTTGTGGTGTAAATTGCCAAGGAGCAAATTGCATACCACCTCGTCCGCCAGACGGAGTAGCCGCTGTACACGTAGTATACTACACATTTTGCAAACAATATATATAAAATATGAACTAAACATAGAATATTTATTACACAATAAAATTAAGATAATAATACCTTTTGTACTTGATCTTGTTTGTTTGCAGACTGCTGCTGCTGTTGTTGTTGTATAGATGGAGGTGGTTGTGGAGAACCAAGTACACCAAGTTGACCAAATACCAGAGTTTGTCCTGCACCAGGTGTAGCTGAAGTAGGTACTGGTAAGTAACCTGTAGGAAACCCTTGAACTTTAGTTCCTCCAGCTGCAGGATGACCACCCCCTTGACCTGGTGTCGATGCTGTCGTTAGCATATGAGGTGTCAGTTGAGCAGCAGATTGGAATGGCTTTCCGGCAGTTATGACCTGTAAAATATCCTACTTAGAAAGGAACTTATATGCCTCAATAATAGTAAACATCATGACTGTATTTAAATACCTGTATGGACGAAGGATTAATGCCTGCAGGATGGAGAGCTAAATTTCCTGGCATCAATAATGGAGTTCCCTGGGTGTTGTAAAGTTGTTGCAAATGATATGCTTGATTTTGCATAGGTTGTTGAATAACTTGTACTGCTTGTGGATGCGCAGCCATAGTAGTTATCGTTGTACCTCCTTGTTGACCGGATAAAGTCATAGATACACCTCCAACTCCCTGCTGCTGATGTTGCATTGACACTGCAACAGCACCCTGAAATATTTTATTTTCAAAGATGAAAATTTTTAAATCTGCTGCTTGAAGCTGTCTCAATAATAATATGCCTTTGTGCAAATTTTTACCTGTTGCTGGGGCATAATTGCTGCTACCTGTGGCTGTACCTGCACTTGAGTAGGAACAACGTTATGTGGTCCACTATTAGATTGTTGTTGTTGAGGTTGCTGTTGCTGTTGCTGTTGTTGTACTTGCTGTTGCACTTGTTGCTGTACTTGCTGCTGCACTTGCATTTGTTGCTGTGATTGCACTTGCTGTTGAATTTGTTGTTGTGGTTGAACTTGTTGAGATTGTACTTGTTGTTGCGCTTGCTGTTGTACTTGTTGTGGCTGAGATGATTGTTGTTGAACATGCTGCTGCTGCTGCTGCTGCTGCTGTACATTTTGCTGTTGTTGAATATCATGGGTTGCAATCATCATTTGTTGCGGTTGAGATTGTTGTTGTTGTGGTTGCTGTTGTTGCTGTTGCTGTGTTTGTTGTTGTTGTTGCTGCTGCTGCTGCTGCTGTGACTGTTGTTGTGTTTGTTGTGGTTGATTTTGAGAAATTCCAATTGGTTTAACATCTGTCATGTTTTCTTACACCTTTTTAGATAAACTTCCTTTAAGAAGTACTCTTTCTGCTCTTATATTCTTAACAATTCAATGTTTTTTTTCCTTGCCATTTTATATAGATTTCTTATTAAAATGTCACTTTTAATCTTTTTAATTTGCTGCACCTGAAAGAAAAATTGTTTTAGATTAATATTTTTCACATAGATAGATTTATAAGTATAAAGTAGATTAATAATATATATTGAAAATAACAATTATTTACATTTTATATAATTTATTTACAATTCTACTTAATATAATCCTCCCTCCCTCTCCCTCTCTCTCTCTCTCTCTCTCACTCACTCATTCTCTCTTACTCTCAAACAAATATTTATTAGAGCATAGATCTTATAATAATTTTAACTAAAAATTTTATGTAAATTTTTTATAAATTTTTAGGAATGAAGAAATAGCTATACATAATACAAATCTTTTATCAATTAATGCATTGAAACGTTAATTGTAATATATTTTGTGTAAAAATATCTAAAATAATTACGCAATGTTTATTGCTCATAACCTTAATAACTTGATACACGTGAAATGCGGAGCGTTCCAGTTTGATTTCTCTTCTTCGTTTATTACGACGTGAAATATCAATAATAAAGTGTGAAAGTGAATGAAGTGGCAAATATTGCTTTACAATGTAAGTGTTTTACAATAAAGAATTAACTGTTGCATACTTATAACATAAAAGGTTATTTCGTTTAGTACCGATGTACGTAAAAATTAGTTCATAATATTTAATGTAATTGTATATGAAAATATGAAATTCACGATAAACAAAATATACCATTTTATCAATTTATTAAGTTATTTGATATATAATACATAGTATTACTTATTTTATTATAAAATATGTATATTGTTCAATATTTTAGATATGAGAAATAACCTTAAATAAGTGATCATACATTCTGAAGATACTAAACATAACAACAATCATTATTAAAAATCATCATATTGCTCATTGCATGAATTAGAATAATAACAATTACAACACATATCGAAATGTAAACATAAAATGGACAGAGCACTTAAATTAATCGTGAACATAGTGCAGTGTGATATGGTATAATATTTTATTTCATAAATATAAAATTATATAATTTATTTCAGATAATAATTTTTTAATATCATTTTATTGCTTGAAATGTTTTAAAGTTAAAAAATATGAAGTGAAATGAATGTAGAAGCGATGCTAATAATATTCATATAACCTATAATTTTGTACACTGTTCGAAGTTTTCCGTGTGCATAGTATATAAATATAAATTTTGATAAATTGCAATAATTTAGGGATAGTTGTCAATTACTTGAGTGAGATCATTGACTACTTAAATAGTTAATAACGTTAATTATATTAAACATTATAAAAATATATTAGGTTAGGAATAGTTGTATGGCATTATGACATAAAGTTTGGTAGTATACAAAATGTTTGATAAATTAATTTAATAAAGAAATAATATATATAGTATGTATCTAAAGAAATATGTACATCGGACGGGTCAAAACAGTCGAGACACAATGATCAGATGGTAAAGAAGAAATCTGTATTTATGCAAGAGTTCAAAGTATCGATGAACTGAAAACATATGATCCATCTTGAGTTTTGGATAGAACGAACAAAATGTCGTCTTACTAGCACCATAATTAGTAGTACGATGAGGGGTTCAGAGAGAAAGAGGGAATACATCTCACTGAGCGGGAAATACGATTGAAAGGCGGGTTGAAGAGAGAAGGAGGAGGAAGGGGGGAAAGAAAAATAAGAGAAGGGGAGAAGCGACCGTACCAGGGGGCGGTTGACAACATGGATTTCGCCATAATGGTAATATCCACGATAATGAGAATAACAACACACAAGGTTCTTCAGGAACTATCTATTCAGCGGTAATTTATCAAAAAATTATAATACGCACAGTAGAGGAATTGTATCTCGGTGAATACCGAACAGCGTCCCTAACGCCGACATATTGGATTACAAAATAAAGCACGTTCGAAGATCCGGCGGGATATAATGCAGTGTGTTGTGTGTTGTGTATTTGTTATATTTGTCGGTTATCATGAAATGTTATATAGAATATAGTGTGATTATTATCGATATATCAACAATATATAACAAAAAAATATTAAAGATCCAAAATACACGGTATAACATGGAGTTTCAGATACTTGCTCAGGTACTCACATGGCGACTGCGCAGTCACACCTATCACGTTTTCGAACACGCCGTAGACACTGTCACCTCACAATTCCACTGTTAACTTGACCAAATTTTCAATCATACACGTCTGTGTTTCATTGGTTTTTAAAAAGCACTGTGAGTATTTTAAACAAAGTTTTGTTATACGTTGACGTCGTGAGGTTTCGTAAGCAATCGTATTCGTTGTCTGCTGCCCTGCTCCCACACGATCTGTGGAACCCCTCGCTTCTCTCAAATCTCTCTCCCCTCCCTACCCTTCTTCCTGTCTGCTTCCCACCACTTCGTTTCCTATAACCTCACCTCTCCCGTCGCGTATGACAAACTCGTCCGCTCATTGGTTCAGCGAGGACAAATCCCAAAGGCATCGTTTGCACCGTGAAAGGCGGGGCCATTGGATATGGTGGCTGGAGGCGCATGCCCCGTAACGGTACTCATACTCTTACTCCACATACTTGTACACTCTTCACTAATACAATTGCTACCCATCTGCTGCATGTATACGTGATTATAGTCCGCAGAATATTTCGCAGTATAACTTCACGATACCATCAGGAACGAATCTAGTCACATAGTTCCCCGTTGCATTTCATTATATTATTAGACTTTACCTTTTTTAGTCTACCCGTATTAAAATTCTACATTATTCATGAATATTATACATACCTTATAGTATTTCTGCATAACTCTATTATATATTTGAATGTGTGAAAAGTAAAACACTCTCATTAATATTTATGTTATATATATGTTTTTTATATATATACTACATATTCCTTTAAGATTAAACATTTCTAATGCAATTTATTTTTTATAAAAACACATATTGTACTTGATATTGTTTATTACGTTGTTAATGCATATATCATCAGAGTTACAATATAATTTCATCTTTTAATACAATTATTATCTCGTTTTTATATGTACAATGAACATACATAATAATATATATAAAATCGTCAACCGTGATACCCTAACGAATTGTTTAAGGAAAATAAGTAGTTTTATAATTAATTATCAATTAGAATTATTTCTCAGTAATCTGTAGTAGTCACATAATAATTCGGTATAATTAATTATAAGAAAATAGATTTTGAAAGTGAATAAAGTTTTTAAAATGCATAAATAATATAAAATAAAATACGCGTACATGCCTGTGCATGTGCGTGTGCCTATGTGTATATATGTATACGTTCAGAATTGAATTTTATACAACTATTTATTAAAACTAGACGATTATATTCATATAAATAATAATTTTTGTAAATTTTTTAATTTTTGGTACTTTTCGATCCAATTTCGTGAATATACGCTACGTTCCTGGCACAGCTGTTTCTAAGTTGAGCTTCATACTGTCCTGTTCAAAACCTTGTAATGTGATTTCATATATCATTGACTTTTTTACCTTTATGGGGACGATCCCTCTTCTCAAAAAATTATAATTATATTTTTCAATTACGAGATAAAATACTAGTTTACTTGAAAACATAAAATTTATGTTATTTTATATTCAGTTTAAATTGTTGAAGCTGTGATTTGAATGGTCTACTACTACATCTTATATTATGGTGTAATGATTCTTGCTTAGTATCGATTGTAAATTATAAGTTTAAAATTTTATTTGCTATTATTTATAGATTTAATTCATCCGCGCTTCGTTATCTTTCGATGTAACGAACATCACCAATATGTACTTTTCCCATAAATGTATTCTTCTTTCTATATTGTTTGTGCTAGGATTAAGAGGGATTCTATATACATACATATATGTACGTGCTACTATACATATATGCATTGTTAAGAATTGTTAATAACCAATATCGTGATTCGATATATAATGTTAGAAAAGGTGTACATATAATAAATCGCTAAACGTAGCTGATTTATCGGTCATCTTCTAATACCGGTCGTGGATTTCGACAAAGAGCGAGACAGTAGAATGTTCCATGCAGAGGGTAGGAAGAATCGTGGTCGCGCCAATCCCAGCAACCGCGTCCCTACGGTGGCATGTCTGACATATACATACAACAGTATATGTCCGATAGTGTGATTGTGTAGCTTGAATGAAACAGCGACAGTCTATACTCCCGTTTACGGGAGGTTAGGAAAATTACAATATTCCTCGAAGGAGTGTGGCGGCGTGTGTAGTTTGTTGTTCGACCGATAGAGCGTGCAAAGGGAAAGTGGGGGAAAGCGACAGCCAATGGTTTAGGTCGACCGGGGTTGCCAAGGTAACAAGTTAATGATTCGAGCCGCCACTGAGAAATTAGCTTTACTCCTTGGCGGTGTCGCGCATGCGTCCTTCCTTAGAAACCCGTAGCTACGTATCGTACGTTTCGATATAGCAATATCTTACATCTATATCGACTACATCTATGTCCCACCGAATATTGTACGTACATTTCGTTCCTTTGTGTTCGTGGTCGAGTTTCTGTGTTTGGTTTCTCTGCTCTACACAGCCGCGTGACCATGTATATATATATATGCGAAGCGAAAGAGTGTGGTAGCTTTGCTACAAGCAAAGCGTATACAAGCGAATCGAGTTCATGCATGCACATTGAAACGTAGGATGTATTAGTCATCGCGACGATTGGTCCCCTTCCCACTCCAATCTCTTATTGGCTTCTCTCTCTCTGATTCGTGTTCTCCTCTTTCCTCTTACCTCGACAGATCTTCATCTCTGTCGGTTGATTCGTCCTCTTTTTCCATCGAATTCTCTCTTTGCTCTTTCGACCCCTCTACCCCTGACCTTATTTTCCCCACCGCTTCGTACAATTGCAATTCTACCACGCGTCGCCGCGAATCCTCTTGAATGACTGGGGGCAGGTAGGGGGTAGTGCATAAGAAAGAGGGGAGTTACCCATCAACATTCATTGTGGATTATAATATTCGATGTCCGTCGATTGAGCATCAGAGGTGAATTAGCGCGTAGAAAATGGAAGCAGCCCCGGGCTCGTAATTACGCCACGCCTGGTTTTTACCATGCTAACACGATATCATTTGAGAATCACGAAATTTCATCCTATCGTTCTTCCTTCCGTTCCTTTCTTCGATTTTCTTTTCCTTAGCTCGTGTTGCCATATACGCCTTCTTTCATCTTATAACAAATAGTATATACGATACTTTATAATTTATTCGTTTGTATCGATTTAAACATTTAAAAACATTAAACAAAAACCTAGCTACGATCCACGCGTCGCATCTTGTTACTTGATATAACGTAACGCAGAAATTAATCGCACTGCAGTATTTAAATATCGCTTCGATCCTCCCGCGGATATTTTCATCGGTTAAATTTTTGACCGGGTTACGGAAATATCCTGTTTCAATTAGACGCTGCCATCCACGAGCTTTAACCGCGGCGAGTAAAAATACTCGTTGCACTAAACTTATCCAATCACCGATGGTTTGAAATTTAATTCCGTAGTAAAAATTAGAGGGACGTTGAAATTATCACGAACGTTTCTCTCGGAGATTAATCGAATCGCTAATCACGGAATACGCAACCGGAAATAGTAGACTGGCGCGACACGGGAAGAGATTTGCGCGCTCGCAACGAACGGATCTTCTTGTAGATGATAAAAAAACCGCCGGTAACACCGATGCGAATAACTTTGAATCGACAAGGCGAATCTTTTACAGAATATGAATTCCCGAACGCTGCTTAGGATGCTCCGGCGTATCTCGACATTTCGATTTTTATCTACAAAACCGGCGTTCACGTGCGACAGATACAAAGTGAAAAGAGGTCCGTACGCGAACATTTCCAATGATCATGTGGCATTTTTCAATGAGTTGCTTGGACGAAACAGGGTCATCACGGATGCAGAAGAATGCGAAGGATACAACATAGATTACTCAAAGATCGTCAGAGGTAAGAGAAAACAGCGTCGATCATTCGAACTGTGCTGCATAAATTTTTACGAATTTTAAATAGAATTTACGTCTTCGTACAAAGTAGTAAGGTATCTCGGTGTCGTAACGACGTTCCATGCATCGTAGCGAATAAGTTTTGCAATAAGTCTTGCTTGCGAATTGACGAGTGTAGTATATCGAACAAAAGAACAACATAAGCGCGGATAGATAATAGATTGCTTGGCGTTGAAACAAATTACTTGCAGGGAAGAGCACCCTCGTATTGAAACCGAAAACTACCGACGAAGTGTCTGCCATATTAAAGTTTTGCAACGAGAATCGGTTAGCTGTATGCCCCCAGAGCGGAAACACGGGCCTAGTAGGTGGTAGCGTGCCGGTCTTCGACGAGATTGTTATTTCCATGAAACTTATGAACAAAATCATCGAGACGAACGAATTGGCAGGTTGGTAAAAATTCGAAATAATTCGAGCCGATAATACTCTGTGATACGAAATGGGAAAGTGGGAAAGGTCGGAGATTTCGGACAAAAAGGCAAGGTCACCGACGTTGTAACGGTCTTGTCTAAATGACAAACTTTGAAAGATCGAAAGGTTCTTTTGTCTGGTCTTCTCTTCGCATTAGGGGTGTTGACCTGTGAAGCCGGTTGCGTGCTCGAAGATTTGGACAATCATTTAGCGACAGTAGGATTAATGATGCCGATTGATCTCGGTGCCAAGGGTAGTTGTCTGATTGGCGGCTGCGTGTCCACGAACGCAGGAGGTTTGAGGCTTCTTCGTTATGGTAATCTTCACGGAAACATCCTGGGTCTCGAAGCCGTGAGTTTCCAAGCTTCCAGGAACGAACCGCGACATTTTCTCGCGAGTGTTCGCCGTGTTCAGCCGTTTTATTTTAGGTGAAGGCGAACGGGGACGTGGTAGATTGTTTGAATACGCTGAAGAAGAACAACACTGGATATCATTTGAAGCATCTTTTTATCGGGTCGGAGGGAACCTTGGGAATTGTAACGAAAGTCGCGATTCAATGTCCACCGCTTCCTGCGGCCATCAATGTCGCGTTCTTAGGTATTACAGATTGTCGGAAGTGTCCTCTGTATTTCTACGTAAGAATTCCTCGTCTATTGTAGGGCTAAATAGTTTCGACAAAGTGTTGAAAGCGTTTCGTCTGGCGAAGAAGGAATTGGGAGAGATTCTGTCGTCGTTCGAGATGATGGACAAGTTGTCGTTAGATGTTTCCATCGAGGCTTTTGGCCAGAAAAGTCCACTAACATCGAGAGCCGACGGTCACGAATTTTATGTGTTGATGGAAACTTCCGGTAGCAACGCGAGTCACGACGAGGAGAAGCTCGCCTCATTCGTGGAGAAAGCGCTTGCCGACGATATCATCGAAGACGGTACTCTAACTTCAGACCCTACCAAAGTCAAAGTTAGTAATTATATTTTTCATTTGCCATACGACATTTTTTTCAAACTATTCCTTCTTGCTTTCTTACTACGTTCTCACTTTAAACGTCATTTTCGATTTGTAACGCGTGAATTTTTTCTCTTTCATTTTTTAAACTTTCGAAACTTTTGATAATAATTTTGACTTTACGCATTTACGGTAGATTTCTTTTCTCCCTCTTTCTTTTTTCTTTTCTCTTTTTTTTTTACAAAAGATTCATATTTTTGATAAGAATTAAAAGATGTGATTTTTTTTTAATTAGAATATATGGGCACTAAGGGAACGGATTAGCGAAGGAATATTACGAGAAGGTTATGTCTTTAAGTACGATATTTCTATACCTCTTCCGTCTTTCTATAAAGTGATAGAGGTACTTAGGGAACGATTACGTGATCCACGTATCATAAGAATCAGTGGATACGGCCACCTAGGTATATGACTGAATAATTACCTATTAAATATTTTAATTGTTTTATATTTGAACGACTTGAAAATTTGTTCGAGCAGCTGAAAACTTTAATGTTAAATCATTTCATACTTTTACTTGTTTTCTACCTATTAGGTGATGGAAACATTCACGTGCAGATTTCAATATTGTCGTACGAATCTGAAATAGCATCACAACTACAACCTTTCATTTTCGAATACGTGTCTGGTCTTCGTGGTAGCGTAAGTGCTGAACATGGAATAGGATTCACAAAGACAAAATATCTACACATGAGTAGAACTTCTTCTGAAATCAAACTCATGCACGAATTGAAACAGATGATGGATCCAAATGGAATACTTAATCCGTATAAAGTGTTATACCCATTAGAAATTTCCGTACAATAATAGGATAAGTAGGTAATTACAAGACGAAACATTACTGTACTTCTGTCTTCATTTAGGAATAAATAAAATGCTATTAAATATATGAAATATATATTAAATAAAAAAAAAGAATAATACGTGAAAATAATATCTATCCTCATTCATTATTGTATTTTTTCCTTGTTATAATTATCATTTTTATATCTGTTAAATGTTCTTATTCATTTTTTATATTTTCCACGATAAAAAAATTATTGAAATTGTTTATTAGTTTAGTCTGAGGAACGTGATTTTGTTAAAAAATTTTTTAATTTTTCGCGCTTATGATTAGTGAATTCTGTTATATCAGCCCATGGTAAAGGAACAGGTTGTATCCTGTTATACCGACTCTGCAATTGTTTACTGCGTTAAGTATTTGGAAGACCATATAGAGATCGCTACCATCCAGTCAACATGTGTTTTAAACGATGTCTATCTTTGGATGAAATGCCAAACGCATAAATCAACGTTCAATATATGTATGTACCTATTATGTACTATTTTACTTGTATGAATCAGTAGCTAATTTTTCGATTCCTTATTGCGTTCTTTCAAAATTAGCCTCTATGCTAAAATATCCTGGAACAAATTCATTCGTCATCGATTAAAAGTGTTCGTTAAATAATATTTTTAGAATCGCAAATATTACATCATCGTACATCAGTACATCATTGATCTTAAATTTATCCCTGATGACTACTTCCATGAATGAGAGTTCGTAAAGATTACTATGGTTACTGAAATAGGAAATCTCAAAAATATTATAAACAAATACAGCAATAAACTCTTTCGTCTAATCGAATGTTCTGGAAAAAAAGTCGTGATTTATATTCCAAGATAACTTTAACAGATGTTCATTAAATATAAAAATACTCAAAATATTTTATAATATCTCAGTTGTCATAAAAAATAAAATATTACAATATACTTAAATACGTTATACAATATCTAACGTACTCGGAAGATATAATTTGCATAAAAAGTAAAAATAAGAGTTTACATGGATTGGAAAATATATAGAAAAGCATAATGTAAAAAGATGTATTTTGAATCGCGTGAAAGAAAGTACTCGAACAAACGAGAAGCCACCTAGCGCTAAGAATAAGCGTTGATTGGTTATGATACGGTTGCTAGTAAATTCGAGTAGGGATTTAGACGCAAGAAAATTCGTAACGGTATGCGTCTGCGCATGTACAGTTCGAAAAATCTCGAAAAGCGCGCCACATCAAATATAAACCCCGGCTGACAGTACTGCGCAGTCAGTTAAAAACTGCAACTTGAAGTGCAAGGTTCGTACAACGTTCCGAGCTACTAACGAACGACTTTATACAAAACGAACGATTATTTCTTCTTGAGTGGTTTATAAAACAAGGATATCCAACGAGAGGTATGTATTAATTAATTTATTCTTATTTTTATTCTTAATTTCGTCAAAATATTCCTAGTAATTTAAATATTTTTTAGATCGTTTTATCGCAAACTTCTTTTCCTTATTCTTGTTTCCATCGTTTCAAATTGTATTTACAATTTATTATCTATCCTTACGGGAAAAAGAAAACGGAAGAAAATAGAAGTGAATACCTTTAGAGAGAGAGAGAGGAAATGTCGTAATTTGCAGAAACGAACGTAACGTTGATATAACGTATTATGGATATGTTTCGTGTATCTAAGAATAGATATTCTTGAAATGCGTAAAAACACGGTGCAATTCGATCTATATTTCAGCTAGTATATACATACTTATTTTCGACGTGACATAAAATACTTTATTTCCTGATAGAATAGTACGACGTATTTACGTTTGTATATGCTATTCTAACGTCGTCATCGATGTTAATCTTTTTTATATCGACGTTAAGTTTGATTCAAAATTCATCGTTATTTTCAATTCCTAAATTTGTTTTGTACTGAATATTTTTAACCTTCGTAATCTTCAACTTTTTTTTTTCACTGAAATTGCTTCTGATGGTTACACGTTAGAAATTACGCATTTAACTTGTGCAGGTAATTCGGATCGATATGGCACTGGTAACTAGAGACCTTTTCCGCAACTGGTGGAAGGATATGGATCGTTACCATCAAGAATTGGAAGAACACTTCAAACGTCTTAGTACCAGAGACGATTTTTGGAAACTACCACCAATGCCATCCTTCAAGGAGTTCTTCCAGCCATGGAGGAATATGATAGAAGATTTGGAACATCAAGTTGGAGGTTCGACTACCGTTGAACGAGATGAAAACAAATATCAAGTGATCGTGGATGTACAGCAATTCGCACCAGAAGAGATCACTGTCAGAACGGACGACAAATCTATTACCATCGAGGGTAAACACGAAGAGAGAAAGGACCAACATGGTTACGTGTCAAGACACTTTGTGCGCCGATACGTATTACCGCAAGGATACGATATCGGCCACGTTAAACCGAGTTTGTCGTCCGATGGTATTCTCACTATCACTGCTCCAAAACTCGCTCTACCAGCACCAGGAGAAAGAATCGTACCGATCGAACGAAGTAACGCGCTAGCAATTAAGGCGTAAATTATAAATGATATTATTATTTTTCTTCTAAGCGTCACTCGTGTAATACATAGAAATTCATCGTGAAACTTTTTCTTTTTTAAGCTTAAAAAACTCGCACATATATAAAAACAGTCTGTCGAAGATATTTAAATGTAAAATTCAAAGTACACGATCACCCCAAAATATATTCTCTATGTATGCACTGTATTTTATATTGAATTATAGTAACACCCACATATCCGCGGGGAATTGGTTCCAAGACTTTCCAATGGTGCGGATAGTAGTATAGTTAACTATATACTAGTTTATATAATAGATTACGTATCTAACATCTGATTTATTGCCTTGGTAAGCTTGTATACAAAATAGTAACTGAGAATTTTCAACGTATTGACAAGTTTTTCGTAACTTATAATTGTAAATAGCGAAAATGTCAATATATTGAAATGTATAGGAACCGCGGGCATAGAATCTACGAATATGCGTGGAATACTATGAAAGGAAGAATGAAAACAAATATCATGAATTGAATTTCTATATAACGACATCATTATGCCGATATATTTAACTAGTAATTTAACCGCATTATTGCGCAATTTAATTAATAATATCTATATTCTGTACTATTCAATATTACGAAATTTAATTGCACAATGTCCTGCCAAAAATTTATTATAGGCATTGTATTTGTAATTATAGTTTAATATACACTCGTATACATTATTGTATCTTTAATAAAAGCTTTTTTCAGCAAATAAACGTTAAATACTGAAATAAGAAGGTTCTTTCTCGTTAATCCATAACAGTAATATATTTTAATACTATATTTGAACAAAACAAAGATATTTACAAAGCACGCAGTGTGTTGCACAGTTTATTTATCACGACCCCTGTCAGTTAACAGATGTTTTTTGTAACTTTGGCAGCGTTAAAAAATTGTATTTTCAAATTTACATAATTTAAATACCGCGTAATGTACTTTATTGTTTATGTACTTTGTAATAAGTTCAATTTTTACGAAGGACCTCGATTTTCTTCACTTTCCGAAAATGGTTGTTCATCTTGATCCTGAGGCGGCATTAACACTTCTAAAACCGTCTCTTCCAAACCTTGAATATGTTTAGTAGTATGTTCCTCTATGTGTGGAATATGTTCGTAAATCTCTTTTTCCACGTCTACTTTGTCCAGTTCAATTTGAATACGTCTTTTAAGCGGTCCTTCTATTGCATCCATTATCTGATACCTATAAAAAGATTATACCTTTTTGAATAGCATTATGAATCGATAGACAAACACGCTAATCGTACAAGTAGAAATGAATAAACATCGAGATCGAACCTTAAAAGGTTTGGTAATATATTAATGCTTGCTTCGATTAAGTAATCGACGGTACCAGCTCCATGCATTCTTACTTGAATATTACCCAATTCAAGACCGAGTCTTTCCATGTTCGGCTTTTGCCGAGTGTCCAGAGGTTGGCTTAATGTTACTTGAGCCCTGAAATATTGTATAGTAAAGGAAACTATACCGGCTCTTGATAAAACGCCACCAATCACGCTTATTTCCCAATGAGCCCTTCCTTCGATTTTTTGGGTACCAGCGTCGACTGTTGCGTACACCTTTAAATGGAAGCAACCAGACAGTACTTATTAGAGATGCACCAACGCCTACAAATTAGATTACGGCAGAACCGAGATAATTACGGATTGTGATTAAAATTAATTAGCAAAGCCTGTTTGCGATTTACGGTGTACGACGTAATAACTGATGTAATCATGTTAATCAGTGGGCACATTGTATTGTAATTATATAATATATCAACAGGTATCATTCGTGTCGCGTTATTCGCTCCCAACGCGGCTGTGATAGAAAAAATTTGAAATTAAACAGGCCGTTTTGGAAATTATCGAAGCAAATTATTTACTGTTTTGTTATGTATGCTTAATGTAACGTTTCCCATTCGGTAAACGCTTCCCAGGCCAGTGATCCAAGTATGAGTCGACATCACTGTGAATATACCGACGGTCTGGCTATAATCCTTCACCATGAACGGATCGTAGCCTTTTTCAGATATTTCTCTGCGGATCTCGGTTATCAACATATCGAAGGGCGATATAGAATTGGGGAATTGCTGCGGCAACTGTGAGATTTGTTTGTTAACTTCGCCCCTAAAATATTTGAAAATTTTGTAACCGTTTTTATCTGTAGCGCGTAACAATGTCAAATTAGATAATCTTTACCTAGCTTTCGTATTTATTTCTTTTAATATGAAAGGTTTGATGCTGTCGAAAATAAAGGTGCCGATAGAATTGATCATGCTTTGAAACACAGAGCCCAAGAAGCCCAAATTCTTGAAATCCATGTCTATCTTTTCGAATGTTAAATCCAAATCGATGTTTTGTGCTTGCAGTTTACCATCGTTGGCCACTTCCAGCCTGCCAAGTCCTTTTACGTACACTCCCGACAATTTTACAGTAAAATTACCAGCCGATCGTGACAGCCAAGAAGAGAGAGTATAGAATCCACGAATATTCAGCTGTTCCATATTTAAAGTCACTGAAATCTTTTGAAAACATGTTAACATGAAAATCGATATTAATGGGTTTTTTTTTTTTAGATTCGATGTAGTTGTAAACATGCAATTATTTTTTATTCGTTCGATAATATTCGTGCGAATCAATTTAGCAAAGATTTTAGAATGGTTCGATCATGCGACGCGACGTATCTGTAATTAGTTACCGATGCGAAACGTTTTACATTACAGTCGTATAATTAGCAAGTATTTTTTTTCGTAATGACAGACGTTCTTAGACGAAGCGATACATATCTTTTTAAAGAAGAGTCGGCGCATAGATAATTGTTCTTTAAATAACGAATGTTATAGACTAATGTTGTCATTTAGTGGCCGCTAGTCGGCATTGAAATAAATTTCCCCTTCAGACTTTTAAAGCTTTCGTTTTCAAGATACTGTAAAATTTGTGAATTCATCGTCGATTATATTGAGCTGCATTATCGACGGTGTTACAAGTAGTTCGCATGTTTACGACTTTTGTATCGAATACATATATATATATATATATATATATATATATATATATATATATATATATATATATATATATAAATAAGCGTTGGAAAAAATCTCACTTGCATCAAAGCCAGTTCCGATTCCATGTTTACTATTCGGAATTTCGATAAATCGTAAACATTAATCTGCTTGAAATTCATGGTATACATAGAAAACGAATGCTTCATATCCGGTACTGGCAAGGGATCGGGTATAGGCACACCAGGTAGACCTATCGGATCTTCTTGCTGATAGTGCTTTACAATCGCGCGAATAAGATCCTCGAGTCGCTTCTCGCCAAGCGCTATTTGTGCTGTGTTATCATCTTTTCCTAGAAAGCGTTATCACTTGAAGATTCAGTTAAATAATATAAACAATGGTAATTACGTTTCGGCATACTAGGAGATCACACGTAATAACGATCATAGTCATAAATCATAAATTAACAATCGATTTATCTCGTAGTTATAAAACAAGTGAAAACTTGTGTTTTGTAAAATATGAAATAACTTACCAATAGAATTTTGAACATCACATTGGCCGATCGTGATAAAAAAGGAAAGAAGAAGAAATAATTTTGGAAGATGCATTTCCGGTTTTGAGATACGATCGAAATGAACGACCATGACGAAAAGTATCGATCAGTATGTTGTATAGTAGAAGAGGCCACGCACTCGACTGAGATGCGTCAATGAATTTAGTGAATAATATCTCTCGGGTCATTGAAGGGGCGAGGGTCAACCGCTTTATCTAACCCCCCTTGCCCCTTCCCTTATTCTTGCGTTATTTCCTCCTTAGTTTCCCCTTAATTCTACGTACACTACATCAACAATATCTGTATATTAACGTATACGAAATACGTGCGTCTCATTAATGAAGCGACGCATACGAATGTACGTTAACAAACTTTGGCTTTTCAGAAAGTTAATTTATCCGTAAAAATGTAACCTGGAAAAAACACAAAAATATTTCAAGGATCCAGTAACAAATACATATTTTATATCTTCTAAATCGATTACTAATTTCATTAGATTCTATAAATTTATGATTCTTTGAACTGTAACTGAATAACTGACTTGAAAACTTATTTTATTTTTTTTTGGTGGAGTACAAGTGTTTGTTTAGCATGTATATGTTAAGTAAATGTAAGAAATGACAAAAGTAAAGAATATAAAAGTAAGAAGATAGTGAAACTTGTAACTACTGGTAGTATTAAATAAAATTTATTTATAATTACGTTTTATATCGTTTATTTCCTTCAGTCACTTATAGTATAAGTAATTATAGTTAGGAGTAATTCTTGAAGTTCAAGAAGCTTGTTCTTTTAGTTTCAATGCGTTAATTGACTTTCAATACCTTAGATTTGAATATCTATATATAAAATTGAAATCGGATTTTTCTTTGTTATCTAGTTATTTTATTTGTTGTTTAGTAAGTTCAGAACAATCATTTATTATTTATGTTTTACGTCTATTCGCTTCAATCAAATCGAATCGATCAAATCGAATCGACTTACATAATAGAATATATGTTTGAATGACTTGAATCGAATTGAATTATGAAAGGTACGAAGTTAGTTGTCAATAGTCCTTTCTCATACAAGATTGTCCAATAGCACTGGATGATGTATTAGAGATTATAGAACGCTACAGTTGGTACGATTTGTCAGTGTCGTATCATTCTTGTAGTTTTGAACAAGTTTGAATTTGTAAGATTTAACGTACCCTTCAACTATTGTGTATCATTCTCGCTTTTTGTGTGTTAATTGCATTTTCTTATCTTTTGATATGAGTGATATCGACGATAAATTAAGTAATCATGAAAAAGGTAAAATTAATGATCAGTGTAGACATTTAATTTTCCTTTTGTATCCTATATCATGTAAATGTCAAATCGAAAGTCGCAACGTGAAATTGAATGTTGCAATAATATTGTTATGGTATACATACCTAGATTTTCATTCTTTATTCAGAAGATAAAGTTTTGCAGGAATGGATATCCGTAAATCAGCAGAGGAAATGGACGAACAACGTCAAAAGACAGTTGCTTATGAATACCTCTGTCATTTAGAGGAAGCCAAGAAGTAAATATGTTGCCAAGTTTTTAATAAATTGTTATTATTCTGCTTACTTAAGAATGACTAAATATTCTTTATTTAATAGATGGATGGAAGCATGTCTTAGAGAAACTTTACCACCAACAACTGAGTTGGAAGAAAATTTAAGGAATGGAGTGTATTTAGCAAAACTTGCCCATTTTATGGCACCTGAATCCTTGCCTGCTCATAAAATATATGACCCTGAACAAAAGCGCTATGCAGTAGTTGGTTTACAATTTAGACATACAGATAATATTAACCACTTTTTAAAGTCCTTAAAATCCATGCAGTTACCACTAGTGCGTGTATTTTTTTTTTTGTTGTTACATAAGATTAAATTATTACTTATGCTTATATTTACTTAAAATAATAAGAATAATTTTTTAATAGACTTTTCAGCCAGAAACAACAGATATCTACGATAAAAAAAATATGCCTCGTGCAATATATTGTATACATGCGCTGAGTACTCATTTGTTTAAACTGGGCAAAGCTCCACAAATTCAAGACTTATATGGGAAAGTGAATTTTACTGGTACTCGTGTAATTCTACTATACTGTGAAAAAATGCATGGAATTGATCATGTTATTATGTTATCATTTCATTCTTTCTAGAGGAAGAAATAAATGCTGTTAGTAAGGAATTAAAGAAATATGGAATTCAAATGCCTTCGTTCCAAAAAATTGGCGGCTTATTAGCAAATAGTATGGAGATTGATGCAGCAGCACTTCATGCTGCAGTAATAGCAATCAATCAATCTATTACAGAAAAGGTATAGATGTCACTTTTATTCATAAAATATTTTAAGGAACAATTTGAATAATTAATGAATGGATGTGTCATATTAAGGATAACGAGAAAATATTAATCGCTCTTCAAAATAAAGTAGTGCAGTTGAACAATATTATGCCTTGCTACTGTAAGGAATACAGTGATGCTTTGTTTGAAGCAAAGGAATCTAAAGCACAAGCTATACTTAATAGAGTAAGCAATGATTCTCCTAATCAAAATTTCTTTAGTTATATTTTTAATAAGTATTAATAATGTAATTTTAACAGTCTCTTAATGATACTTATGTACCAGATGTATATGATGAATTATTAACTCAAGCAGAGATTCAAGGTCATATCAATTGTGTTAATGGTAAGTTGTAATAAGAATCATTATTTTCTAATGATAATTTTTTGAATTATGTTTCTCCTTTTAACTATGCATATCTTTTTTAGTTCAGTGTACTATGAAAAATATAATTCAGTCTATTCGTTGTAAAAATAATGATTTTATGGATATATTAAAGACGTCTACATTGTGTTTAAAAGTATGTTTTATCTTTACATTTTTATTAGTATATTTGTTATAATTCTCCTATTATCAATATTATTTTATTTTTTTTCAGAATATCATTCCCGAGAACGCGCAATTGTATAAAGAACAACTGATGCAATTATTAGAAAGTTCTGAATGGAGCAATATATATTCAGAAAGCAATTATCATCATTGGAAGCAATTATTTGAAAAGGAAATTGATAAAGCAAATGAAACCGCACTTAAATTTAGGAAACGTTAGTATTGCATAACAAAGATTATCTTATTAAATGTAATTGCTATTCCAAATATTTTTCTTAATACAGGTGAGGAATGTGTAAAGCTTTTAAATCTAACATTACAAACTGGTAAACGAAATGATTTCTATGTAGTTCTAAAAAAACCTGATTTAGGATTGAGAGAAAAAATTGATGATTTTGCATTACCGTTATATTATGAAGAGATGAAAATTGATCGTATTGAATCTCAGGTAAAAATAGAATATGTAAGATATAAAATAATGTCAAAAATATGTATTAACAAAAATAATATCCTTAATAGAACGACCTTTCATATAGCGATATTGTAGCCAGTACACGTGTTTTATCAACGATTGCAGAAATTAGTAAAGCTATAGATACGGGAAATCCAGATTTACTTTATCAAGCATTGGCAAACCCAGATTGTCATGTTTCTGTGAGTTTATTTTTTTATAATTATAACTGTAATGAGTAAGTATTTTTGTGTATATATGCATATATACATATCATATTTTAGGAATTAGATCAAGGGACTAAAGTAAAGTATTATAGAGCATTAGCAGCAGTTCGATTTAAAAAGCAGGCAACTAATGAAGAATGTCCTTTATTAACATATATCGATATTCAAGACTGCATTGATGCTGTCAATCAGCAGTGCCAAATTGATGATGAGGGTATATTTTGTGTAAATTGCGTACATCTTTGTAAACAATACAATATTTTTAACTTTTTAATGTCTTGACAGTAATACAAGTTCTACGTCAATTAAACTTGGCTGTCGTAGAAAACGACCGAAATGGTATTATAGCTGCTTTGAAAAATTCTGTTTTAAAATTACAAACCCCTATTTCACCAGAAGATGTATCTCTTTATTTGAGATTACTTAGAAAACGCCTCGAAGAAAAACATATTGATGGTTCTGAATTGTGGCTAGAAGATGTAGAAAATGTAACAAAAATTGTTAATACAGAATCTTGGAACGTTAAAAATGGTACATTACATGCATATTTTATTTATTTATTATTATACTTAAGGTACTTTAAAAATATGTTTCGTTCTTTTGCAGTCTGTAAATTTTTATCAAACGTTAATTTAGGATTAGAACGAAATGATGTGTTATTTACAATTCAATGCCTCCAAAAATTTGGTATTAGAATACCAGAGGAATATAAAGAGAATTGTTATAAAACCTTATACAATTCAAAAAATATGAAGGTATAATTGTATAGTGAACTATATATTTAATGGAGAAAGTACTTTAATAATTTTCTTTCGTATTTCAGAGTAAAAAGTACAATTGCGAATTTGTTCGTTATGTTACTTGTAAAAATAATGAATCCTATTTAGATTTAAAAAACTACAATTACACTTGGGATTGTCCAAAAAATATGACGGAAACATTTTATATTGATATGGAAGACATAAAAGTATTGTACAACTAAAACATTTAAGCCATTTAAACCAAAAAAATGTTAAAAGGTATATCTGTTCGTTATTTCCAGGAATTAATAAAAAGTATTACTGCAAGAGAATACGGAAAGTGTAGAATAAATAATCAGATAATCTGGTTCCAAGCTTATGCTCGTGGATATTTATTGAGAAAAAAACTTTCTAATAGGTTTACATATTTTTATAATAATGTAGATAAAATTATTCGAATCCAAGCTTGGTGGAGAAGTGTAGTACAGCGTAAAAAATATATGAAATTACTAGAAGATAAAAAAAAATATAATGAAAAAGAATTTCAAAATACATCTTTGAAAGTGGAAACTAAATATGCAAACATATTGGATTATTATAGAAAACATGTAAATAATGCATTTCTTTTTTATTACAACTTTATATACAATGAATTAAGAGTTGTATTAGTTTATTTAATATATTATATGTTTTAGGAAGAAAAAATTATAAAAATACAAGCCTTGTGGCGGAGTCGTGCCGAAAGGCATGCTTTCCATTCGCTGTTATATAAGGAAAAACCACCATTTCCTGTTGTTCGTCATTTTTCTGCAATTTTAAATTTTAACGCGGAGGATTATGACAAAGACTTACAATTACAAGTATAAGTGTTTAATATTATAACAATAGTTCAATTATTTATATTCTATAGTGGATTTACTGTTGCAGAATTTAAAACTCGAAGTTGTGCAAAATATACGACACAACCAGGTTTTATCCCAACAATTGGATAGTATGGATATAAAAATTGGTTTACTTATACAAAATAGAATTACACTACAAGTAATATTTGAAATAAAAGAATATATTAAATTTAGACTTGATTAAAAATATATCTACAAGACTATAAATTTTAGGATGTTGTAGCCCACGGGAAGAGCTTAGAAACTCTTGCAAAGCAAAAGCATTCCAACAGAGATCAAAGAAGCTCTTTATCAGATGGTGTTATTTCACACAAAGGCTTAAAATCATTAACTAAAGAAGGTCGAAAAATGTTGGAAGGATATCAACATTTGTTTTATGCACTGCAAACTAATCCAAGATACTTATCAAAACTTTTATTCCTTTTACCTCAAAGTAAAACAAATAAGTTTCTCCAAAATGTAATTTTAACATTATTTAACTTCGGATCAAATATCAGAGAAGAATATTTGTTATTAAAATTATTTGGAAGCGCATTACAAGAAGAAATCAGGTACAATGACCATTAAATAAAAATATGATAAAGTCAAATGTGAAATAACTAATAATTGTAATTTAATATATAGATGTAAATTTCAAAAACCATCTGAAGTCGTTACCGGAAACCCTCTTGTCTTGAAAATGGCAGTAAATTATGCACGGCAATTAAATGGCCAAAGAGCTTTGAGGCAAATTGTTGGACCAATTATTGAAAAAATTTTAGCCGATCGTACGTTAAGTATAGAAACGAATCCCGTTGATATTTATAAGTGCTGGCGAAATCAATTAGAAATGGAAACAGGAGAAACATTGTAAGTTTAAAGCAAATATCTAAGTCAATATTGTTTTATAATCATTTTTTTCAACAGGAATTTGCCTTATACGGTATCACAACAACAAGCTTTAGATTATGAGCAAGTACGAATTAGATTAAATAAAGGAATAGAATTATTGCAAAGTACTGTTTTAGAATTTTTGACTAAAATAACTGAATCACGAGATTTAATACCATATGGAATGTTATATATGGCTAAAGTTTTAAATGATTCCTTAACTGAAAAATTCCCAAATGCTCCAGAAAAAGATATTTTGAAAGTAGTGGGAAATTTGATTTATTATCATTTTATAAATGCAGCTATTGTAGCTCCAGATGCTTTCGATATAATTACATTACCAATTGATAGATCACTATCAAATGATCAACGAAGGAATCTAGCAAGTATTGCAAAAATATTACAATTTGCTGCTTCTAAGAAAGGAGTAATTACATTCATTTTAATAACCATAATCTTTAGAACTAAACAAAAGACACACATTTTACATAAATTTTTGTTTTAGTTTGGTGAAGAGGCCACACATCTAGTTTGTTTGAATCCATTTATAATTGAATGCCATGAAAAGTTTAAAAAATTCTTCCGTTACTGTTGTCAAATTGAAGATCTAGAAGAACATTTTTTTATTCATGAATATACGGAAGCCACACTCATTCAGAAACCTGAGATTTATATTTCTTTACAAGTAAACGAACTGTAATAATCACGCGAAAGTCAGAATTTCTCATTATTAATCTTTCTAATTATATTACTTACAGGAAATTTGTGACACTCATTGCCTTATGTTAGAATATCAAGATCAAATAGCGTCAGATCCAATGGATTCCTTACATGATTTATTGGATGATTTAGGCCCTGCACCAACTGTTGCGTCTTTACTTGGAATCTGTAAGAAATAATTTATTATCATTCATTTTATTTAATTCAGCCTAATATGTTATATTAGAATTATTTTTTATTTTTATTACAATTATTTATTAGCTGATGTTACTTGTGAAACGAATTTAATACGCTTTGGGAAAACAGAAGTATGTCTAGTACTCACTAATAAATTTCAAGTACCAGAAAACGAAGACACTAGTTTGAACAAGCTCTTCATAAAAACGAAAGAATTATTGGTTTCTGTACTGCAGTTCTTAAAAGGTCAAACATTAGTTGCAGCTTTAGAAATTCCTGCATGTTCTCCTGTGCAAAAAAATCTGCACGACGTAAAATGCTCCAGCTTATCGCCTACTTTAACTACTATTCATAAGAGGTATAGTAATGAAACAAATCATTAATTATTAAACAAACAAAAAAATAAAAATTTATTTACAGTTCATCCTTGAATGATTGTAAGCTTCAGTTACGGGCATATCTTAATAAACTCGAACTTGACGGATGGGTCAGTCGAGACGATGGGTATCAAAATATTATAACCGCAGTGGCCAAAGATCTTTGTAATAAAGGAAAATATCGAATTATTCGGAATAAAGAATTACAGACTTTACGAACAACTAAACAAAGACTGGAAGAAAAATGCAAATATTACCAAGAACAAGTAGAGTACTATAATGAATATATACAACGATGTTTGGAGAATTTACACACGGGCAAAGGGTATGTATATAATTTTTCCTTACATTTCATACTTGTAATGGATACAAATTGTTTATAGATCTTTGCGAGCATTTAAAGCCAGTCAAAAAAATAATCACATTAAATTAAGATCTAAGATGACACTGAAATATTCTGCGGCCAAACTACAAGAAAAAGGAGTACTGTTAGAAGTTGATGGACTTCCACAATCGCAGTTTAAAAATGTAATTTTTGAAATAAGTCCAACAGAACATAGTGGTCTTTTCAGCGTGCGTTGTAAATTTATGGGAGTAGAAATGGAAAAAGTTGATATCGACATACAAAAATTACTTGAACTACAGTTTGAAGGTGCACCAATTATGGATATGTTTGGTAAAGCAAAAGTTAATGTAAATTTGCTATTGTATTTATTAAATCGAAAATTTTATGGTAAAACTTGAAAAGAAAAGAGGATTAAATTATGTTACTTCTATAGCTATATTAATATGATAATTATGCACTTGTGCAATGTCCTCTTGCAATTATGAGTTTTTAAACAAAGATTTGTCACATATTAATTCTTTATAGTTCGTGAAAGTTTTAGATTTGATTTATAACATTCACAATTACCGTACAACAATTTTTAAAATATAATTGATATTTGTAAATAATTATATTTAGAAGAATCTGACTTTTGTAATACAAGATTTCGTGGTATACGTTAGTGTATGTATTATTATGAACGACCAGTATAACATAACAAGGTATACAAAAATTTTACGAATCTTACAAATTTATATATAATGTAAAACTGACCTGCAATGATTCAACTGCTTTTAATTTCATGTTATAAGATATATTTAACAATAATACGCAAAGAAGTCTATGGAACAAAAGCTTTTAAATACGATTAAAAATTTTAGAAGAGAGAAATATATATTTTTTAAATTTTATAAAAATAAGTAAACTAATGATAGTAAATATCACCTACTGCTAAGATAATACTCTTTTTAAATTTGCTTATATAATTAAACCTAATTCCATCGATGTGTACCACTCATCATTTTGTCCCTTTTTTTTATAATAGATGTATTGAGTAATTGTATATATATATATATCTTATATGAATATAAATATTTTTACGTTGCACCGTTAAAATAAAATAAGGCATATTCTCAGAAATCCTTTAATGAGAGCAATAAGTTGTCTATTATTATCAATATGTTTTATAATGCTATACATGTAATTTATATAATCCTTTAAATATTAGACAACCTAGTGTTCTTGTGCATTTTATAAAATCTAAAATCAAATCGTTTAAACACAAATTTTGACATTTCTATCATATGCGTGTTAGAGATACAATAAATTCTATTTTATAAGATATACTACATCAAAGGCCTGTTTAGTGGATATTGGCAAATAAGCCTGCACATTTAAACTGAAAAATATAAAACAAACTAAAAAATCATACATCAATATAACTTTTGTATAGAGTTGCTTATATATTGTGTTAAATCTTTGCATACTATGAGCTTGCATATTTTGTTATCAAATATCATTGAAGAGTATCTAATACAAAACAAAATATCAAGAACAATTATTGAAGCATAAATGTTTTTGCTTTTATTACATTTTTGTTTTGTTACAGAGTATATGAGAGCAATTTGATTTTTGATATTATTACATTAAAATACATGTGCGTGTGTGTAAGAAAATTTCGAATTTTAAATTTGATATCTGTAGAACAAAAGTTTATTTTATCTCATATAAGTCATATTATACATAAATATTATCTAGATGTAGTATGCAAGCTTGTATCATGTACTTGGTAATATGTTAGTACACAATTTTTTACCGCTTGTAATTATAAGACATTAGTAATTACAAAACGTAGGGTAAACCATCCGCATTTATCTCACGCGCGTTGTATTATAAATATTTATTTTTTTTTTCTTTTTTTTACATATTCGTTTTTCTCAAAGTTTTACTTTTACTCAACTTTATTATACAAATCTGCCTTCACATAATTTACGTGACAGATGCTAACATCCAGGTACTATGTCACGAGGTATCTTGAAAGACATTTTTATAACTTATGGAGCATAAAATGTCTGTAATATCAGATTGAAAAGTTCTTTTTCTCTTTCATCAAATGAAATATTTCATACTTTTAATATAATTGATTATGTGCAAGCAATACAGTTCATTAAAGCCTCCACGAAGCAGGCCATAAAGTGCATTTCATGAATTATTAACTGTGTATTACATATATCACCATATTATTAACTTTGATAATAAATAGCATAGCAACATTAATTTTTCTTAATAAATGATGGTTCTTTACTAAATATGTGCACACATTGGGACACAACATTTGATACAATATATTCAGTAACTGTTATCGTTTGTTTAAGATATTGACAAAATTTCTAAATTTCTGTTGGGCATCTGTCATCTGTGCTAATGTTTCCTCCATCATATTGCGCAATTTTGATAAATCTGGCATTTTATCGCAAGATTCAATATTCAATAATTCTGTAAAGAATTGCTCCCAAGCAGCTTTCTTAGCATACCTGTATTTGTAAGTAAATCTTTAATAGATCATACCCTTTATAACTTTATAAATAAAAAATACTTTTGTTTAAATATAAATACCTTGGTATTTTCGATGTAATAAACCAACGACCACCAATATTCGAAACTCTCATATAATTACCAAATAATAAGCAATGACTTGTCGCGGCTAAACAATACAAATCAGTCTGATACGTCCACGGTTTTCCAGTTTGCATTTCGATACACGTAAAATCTTCTGTTTTTATGACCTGAGTAAATGTCGTTTTTTCTGGTAAAAGACTCATATCTATACTGCATCCAAAATCTATTAACTGTATCGTTGGCCTTACATCTTCCGTCGGTCTAAAATTGCATTTATAAATGTAATACGATAAATTTGTTTCATAAAATATAAATATATCATGTAAATATACATACAAACGCATTAAAAGAAAATTGTCTGGTTTAATGTCTCCATGGATTATTTGACATTTGTGTAAATATTCCACAATTTGCAATATTTCAATCGTGAAAAATATAGCCAAGTGTTCTAACAACGGTTTACCCGTGGTAATTTTTATTTGATTTGTTACTGCTAATAATGTTCCAAATCTGGAATATTCTGAAACTAATACACTACTATTATTCGCGACGTATGCCATCGAGACATCCATAAATCCACGTAACTAGAAAAAGAATTATTATTTATTATTTATTAAAGTCGTTATTTATGAATACTATAAATAAATATTTTACCATATGTGGGTTAGTAAGACGATTTTTTATTTCTCTAGTGATATAAAACTCCCAAACCCAAGCAGGTTTTTGAGTTTTCAGGGCAACTATTTGACCTGTTTGCAAATTCACTGCTTTGAATACTGTACCGTACGTTCCCTTTCCAAGGCACTTTCCCAAATCGTACGCTTCAGTACCTAAATACGTAAAACAAGTAAAGATAATAAGTATCGAAACAACAAAAAAATGTTTCTATCTGATGTTTTTACATCGAAATACACTGACCGAGCGTAATCATAGTAGAAGGCACGAGCTTATTTAAGTTAATATTTAATCTCACATATCCCTCTGCATGGTGTGGTTGAGGAAATTTTATTTTTTTTAAAAGACCAGTTATCAGATTTCTATCGAAAGGATTTATATTTCCCGAAGGTAACTGGAATGTTTCTTCCTCAGCTTCTTCCATTGGTTCGTGCTGCTCTTCACATTCCATTGTATCAACTTTTTCTTTTTGTTCTATTTCGTTAAATTTAAAATTAATTGATTTTCGTAGATCACAATTCTTCTTGATTTCAGATGTAATTTGATCCACGTTACGTTGTACCGTACGCGGACTTTGAGCGTGCACAGCTTGAATTTGGGCTTGTAATTTTTGTTCATAAGGTTGGTTTGCAGAAAGAGTAACATCTTTTATTTCATCTTCTCCACCTTGTTAAATAAAAAATCTTCCTTCGTATACAAAGAATGTTACAATGAATAAAAAAATTTTAATATATTTGATTAAAATACCTTTAGTAATACTTTGTTCTTTTATAGGAACCAGATCTTCTTTTGTTAATGTAAAGCCCAATACAGTATTTCTTGTATGGGTACTGCTGCCAGAACTGCTTGAAATATATTCTCTAGTAGATTCTAGTATGACACTCAACTTGTCTTCAGTTTCTCCATTAGGTGCCTCTGAAGAGCTGTAAATGAGATATGAAATAAATATAAATTGGAATGTTGTTGTACTAATTAATTATGTAATTAAAAAGTCACATACGGTAGAGGTGCAGCACACTGATTTGGATATTGTGAAGTTCCTTCTACTACTTTGTAAGATTGCCTAAATTGATTAGTCATAGGTGTAGAACTTGTTAATTGTGTATTAAATGCTTCTGTGTAACAAGTATCATTATTTCCCGTCAATGGACTAATACCAAGACTTTCATCAACATATAAGTTATTTTCGTCAGGTGCTTTTGGCGTCATATTCTCTTCTAGTGGTCCATTATAATCAACGACGATAGCATTTTCTTTATCTTCAGCACTTTCAAGATATTTAATATCTCTACGATTCATTCCTGGAGACTTTATATATGGTAATTCGGGTGGCATCCTGTATGGTTTGCTAGTTTCAATGTCTAATTCGTCATATGGGGGATAATGAAGCTGCTTTTGAGGCTCTACATTTTGTTGTATTAAGGTAGATTCTAGCTGTGAAGGGTACTGCTGATAAGCAATGTCATTGGGCATTATGGTGCCATAAACTTGTTGAATATGTTGTATGTGTTGATGTGTTTGGTGTGGCTGATGGTGAACATGTTGATTATGTGATGGTTGATGTTGCTGAGAATGAGATTGTTGATGTTGAATCTGACTATGAGACTGCAAGTGCGAGACATGGGGAAGAGTATGATGATGAGAAATCACATGAGCCTGTTGATGTGCTTGCATTAATTGTTGATGATGCTGTGAATGATGCAGTCGGGAATGAGGTTGTTGTACTTGTTGCTCGTGTACTTGTTGCTGTAATTAATTATTTTAAGAATTAGTATAATAGTTTCCTACCTATAAAGATCTTTCTTTATATATAACTTATATTATACCTGCATTTGATATTGGTATGTATTATGTAATCCAGGGTTACTATAAGAGTTTTGATGTTCTTGATTAGAATAACTTTGATGAGCAGAATAATTCTGATGATTCTCTTGATCATTATAAGGTTGTATATTATATCCTGAATGATGTTTGCTATTTGACATTGCATGTTGCGTCATTGAACTATCCATATGTATATCAAAAGATAATTTAGTCTTGGCATCTGAAATTCTAGGTGTCATAGGGGTGCGAAAATTAGGCGTTGTAGGTACTGTATCCGGTGAACGCCACATATCTTGTACGACTGACATTGCTTCCTTTGTATTAACCGTAAGGCTTTGTCCGAGTAAATGTTCTTCAGGCTCAGTGTTTAATGATGATGTATGATGTTGATGCATGAAACTAGACTGTAATTTTCGTTGCGAATTCAATTCTGCTTCCATTCTCTGCGCTTCGAGTCTTTCTGCTTCGATCCTTTCAGCTTCGATTCTTTCTGCTTCGATTCTTTCTGCTTCGATTCTTTCTGCTTCTAATCTTTCTAACTCACGTTGTTCTGCCTTACGCCTTTGAGTTTCTAATGCTTGGTTTTCAGCTTCATACTGCTGTCTTTGGAATTCTTGTTGTTCAGCTTGAAGTCTCTGTCTATCCAACTCAAGTTGTTCGGCTTCCCTAAATTGCTGTTCTGCTTTCCTTTGCCTCTCTGTTAACTCTTGTTGTTCAAATTCTTGCCTCTGCCTTTGTAATTCTTGTAAAGATATATCGTGTCTCTGATGTTCAGATTCAAAACTTTTATGCTGAACTTGATGATTAGTCTCTCTTATATCTGACACATCATGCTTTTTGTCTAAAGTTTGTGCTCTATAAAATATTGATCACAATTATTCAAAATAATTTTATCATCTAAATAGTTATTAACAAAAATAAATTACCTTTGTAAATACAACTGGGCTCTTACTTCCTCCATACTTTGATCCATATTATTAGCATAAACTAATTCTTTGGGATAATGTGGCCTTAAAATAATATTTGGATTTGGAGGATCTGGCACAAATACAGGCACAGTTAAATGCTCTGGGTATTTGCTACCATCAAAAAAATATGTATGGTTTGGAAATAATCTTAGATTGTTTGCATCAAAATCACCTGGTTGATCCTCGTGAACTAAGATTTAAATAACAATAAAATGTATAAAAAAGCGATCTTACAGTAATTAGTAATATTATTCTGTTGTAAATAAAATTGCACCTTTGAAAGCTAACTTTGTACTAGATGTCATTAATGGATATCGTCTACCTCCACCATTCCATGGGCCAGGTTTAATTGTATTTTCTTTATGTATTGTATCTTCTACTGGTACATGATCTAATATACTTGAATTTTTCATTTCACCTGGCACATCATCCTATAGAAATATCTCAATGTATTTTTACACTACCATATTTTGAATATCTTAATATTTTTATACCTGATATATTTGTATCCTGGAATTCGGCCGAGTATGATGCATCGTCGATGAAATCTGTGGAACTGTACCAGGAAAGTGTTCGCGTACTCGATGTCCAGTACGTATACTACCAATTTTTTTCCCAGCTTTTATTGCTCTTAAAGAACTGAAAGCCTGACGTTGTTCAAGCAATGATACTTCGTTACGATCATCCGTACGTCCTAATGTTTTACGTGCAATTGCGAGTTGGAAATTCCTACAATAGATGAAGTGCATGTTATTATGTTAATAATTTTGTTGGTATTTATGTGTTTTGTGATTAATACTTGTGAGCATAATCTAATTCGTCCTGTGGTTCTGCTAAGGCAGATAAACCCATTAAATAAACTTCATCGGCACGTTTGTAATCTTCTATCTGTTCTAATTCAAAAGCCCATGCTCTGTACATATCTGCAACCATAGTCCCAATTCCATTGTTATGCAAAAGTTGGTACAATTCTAATGGATTTTTTTGCATACTTATCTGCAACCAAATGCTTATTTTATAAAATTACAAAAGAGACATTTTTTTAACACAAAACATGTTTTAAATATCTTACATAATTAATCCAAAGACGTATATATCTACGATCTTGGTGATATTTGGTCTCTTTTTCAAATATAGCTAAACATTGTTGCAAAAGTTTCCCAATATGTGACTCATGTCCATTTTTTGGGTAACTTTGTTCCACCCAAAGTATATATTCATACCAACTTTCTAAAGGATCATCTCCTTCATAATTTTTTATTGCATCTTCATACATCCTAGGAAAATAATATGAAATTACTATTTTAGGATATAATGAGATAATTATATAAATCATAGAAAAACTTTACTTTGAAAACTAATAATTTAATCATAATTCAGTAAAAGGAATTGTTAACTGTCGAACTCACTGTTTTTCTTGTAAGAGTAATTGTTGAGCATCTGCATCCTCTTGTGCTCTTAACGCAGTTCCTAGCTGTGCAGCATTTCGTCCATAACGTAATGGTTGAATATTTTCCTTACAAAGCGCTATGACTGTAGCAGGGTCCATTCTTAACTCTATACTTTCTTAATTAAATCACCTTATATTCTAAAAACAAAAAGATTGAAAAAATAAAAAGTTGATAGATTATTTTTTAAATGTCTGTATTAAAGGTATTTCAAACTGTACTCAAAAATTGGAACAATAGAACTATATGCTAAATTTTAAATGACTCATTATTCAGTGTATCACAATGCAACATATTAGTGATTATACATTGTTATAAAGTGTGAGAATATAGGAAACCGAATAAATCTCAAGTCCATAAGTACTTAATCCATAAAATGTATTCAGTTAAACATAATGGAAACAGTCATTCAAGCTATGAAATAGTAGGGCGAAGCGTGAGAGACGTCTTTTTAGGAAACACTTAACCTTTCACACGTACTAAAACTTTGCATAATACTCTTCGAATCGCGGCGGACCTTCAAATTTGAATAAATCTAGTCTTGATAACTCCAATAAGGACGCTATCAGTCTAGGTTAGGTTAGTTTTTCATTTAACGGCTACGGCCAACAACGGTTTTTCACTGTCTTCTGCTATGCTGTGCTTCAAATGATGCAAGAGTTACCGTCCCACTAATCACGAATTTTAATTAGGTCTACTATGCGAAATAATCGAGAACTGATGCAGCTAGAGATTTATCGTGCTTAATATAGTTTTCACGCAAATCTCTATTGAAAATTACCAATAGGACAGCTGTTGCAGAGGGACTTCGCATGATCTTCGAACTTCCACTTCGTCACTGTTTCTATAGTAACTTGGCAGATTGGTCCAAAATTGGTACGCCAGTGATCTTATCTTTTTCCTTTTTATGATTATTATGAAAATTCATTTCGAATCATTTGGAAGTTTGATTAAAAAGTTTTATTTATCAACACATATCATTTAAAATACACATACTTATGTTTTATATATATGAGATAGTAAAAATTTACTATACCTTCATGCTGCAAATGCTATTATTAAATAACTTTGACTCTCATTTCATTGCATAAAAATCGATTTCTTTTTACTTTTCAGCATGTGACTCTAATTTTCAATTTTAACCGAAACAACTGCAATATGAATTCTTTTTATTCTTATATAAATTTCTTACGAGAATTAACAAAATTATTAATGAAATACAACTATAATTACATACTCTTTTATACATTTGTACAATACGCGCTTTTTCGATTAAAAACATTAATTGATACAAAATATAACTGGATTATTTTGTCTGACATTATTCTAAAGAATTTAATAAAACAATTTTATAATAAAAAGGAATATTATATAGACTTTAATTCGTGCTTATTGGCAAACATAAAATATGTTAGAATTACTACACCAACTTGGTTTTATATATGTTCTACAGTATCTATAAAAAAATATAAAGTTTTAGTTGTACCTTTAAACAACACTGATGAAATTGAAATATTTACATCAAATACTATGAAATATAATATAGAAAATGCATTGCATTGCACTATTGATAAATGTTTTTTATGTAAGTACAAAAAATATTTTAATGGACAAATAATTATAAGAATTTGATAAAAAATCAATTTTTCTAATTTTTTTCAGTGCCAGCTAAAGATGACACTATTAACTTTGCTAGAGAAGCCAAAATTTCTATGATTTCTAATCAATATGATAGCACAGATAATTTAATAAGTACTTTATTAGAAAATTATTTCTCTGAACCTAGATTTTTAAGAAAAAATGATTTATTTGGTATTAATATAAAGGAATATATATTGGACCAAATGTATTTGCATACCAATCCTTTAATGTCTGTAATATATTTTAAAGTTAATTCTATCATCAATGATAATAGAGATTTTACAGATAGTGATACTTCTTATATTTTATATGGAGAAACCACGCTCATTCAAGAACCGGATATACATAGTTATCTACCTCAAAAACATTTTATTCACAATCAAACCAAAGAGAAATATGTAAACTCATATTCATCGAGTTTAGCAGCACCTTTAGAACAATTAGAGCGTTGCATTTTGCCATTTATTAAGCATGGTAAAGATTAATGCATAAATATCTAATTGCATCTAAGTAATATAAATTAAACATTTAATGCTTTATTTCTTAAACAGATGTACAATTATCAATAAAGCCAATATTTCTTATTAAGGGTTCACAAGGTTCAAATAAACGTAAATTAGTGCAAATATTGGCTGAAAAAATAGGTTTAAACTTTCTTAATACAGATTTTGCTGAAGTTCAGGCTTTAACATCAGCACAGACAGAGGCTAAATTACGTATCGTACTGCATAATGCTGAACAATCTGTACCATGTATCCTGTGCTTAAATAATATAGAGGTACTTTGAAGATATTTTTGTTAATTTATTTGCAAATATTCTAAGATAATGTTTGTAGGTATTTGGAAGAAATTCTGAAGGTCAAAAGGATGAAAGAGTAATATCAACCTTTTCCAATGAAATAAATTCATTATATAATAAACATTTAAAATATCCAATTATTATAGTAGCTACTACAAGTGAATCTGATATACCGGCTGAACTAAACAGAATTTTTATCGAAACGATTCACGTAGAACATCTAGATCAGAATGAAAGAACGCATTTAATTTCGTGGTTACTCATGAAACGAAATCTCAATTATCAGGTCAATTTATCAAAAATTTCTGGAATATGTTCGGACTTTCGATATTCAGACTTATCGACATTAATACTCAATGCTGTAAAATTTCACTGCAAAGATAATACTAAGAATTTGAAACCATTAACACTTTTACAAGAAGATTTTGACGAAGCTTATGGTACACTTTTAATGCTACAAAAATAATTATTGTTTACAATATATCAGCTTTAATTCATTCAATTTCATTTACAGAATACATGCAATCGGTATATACAGATTGTAAAGGTGGACCGCGTGTACCGAAAGTTTATTGGGAAGACATAGGTGGCTTAATAAAACTAAAACATGAAATAATGCGCCGAATTCAGTTACCTTTGATGAACACTTTAGGATTCGGACAATCTGGTCTTCTCTTGTATGGACCACCAGGAACCGGAAAGACGCTTCTCGCTAAAGCTGTAGCGACAGAGTATCAGCTTCACTTTTTATCAATTAAAGGTCCTGAAGTGTTGAATATGTACGTCGGTCAAAGCGAGAAAAATGTTAGGCAAGGTAAAGTAACGAAAATACGTATTAAACATATATTTGAAAAATAAAAAATGCAATATCGTAGTGTTCGAGCGGGCAAGAGCAGCAGCACCTTGTATAATATTTTTCGACGAATTGGACTCGTTAGCACCCAATCGTGGACGAAGTGGTGATAGTGGAGGTGTAATGGATCGTGTGGTATCCCAATTACTCGCTGAAATGGATGGTCTTGACTGTTCCAGTAGTATATTCATTATAGGAGCCACAAACAGGCCGGATCTGATTGACCCAGCCCTTCTTAGACCTGGTCGATTCGATAAATTATTATATGTAGGAATTCATTCTGATCGTGATTCACAATTTAATGTGTTAAAGGCACTGACTCGTAAATTCAAATTCCGTGAAAATGGAGAAGAATTAGAAAAGTTAATATATCAATTACCTGAACACACAACTGGTGCTGATTTGTATTCTATCTGTTCAAATGCATGGCTGAATGCTGCGCGAAGAGTTTTAAGTAATTATCACGATAACTCTAACGAAAATAAATTGGACAAACATGTTGGCGTAGAATTGGAAGACTTTTTAAAAGCCACACACGAACTGATTCCTTCGGTTAGTAAGGAAGAAGCAGAAAGATACAAAAAAATGCAGACAGAATTATCTTCGGTATCGTGATACAACCAATTGTGTTTTAAGCATCAGGTAAAACATCTTCCAGTCTTATAAACGACATGTTATTTTATTTGGAGAAATATGTAAAATAATTTTTACAACGAATATTTTCAATCAAGAAAGATATCTACCTTCTATCCTAGGTATTGCACCAAACGGTTCATCTTACATGCTAGTGCGCGACAAAGGACGTAGTAGTATCGATTCATTTTTTTTTTCGAGAGAACGGTCTTCAAAATGATGGTAACACGTTAGAATACATACCAATCTCAAAATAGTATACAATGTAGAAAAATAGAGTAGCTGAATTCATCGAGTACCTATATCGGACTACAAAATTTTGTAACAGAAGCTAATAATTCTTTTTGCAAATCGTGATAAATGGAATTAAATGATTATTTTACTACACTTGTTAATAAAGTATGTAAATAAACATCTATTTTTGTTAAATATAATCATTGTGTAAGTTCGTAGGACAAATTGTATTTATTTAAACGACCGTTATTTTATTTATGAAACAACGCTATTCACATTCTTGCATTTTGCAAGCTCAATACTGTGATTCTTGTCCAATTTTTTAAAACATTTTAATTGCCTTCTCCAAAATATACAGTCTAATATAACGAATTGTTCCTGTTTTACAGGCGGCATGTAACAACGTACTTCATTCGATTACAGAATAACGACATTCCTTTGGTATGATCGCGAGGTAGTATCGATTCCAATGTAATCTGTTCATTGAAGTATACATCGTTTTCTTCATCATTCATGGCGACAATATTTACTTATTGCACGGAAAGAATTAAGTCTTTCTTTACAATTGTTAAGATATGACTTGATAAGACAAAGAAAAGTCACAGAATTACAAAGAATCGTCGTTAACTGTAAGTTCAATTATCTTATAGGGAGAGGCTTTAAAATTACGAGTATTTTTATTTTTGAACTTTCGTAGATTACTCAAGTCAAAACTATTGAAAATAGTTTTAAAAGCAAATCGCTTGATCTAGTATTCGGTTCTTTCTCTTCACACTTTTCATTCTAAATATAATTAAATATCAATTAACAATTTTCACCTCTCATGCATTGATGGGTCTATTCAGTGCAGTCGAAAATTATTAAAACATAAGTATCACATTTGATAAATAACGCTAATCACTACATGCGATCGACGAAATATTTCATATAGTTAATATCAATTCTATGGAGCACATGAAAAATATTCAAGGGTATTTTGCATCGGATTGGAACGAATGTAACTTGCGCATAGTTAAACTCGATTTATATATTATATTATGTATATGAGGTATTATTTCAAATATTTTGTAAAAATTTGATCTGAATATTCCTTTCCTCAAGGAACAAGCAACAACATACATATGTGGATAAAAAAGGGAGAATCATTTAAATTAGCTTATTAATAAATTTGGCCACTGTACAATCGTGTAATTGCATGCAGATGCTCTTTTTAAAAATGTATATATAAATCCTTGTCTTAAGTATTTAGATTGAAAAATGTAGTTATTGTATGCGAAAGATGAAGAACTACATAGGGAAATATGTGGTAGCAATTTTCGCTTGCATCGATCGCGGGAAACGAAAGACTTTGTACTCAGCGGCCGCGAACTATTCTTGTAAAGTTCAAAACTCTTACTTACATTTGTAACATTTGTCGCGTCTTCTCACGGTTTTAAGCAGTCTTCTTCTATTTGTATTGATTGTGTGTATATGTGAATATGTGTAAGGAAAAGAAATACACTGGTATTTCAAAATATCTTCTACGAAGATTGTTTCGACACATGGTACGTGCAAAAACGGTCGAGGATATTGCCGATTAACTGGGCAGGTAATCTTTGTTGACTCTTGGTGCATGTATTGCTCGAATTTCCAAATATCTGAGCTTGTGGGGGGAGAACGATTTTCTCCAGTAATCAGCGACAGCAAGTTTTACACGTTTCTACTTATAATATACATTAAAAGTGCGGCAAGTAGAGCCAGTTATGATCCCTCGGTATTTAATCCTGAAACATAAAAAATAAGGAAGAGACCGTGACTAAATCTGGTCTTTGTAAAAAAAGAAATGCGGTTACTACTTTTTTTCTACCGTATCAAATTTATTAGTCTATCATGTATTGACTCTTTTCTTTCTTTCTTTTTTTCTTTTCAAGGAAAATACTATCGTTCAATAGAATTATGAGGTAGTATCCATTAAAATGTGAATAACACGATAATCTGTTGCTGCTTTTTTTTAGGTTTGCACTTTATGCATACCTGGTCAAGACGATTTCGTGGCAAATTCGTGTAGTATGTCACAAGCCATTTCAAGATTGTTCCTAGTAATACCGAGAGCTCTAATCACGGCGTCTTGTGCGAATCCGAGAGCCGTCAGCTTGGAAATGTGTTCGACGTTCACGTTCTCGTATGCCGCGGATTCTGGCTTAGAAGAACCGGTGGGATTGTCCTTACCTCTCATCAGGGCGGACAATCGAGCTGTATTCGCTTCCAGATTAATGTTCCTCACGACGTGTTGTCTTGTACCGGGTATCACGATCGTGTTCTCGTAATGGTGATCCTGTCTGTTGTGCTCTTTGCTGGTCGTTTTTGGGGGTCGTGGCACCGACAACGGTGGTGGAACCGGTGGCACATTATTACTAGACGCAATTTGGCTGGTCATCGTAGAAGATCCGCCGCTGACACGACTAGATTTCTCAGGTAAAGTCGGCGGTGATTGCTGTTGCGTTGTGGATAAATGATTTCCTTGTGATCGACGGACATGACTTCTGACGACTGTAAACGGTGCAGGAGGTATCGGTGGCATTGGAGACGGTGAAGAGGCACGATGTAGCATATCGTACCCTGTTTCGGAGTTTACTGGTAAAATAAAACAAACATCGATGTTATAGAACAACTTAGTTTGTATAGACGGAATAGGAAGAAATAATTAGCATTCCGTTTCTCTAAATTGTTTTACTTTTTATTGCTTACTGTTATTATTTTGCTGATTGTCAGTATTAGAATTGAATGTCGTTTGAGCTGTGGATGAAGGCGGTGGTGGAGCATTCTCTTTTGGAACAGTTAACAGACGACCATTCCTTAAATGATTATTTGACGTGGGGGATGGAGAGGGTCGTCGAGGAGGTAGCGGCGGGCTTGGCACAATTCTTCGTGTCGAAACTGGCGAGTTTGTTGGACTGGAATCTTCTTCTTCGTCCGAATCGTAACACATCAATCCACAGTGTCCATTACACAAATCCATGATTTCCTAAAACATTGAAAATAAACGAAAAACATGCATTAATATCTGTAACATAGGCCAACAGAAATAAGATTGTTTTAGTCCGATAACGTTTGTTATTATTTAACGCAAGAAGACATATAATTGCGAGGAAAATATATTTTACTCGATTCTGATTTTAAGTAATGATAAATTTGTTAATAATTAATAAAATTCTATAATCGAGTAAATCTTTTTAAAACTATATTAAGTAAACAAGAATTGTTTAAATTAATATAAAGAAAAAGAATGTAGCAAAAAAACCTGTATGAGAAAGAACATCACAATTAAGAACGAGCATAATTACAAAGCGATAAAGCAGAAGGTCATAATGCATTTGTTCACTTACCTGCGTTCAATGAGTCAAAATAAATTTCCTTCAGCTATGTACATTATCGATTAGTTTTCGATCATGCAGCGGGCAGAGCAATGGACCCAGTAGATAACATTATGAAATAAAGATAAACGATCATGCGAACGATATAACGATGTAACACCTTGGTTCATTTTCAGTAGTTCCCTGTTGCTGGAACACTGATTCAATAGGCGTGGAAATTAGAATCCAGCAAAAGGGATGCATGTATACAATATGCAAAAGTAACACGATGTAATGATAATACAATTTTATTAAAAAAAAAAAGAAAAGAAGAGAGAAAAAGAAAAAACGAAAGGAAAACAAAGAACATATTTCTCAAATCCCTAGTATCTTACAATGAATAGGAAGAAATGTACGCTACAATTTGTAATGTTTATGAATTATTTATTTTAGACCTCTTTCATTGCTGGATATGCGCAGCATGAATGGATCTAAATGACTGATCAATTAGCAGCACTAGTCATTGTACAAATTACGCTAATGGATACACGTGAACGCAGTAAAAAAATCTATCTTTAATTTTAAGTTTTTAGTGCAACATGTCGTAGACTTTGTTTACTATCCATAGATTCGTAGATATAGGGATACGTGATACTACGCTTAAAAAATTATTACTCCCCTTTTTTTAGATTACTAGCTGCCAATTTATATCTTAAAAAAATATAAATTTTATTTTTATCGAGAATCCGACCTTTTAATTGCTCTTGCATGCATCAATGCACACAGGATCTACAGCAGTAAGGTATTAAAAAAAAGGAAAGGGAAGATGATAACGTATATACCACAGCATCAAAATTCGGCATAAAGTGCTACCATACAATCAATGGTATAACTCCTTAAAGTTCATTTTATGCGTGAATAGAATAAATAATAAATATTTTAAAGTAAAGAAAAATAATAACATCTTTTCCCTGATAAAGATGTCGCATGTTATTACATTGTTTCTATCGCCAACAGGTACATAATTAATTCTAATAAAATACAACGAATGAACGACTGTTCATCCATGGGCTACGTAGCATTTCTATTGCTCGATGTAAGCAACGTCATTTCCGTTGGAAGATCACTCTATTTTATATATCTGCCTCTTATTTCTTAGTGCTACAAAAATCACTATTTCCTTTTGTTCTATACTTTTACCATGTCATTCCTTATATTCGTGAACATAATTCGATATACACATTAATAAAAAACCAATTGATAAAAAGGATTTAAATTCATATCAAACAAAACACGAAACGAGGAGTGTCGAATCAAGGTCTCGTTAAACGGATTTCATTTACAGCGAAAGATTTCCTAATTGTGCGGATATAACGCAAGTTTATGAACGGGTTAATACTCTATTGAAAAAATATTGACGTTACAAATCTCTTATTTAATAAATAATGCAATCATATGTGGAGATGAAGCATTCTAACTCCAAGTCTTGTATGCATACACCACAAAGAAGACGCTGCCAGCTATACATTGGCACATGCATTTAAAATATGATTGGTTTCTTGATTAGTCGCGAGCAAAAATCTTTACTCTATTGTACAAATGTGATCCATATGTAATTATTATCGTAAAGTTGATATGGGCATCGACTACAATGTTATCTCTAAACATTATCTGTTTGTCGTAAGTAAAATGTACGTTTCATTATTTTAACTAAATCGTTGCACAGCAAGTACAACATAGTGATGTGTATGTTAAACGGTACGAAGAGTGTGACTGAGTGCAAACGCAGTTGTAGTAATGAAACAAGAACGGTGACTCGTACAATAAGCCCTCGATTTTGTAATGCAAAAAAGCAACCTACCTTAGGGTCTCCATAAACCGGAAGATATTTTGTAAATTGTGACACATACAAACAAGTAATTTAAAAACACATGTTAGTTTAAATAAACACGTGAACTGTAAAAAACATTCATATTAATCGTTTGTAAACTTAAGCTTTCTCAAAATTATTCTGCGAATCATTCTATATACAAATAATGCAAAAAAAAAAAGAAAAAGAAAAATGAAAAGAAAAGGAAAAAATACGATTCGAACGAAGCTTATATAGAGACAAAAAAGTTGGTCCCTTTTTACATTATTTACTTTCCGAAATATTAACTTTAGTAAGTTCGTCATTATATTTAAACTTGCATACCTCATAAAAGGTATCACATTTGATGATAATTCTATAAATGACATGACATGACAATCGTACAAACTCGAGATCTCACATGAAATGCATGAAGCATTCTTTAAAAATGGGGTGTGTTGCTAGAAGTTGTTATACATAGAGCACATTTAATGTAATGAGGGTAGGTGCTACTCCTAGTCGGATACCTCGGTGTCCGGGTCAAGATCCCGTGTGGGAGTCGACGCATTACTAGCAGATGCTGATTGTGTTCCCGGTCGATGTGTTCTTCGTGGATCGAACGGATCGATTACTATTTGTTCAGTCCCTTTAATTTCAGCTCGACAAAATGGACAACCCTGTCCCTCAGAATCCTACAAACGTATTTACTTGTTTTTATTCTTACGGTATTTTCTTGCAACCAATTCGAAAATATATAGGTTAAGTAAAATATTAATACCTGCCAAGCTGTGAGACACGGAGTGCAAAGAAGATGTCCACAAGGTTCTATCCTCACATCTTTGTCATTCTCTGCACAAATTTTACATAATTGGAATGTACTACCCATTTCGCAATATAATTCGTACTGTTCTGCTGTGACTTTTATGTGTTCTTCAGGAGTGGGTTGAACTGCCCATGTTAAATCTGGATTTATATTACGGCCATCAGGGTATAAGTAGCTAAAAACAAATTATTAAGTTTAATTAGAAATTTTAAGCTAATAACTTTTTACGAGTAAATAAATAATGTGCTTACAATCCTTCCCTATATCCATCTAGCAGTGCTTGACAAAGACTTTTGTTGTGAGGTATTGTTTGAAGGATATCGCCATCTGATGTAACATAACCAATAGCCCATTGTCCTAACCTCGTGCAACTTAGTCTGAATACATAACTTCCAGGTCTAGTACTACAATACTTTTGTAAACGTGCTTTCACTTCATCATAAGTAAGAAAAGCTACATATCCAGGATGTGTCACAGCCAGAATTTTCCAGTTACGGAGAAGTGTAGACCATGGTTGAAATAACCTATAATGATAAGTAGATTTATTATAATTATATAAGACAAATAGCTTTCTATGTTTACAAACTTACCTTGTAAATACATCGAACTCAAAGTTTGAGATATAATCATTGCACGTGAGATCTATCGTCGATTTTAATGCCATAGCTTGTAATCCAGAACTTATTGGATGAACTTCATTTAACTTGTCTTTGAAAACTTTCCATGGAACTAGCGTACTGAAAGCATATATAAAAATGAATTTTTAGTAATACATGTACAAACAATACCACTCCAATAATACGATCCTAACCTAACAACTAACCGGTATTACATTATTTACAGCATACATAGTTACGATAATCTAGATCATTATAATTAATAAAAATGAATTTGATGTCGTTTTTCCTTGTTACAAAATATTGAGTAAGCGATTCGCATACAGGTACATATTGCGCCTGTATGGGAGCCAATAAAATCTGTATGTTCAGTACTGACACGCCAGTGTAAAGACGGAGCTCTTGGAGTGCAGTTCTATCCCCAGTTTTCTCTTTGCGACATTTGACTACATATTGCTGGTAAGGTTCATTTAATTTCTCTTACATACGTTATATTCTCAAGTATCAATCATTTCATAAATACTTTCATTACATCGCACAAAAAAATCCAAAATTAAAGCAGGATGATTAGACGCAAAATATCACGACTCATGCAATTCATTGAGGTTTATCCAGTGAACGACAGATGGCAATCGATTTATACTTGCCGTAAACATTGTCGAAAATGTATTCGCTTCGTCGTTTTACTTTATTCTATTTAATACACTATTTTAAAATATGATTAACTTATACCGCGACTAATAATGAAAAATATTGCATAATCCGTATAAGCAGCAAAAATTTAATCGGTTGAAGTATCATATAGCTTATCACAAGTAATCAAAATAATCAGTTGATTATAAAATAAATAGATCTAATGATAATCTTACGTTTCGCTAAGTTACAAAATAAATACAAGTAGTGCTTATATAAAATTTTTCATAATATAAGATGTAGTATTTGTACAGAAAAATTTCAGGAACATAGTTGTGCGTCTTTATTGACCTCCTCCTCCATATATTGCACGACGGAGAATGAATATTTTAAAACTACTACTGCCGGTGGGCTTTATGCAAGTCAGAAATTTTTCAGGCACGTACTACAAGTTTGATATCTGCTGTTTCCCTAAACCTGTTGTTTCCCATATTCTAATAAATGAAAAAGCTTATTTATATAAAAAAAATACCATTATGACAACATTATTTTGGAAAAAATATCATTTTTTATATAAACACCAAAATCTAGTCATTAACTTCTAGGTATGTTTTCAAAGAATCTATTTTTTCAAATATTTATTTCATTGAATATTCAAATTTCAACATATCCGGAAAGCCATGACGCAGCGTAAGTGAAACGACGTACGTCTCACATATCATCTTTACTGAATGCTCGCAGCATCACAATATAGTGTTATACAGATATACAGTAATATCACATTAGAATATTGTAACAATGAAAGTAAGATTGTTATAAATATCCCGGTAAACAACATATTCAATTATCATGCTAAATGTAACCTTGTTGCGTACGTGATCGATATTGTCGTGTTGTTGGCAATACAATCTACGCGTATCTCAAAATTTCGAGTTATCGTTACACGACGTAAAAATCACTTAGAATGAAAAGCTTTATGATAAAAAATATACCTCTTATATTTAATCGTTAAAAAGATGAAAAGAGTGAAAAGTACAGTATATAATTCTTATTTCATCGTGTGTTTTCTGACATTTCTCTCGATAATAATAACAGTAACAAGGTTTGGTAGTAGTAATATCCAATTTACCAATGTAATTAAAAAGTATTTTACTTGCTCCACGTTTGTTATATGCTTTTAGCATGCTGAATAATTCACTTGTCATGCAAATTACATTTTTAGAATTCATTTAGAATTTTTAATACATACATTGAGATATTTTAAACATCGATCGAAATTATTTCAGTTATAGCAGCAACCATGAGTGGGAACGATAATTACAAAGAAGCGAAATCGATTTATGATTTCACTGCTAAATCCATAAAAGGTGAAGAAATTCCTCTATCCAAGTAAGTAATACATTATGTGTTCATCCACGTTCAGGGACATGTGAATATATTTTTTACCTATTTACAGTTACAAAGGTCACGTTTGTTTAATCGTAAACGTAGCATCAAAGTGCGGTCTTACAGCCACGAATTATAAGCAACTGAATGAACTGTACGACGAGTATGCTAACTCTAAAGGTAAGATATAAAAATTATATCTGGTTTATTTTCCGAAACGATTGTTGAAAGATTGTGTTTTTAGGTTTACGAATCTTGGCATTTCCCTGTAACCAATTTAATGGACAGGAACCAGGAGGTACCGAAGAAATATGCAGTTTTGCCGACCGACAGAAGGTATAGGAATACGAATCTCTTAATCAAGGATGAAAATTCTACCATTTTGGTTTTTATTAAGTACACTATTGTATTTTGCTTCAGGTTAAATTCGATCTATTCGAGAAGATTGACGTCAATGGAGATAAGGCGCATCCTTTGTGGAAATATCTAAAGAAAGAACAAGGAGGAATTTTTGGTGATTTCATAAAATGGAACTTTACAAAATTCATCGTTGATAAAGAAGGCAAAGTGGTGGAACGCCATGGTCCAAACGTAGATCCTAACAGTTTGAAGAACAATTTGGAAAAATACTACTAAGCATTTTTCTACTATTATTTAATTTATATGCAAAGATTTTTTATTAGAAGCACTGTTTGCAATCAACCGATATCGTTAAGAACGATATATGCGAATTATTCTTATCCATTATAAGCTTTTAGATAAATAGTTTTTTTATTCAATGAAGTTTCTTATTTAATTATTGAATATTGCACATCTTCTATTTGAAAACAAACGTTAGTATGTGTTGTAAGTATTGATATTATATCAACGAAGAAATAAATGTTATATCATCAAAAGATCGCGTTTTCAGCACAAGAAAATAATATACTTTATACATATATGGTATCTGTGATTGTTTCAACGTTCATTTATTAAAACATTTTATTTCACTACATTCATAACATTGTTTCATTTAAATGATTTTACATTTTATCAAAAATGATACTTTGTCATAAGCTTTGCCTCTTTTTATGGTGGCAAATGTCTGTTCCGCGAGCTTTTGCGCTACGTCACGAAATTTACATTCGTTCCTGACCTTGTCTATTTTTAGCATCATTAGTGTCTTTTATTTAGCCATCAATCTCCAACCCTCTTCTCTCCATCTTTTTTAACATAGAGAAAATCAAACATAGTCAGGCCTGATTCGATGTCACGCGATTTTCCCTGGTTCGCAACAGTCTGCCCAGGGAAACTGATTCAACGTTCCGTGCTTGGAAAAATAGGTCAATGTATCCCAGGCAGATTCGAGTAACACGATGACATAATTACAGGCCATCATGTACCCAGCGGGTCAAGGCGAATACTCAACCCAGTCCGTGAAATACTTCTCTATCTATAACGTTCCCCCCTTTTCCTTTTTCTCGTAACGCATTTAAAATTCATATTACGAAAGTGGACACCTGGCGTATTCGAATAAGAGGATGAAAAAGAGATAGAAGGAGCAAAAGAAAAAAGAGCTACGATTCACGAAGTTTCGTGTCCTTCCTGAATTTCAATCCTGAGCCGCTTTACGTCATCATTAAACTGGGTCACGTCCTCTATTGCAGGAGTACTATCTCGGAATTGAATGTTCCGCGATATATCTGTATTGCACACGCGTATGTATACATCGGCGATGCGTGGCTAACGTACAAAACGAAGCTGAGAGATACTACCGCTACAATTAGTCGTCCTTGCTTGCCGACCGATCCAAGCCTCACCTCCATTCATAGATCGCTGCTTTTCCAACGTACCTATCTTTCTATCCGTATGACGTTTTCGATTTCCGTGCAACTACCGCTCCAAATCCAATCGATTCTAACGTTGAATATTTCTACTAATCTTTCATATTTCATAACATCAGGCTAATAGCGTGGCTCCTTCCTTTTAACAATTTTAACTGGCGATCGATTCTGCGCTGTTATAGAGATTTTTTTAAAACAAGAACTAAAAATATCGCGCGGTAATATGTAAATGATAGGATGACTGAGGACGATGCGGTGTTAAGAATGCACGTGCCATCGTTATCACGCAGATCTTTCAAAATTTATATATCCTAGCCAGCAAAGAAGTCTCGAAATGATCAACAGGTAATTGTGTCGAACCTTAAAATCCAAAACACAGTTCTCAAATTCATACGAAATTCTGTTCCAGAATTTTACTTTCTCGTTGTGCCATTTGCTTTAACGATGGACGTAGCGCGAAAAGGCAACTCGACCGAACTTGAAATTTGCGACGCCTGCTTCTAATTACACCTTTCGCATACACGAGGTAAAGTTTCTAACCATCGATGGCTAAATGTGATTACGCAATAGACAGCAAAAATATACCATGGAAAATGTCAGTGGAACGATCGGAGTACATAGCGCGTTTCAAGGATGGTTCGCTTATTTCAAAGGTTTTGCACGCTCGTGTGAATCCGTCGGTTGATTCCCTTGACGATGGATGCCTGTGTTAATCGTATTATCGGTCTTATATCGGGTATCACAGTCATTGCTCTGCTAAGCCAAGGATGGTTTTAAAGGCACACATAGTATCCACGCGTTCTTTTATATCCGACCGATATGCAATTAACTTTCAGACGTATGCTCATCTTTAACGTCTAAATGCATCATTGTGAAACGATCATTGCGTAATCGGTAGACGCTTTAAATTATATGGCTTCTCCAAATTATATTTGAAAAGCGAAAGAAATAGCCCAGATAAGAACAACTAGGAAACGCAGTACTTTACTGCCTGCAAGCATATCACGTATATAGCACGCCACGGTTAAGCTCTCCAATTATTCGACACCTTTCTACCTCATCGTGAGACTCTTTCGTTCGAAACAATTATCTGCTCGTAGATACGACGCCAAACTCCAGTCCTCTCGCCGATAAGAGATACCGAATAAACGAAAGGAAGCAAACACTTGGCTGTTCTGATAAACGTAAGTAAAGAGTAGGATCCTGGTTCGTGGACGCGGCCACACCGATTCGTACAGTTCGCTCCGCTTAATTCGCTTTAATCGCGACGTCACGTCCCCTTCCTTCCGCTTCGGCTCACGTCCGGATGCGAGCTTAACTGGCCGACTACGAAAGGGGAGGAGGGTACGGACCTCTTTGCTCGTAACTCTTCAGACACGGATAGCTGATACGCATCGGTCCTACTCTATCAATGTGGTTCCAACCCCTGCCGACCGGAATTAATATAGTATCCTCCGCTAACAATAAGTATCCTCCGGGACGAGCGTGTCTTGCCTTTCACACATCTCCATTTTTCCCACCCACGCCGCCAAACGTTGCTAATGATTTTCAACAGTTTGCCTGCCCAACCTATTTCCAATACTCCGCCTCCTCGAAACGAGGCTAACGCGTTTCGTCTACCAGATTACGACGATTCCTATCTGCTCGCCTTCTTCACTCTTGTTTTCTTTTTTCTTCTACGTTCTTCTCGTTTTCTACGCGTTGCACGCTTCAGAACGGAAAATGTATTTGTTTAAGGAGTTATATCGCGTAATTCTTCAAAGTTTACATTACCTTATTCTGTCCGAAAGTTAAAAAGGAAGGTCAAGTCGTAAAGCTACCCCCGCAAAGATAGTCGTATATCGGTCATAAAAGAAGCGTTTTTCATTGCTTGGAAACGCAGTACGATTCCGATGGTATTTTCTTTTGTTCCATTCGATCGAGGTCTTTTCTCGCGAACAAAAGACCTTCGAGGGCCAGAGAACGCTGCTGCATCGTACTGTAAAGTCGAACGAGGCTCGCAAACGCGACATATTGCATCCGCGTCGACGCCCTCTTTTCAAGACATCAGATCCGCTGTGCACCTGATACCCGATATCTCAAGAATAAACAGAGACGTGCAAACATCGGGTTTCTTTCCAACGGAATTCCAAATATATCGATCGCTTCGACGTCGCATCAGTCGAATTAACGTGTCCCTCTCTTTTTGCCTTTAGTTTTAGACCGATGATTCAGACTCTTTCTTCTGTCCCTATCTAAACGTTTGATATACACCGCGACGCCGTATAAAATATAATATAAAGTCGCTGTGAATATCGGCCACTTTGTCGCCGAAGAGGACAGAGACTCTAGCGTTCAATTATTTTCACCAGAGGGGAAAAGGGAACCGGAGATACGTTAATGAAATAATCGTAGGAGACGAAGAAACCGGAATGTTCAACCTCGTTGAATTCCATTCTGCCTCACCACTTTTTTCTCATATGGCTTTCCCAACCCACATCCGGATGTATCGTTATAAGTATACATCGTAGTGAAAGAGCAGAAGAGAGAAGATTCTGCCCCCCAGCTCGAGCCAGCACAAAGTACAATCCTTCGCGACTATAGATTACAGACCGGTGCAACGAATCCACTACTATCCTCCCGTCTCCTCTCTCGTCAGTGTCACGGATAGATGACTTCGGTCTCCTTTTCGATAAAACCTCATCCATTGCCACTGTTTCCGGTATACTCGTCATTAAAAGCATCCATTAACGAGTCGAGCACACGTTCGCACGCGAAACGTCGATTTCATTTCGTCCGAATACATTAGCGTGTTACGAATCGATGCCCCGATAAAGGAAAATCTGCGTTTGGAATCGCAAAAAAAAAAAAAAAAAAAGAAAAAATTATTATACGTGGGTCGAAGTAAAATTTTCTCAAGGAATAGTTTCGTATCATCGTAATGCACGTTCGATTTGTTTTTCGAGGTATTTTCTTCTTTCGAGTTACGTCATCGCTTTGTAAAGGTCTGTTCGATTTTCTGTGTTAATTGCTTTCTTTGAAAGCGACGCGCATTATGCGCCGAGAAGGTCGATTAAAAATACCGAGATACAAGATAATACTCCAAGATATGTTACACAGCATAATAACGATAAATATTGTTTCCGGTAAGATAAATCACGACTTACGTTTATCTCATCGACGCCGAATTGAACGCGCAGGAAGAATACCCGGGGGTTTTGCTTGATTAAAGAGGCAGAACGTAACAGCGCAAAGAGCGTAACACAGGCCGCCGGATGTCCGCGGATCATTTGACCGGAAACTGAAAGTTCGCGCATCGGCGTAATCGAGTCGGCTCGCCGCATGTTAATCATACTGCAATCGCCCGCATCCTACGTTCAAAACAAGAACGGTTCCCCGATAAAAGCTCTTTAAACTCCTGTTTGGCTTTCTTGGAAAACGCGTAGGCATCGTACTTCGTCTACGAACGCACGGTTTGACGAAGCGGAAAAAAAGGATGGGCGATGGAAACGATTTCGAGAAATTAACCGAGAGAGAAACGGAAGAGGTACAACCCACGACTGGAATCTTTCCTTTGCTCCTCTCCCTGGCAATGTTTAATTTAACTGATTCCGCACCGCATAGAGTATTAATGTTTTATCGTTTCTCAGGAAATTCATTCTATCTTTAGTCGCGTATTTTCTACCTTCAACAACTAACTAACTAAATAATTGTGTATAGTCCGTTACTATCGATTGATATTGCAAGATCGTCGTAACGTAGAGAAACATAAATTACAATTAAAAAATTTATACACGATGTATATGTATACGTATACGAGCGGAGATGAAATGATAAATAGTTGCATTTATATTCCTATAGCGGAAAAGAAAAAGTGCGAGATAAGCGCGTATACGTGATATGTATCTTAGTGTGTATGCAAAACCCATGGCGATGAGTGGCTGCGAAGCGCGTGTGACGAAAGAGTATTCGTTCACAAGTCTCGTGTTCTGACAAATCGTGACGATCTCTCGCGACACCGTACAGCAGTCAGTCATTCATGAATTGGCTCGAACTGCTGCTCGTTTATTTATACCGGCTGATAAATCGCTACGCGGCACGTAGCCCAGAGCGCACGGCACGCGCTTCCCGATACTGTGTCATGACGTATTCCAGTAAAAGTAGGTGTATCAGTTTTGTAAAACGATACTAAACCACCGGCCCCCCAAGAATAGTAACCAGGAAACGGATCTAACCAATCGATCCGCCGTTCTACCAACTTCCCCGCCTTACACGTCTCTGTCTCTGTCTATCTTTCTCTCTCTTATCTTTCGTCAGGATATAGGTATCTCTAGATTTCAAATAATCGTAGATCGCTTTCCTAGTCTTTTCATTCGTATGTTGCAATGCTTGTCAATGAGCTGTAACCGACCACTGACAATAACTCGATAACGATTCATTCTGACAATTTACACGGTTCAACAGTCCACAAGCAAGTATAAATGAAATTCCGATTGCACCGGAAACAACTTTGTGCCAATACAGCGGTAACTGTTATTCGATATACCGAACTAAATCAACGACCGCGTTTATCGCTTCGTCGTCTAAATAACCGATATTTCAGACCGGAAACATAAAACACGATTCATCTTTTCTTTTTTTTTTTTCAAAGTTAAAAAGGAAATGATACCATAACGTTTTTAGATCTATACGTTTTACAAAGATTAATATTATTGCTTAAAAGAATTTTGCACGATTGCGTGTCTACATTTCTAGTATGTAACTAATTGTAATTTTAATAAGGAAAAACCTGTAACAATAGTAACATCGTTAAATCATTATCAAAACAATAGTAGATACGGAGTGATCAAAGTGGTTTTCATAATTCGAAGGCATGTAGAAATACGGTTTTTCCTCTATACGAGTTCACACGTAAAAAAGAACACTTCCGCTAGCGATAAAATACATTTCACGAATGGCGTCAGGTGCAAACCAGCAGACACGTCCCGGTTTTTGGTGCATGTTACTAATGTCAATATCAATGAGACGCAGAGCCGTTTTTAGGTTAGGTGTGCGCACGTGCGAGCCACAGAGCGCGCGTTTATTATTCGTTTTTACGCACGTCAGAGTGGAAAGCACACGCGACGAGACAGGTGTCCTGTTTACATGATCAAAATAAAACAGAAGAACAAAAGAAAAGAAAAAAAAGAAAAAGGATGATTAAACAATACGCACCTGATTCCAAAGCTTTCTTTCCAGAACTCGGCCGCATCTGCTTTAGTAATACGGAATTTATGTCCAGCAAACACTCCGTTTGGGAAAATGGCCTTCAATTCGGACAGCATGTGGCTAAAGACAAGGCTAAGTTTGGTCAAATTTCTACGATAATGCGAAGTCTCATCGAACATCTTTTCTTTGCCTTCCTTGAACAACTTGATCGCTTGCTTGCACTTTCTCATAAGATTGTTGATGAATACACAAAAGTGTTCGTTGCTATGTAACACCTGCATTCTGTCTTCGTATTTGCTATATATCAGTCTCAATCGTTGATACGTATCTGGTAGAATATCCAGGATAAACGGTGGCGAATTTTTCAAATTCATCCTCTGATGTTGACATAACTTGACTACCTTGTCCATAAGTTTCCAAGTCTTATCCAGCATTCGCTTGTCGGTCGAAAGTTTCGGCAGTGTCATAGGATCGGCAAACCGACCATGAAGCTTCTGGAAGATTGAACCTATGTGTACAGCTCGAGTACGACTGCTATGTCCTCCCGACGACATCTTGACGTGTGCGTGCATATCCCACGACACCGGGACTCCTTGCTGCTCGCCCTCAATGCGAGTCCCGCGCACTTTTACACTTCACCTTCGACAACCCACCGACACCTTGCTTTAGGTTAGCCTGCCCTGCACTCGCGTGATACAATATACTGCATTTCCTTCAACGAGACGCGTTCATTACCTCGACGACCTTCTCACGAAGTCGCAGCCACGAGATATACCATAACGTTGTGCGATACCGCATCCTACTCTTTCTACTCCGTACTGACAACACCGGATACCTACAACGAGTCTACACTGACACGACCAAGCGTGCCCATAGCTCGTTAATTATGGTTTCACTCGCGTCCGCGTGACGCTTCGTGGCGCTCTTATAGCGCGCTCTATTTAAACACTGACGACTTTTCCGTCCAGATTACACCTCTTAGTTTTGTATTAATCGCTTGGATATAATTTGATGGAGTGTCAAAATTGAAGAAATAAACACAGTGATAAAACAAGACAAACGTGTATTTCCAATGTTTGATTTTATGATACAATAGTTGTAACAATATACATACAGGATTTTTCGATGATATAACAAATAAATTAAACGTACAAAATAAAGCGACGAACATATGTAGTTGAAATTATAAAAATTTAATTAATTGTAAATCCTAGAATATTACAAACGCTTACAATTCTACAAAACTATACAAAACTATAGCCCTGTGTCTGTTAACTTGGCAGTAATGGTTCGCGAAATATCACGTTATCTTGTATCAACAACAAATAAAAAATAACGAATAAATGAATTGTTTAAATTATTGTATGTGTGCATTGTTTCTAGTACTTTCTTCTCTGAAATTCCGAATAACTTGGTGGCCGTTTACTGTGTCGCACTTCATTTAATTAACTATATTGATTTCTTTTAGCAAAGTTTGAAAGTATTTATGTAGTTCTACTGAATCAAAGCTGTCTTTACTTGTACTATTTTTTCATTTTTTAACCGGTTACTGATGGTCATATTTTCTTCTACTATTCATAATTAAAGCTTGATAATCATACTCCTATTTGCATTTGTAATACAATATAGGTTATCTGCTATCTAAGCAATCCTTCATTGTAATAATATAAATGTCGTCACCGATTTTTCAAGTAATAACTTAATCGTAACAAAATAAAGCTTGTCATTAAGAACCAACTTGCAGGGACCGATGCCAGTACATAATATCTTTCGTCTGGAACATTAAAAAAACAACCACATTAAAATTTCCCCGAGATTCCCAGCAATTAATAGAGCTTTCATATAAAATTCAATTGTTGATATTGAATTAAGTTACGAAACCACAGGCTCTCACATGATTTCACTCAGACATAGATATACGTACGCTTATGAACAACAACAAGATATTCGAGGTCATATATTTATTTATAAACAAAAGTCTGGGACAAGGATTTAAGGTAGATGTTAACAAACTATTCCATAGAACCAAGTCATTATTAAACAACCTAACACAAATTGAATTAATTTTACCATTTTATAGGGAAAACTCATTGCCATCAAACAAACACTGTTTTTATTTATGAGCACGATACATTTAAAATAAGCGCATGCAGGTGAAGGATAAGAATTCAATAAGGAAATAAATTATGACGGAAAGTGAGGAGTATAGCTTTAAATGTACCCAAAGACTCAGATCTTACTTGCTCGATATTATAAAATTTACCTGTCATTTGATCAGATCTCTTTACTGCCGCCCAACCTAAACTTCTTTCAACTGCCATTTTCCATTTTGTATACCTAGCATCTCTCTCTAGAGAAAGAAGAAAAACATATCGCAAAAGATAAAATATAGATATCTTCATTAAATTTGAAAGTTTTTACCTTCTGGTGTGGTCGTTGGTAAAAATGTATCACTGGGCACTCTTTCTATCTCTTCACCTTCTAATTCCCAAACATCTATACCTTCTGCATGCCCTGCAGCCATTGCAGCACCTAACGCCGTGATATCCGGCATCGTTGATCTGACTGCCAATAAGTACAAATATTAATGCATACGTTTATTTATTTCTGGTAATACTTAATAAGGTATACTTACATACTGGTGTACCGCAAAGATCTGCTTGCAATTGCATAAGAAGATTATTTGTTGACATTTTTCCATCCGTATTTAATTTGGTCAATGGAAAACCACAATCTTTGTACATAGCTTCTAAAATATCTCTAGTTTGGAAACAAACAGCTTCTAATGATGCTCTTATTATATGCTGTTTCGTTGTAAATGCAGTAAGACCACAAATAATTCTGTAAAAACATTTTTAAGTAAACAATATGTATATCGATTTTATATGTAGCAAGACTTCATAAAGTTGTACTTACCCCCTCGCATCTTTTCTCCAATATGGAGCGTACAGTCCTGTAAAAGCTGGTACAAAATATACGTCGCCGGTACTGAAAACACTTTGAGCCAAATGTTCGCTTTCATGAACGTCCTTTATAAGTTTCATATTATCTCGCAACCATTTAATAGCAGCACCTGCTACTGCAACTGAACCTTCCAGCGCATAAACAGCTGGACTATTTGGACCCAATTGATATGCCACCGTTGTAACTAATCCGTGAGAAGAATACACACGCTAAAAATTGTAACATAATTCCTAATCAAATACTAAGACAAATTACAATATATTATCTATCTATACTACATACCGTTGTTCCCGTATTACAGAGCAGAAAACATCCACCTCTATATGTATTTTTCGCTTGTCCTTTCTTTAAACAATTTTGTCCAACTAACGCTGATTGCTGATTTCCTAAAATCTAAAAATGGAAAGAATCTTATATGTCTGACACATACATCAATTTTTTGAAATGTCTGTAGAAATGTAACTTACACCAGATATGGTGATACCCTTCAATGGACCAATCGCAATATTTCCATAAATTTCAGCACTGCTTTTAATCTCTGGCAATATTTGCATAGGAATGTCGAAATATCTGCATAACGTGGGATCCCATGAAAGGGTCTCTATGTTCATTAACATGGTCCTCGACGCATTAGTTACGTCAGTAATATATAATCCACCATCTTTGCCACCCGTTAAATTCTGTAACCATTTTTGAATGAATTCTCTGGATCATGAATGTCATCATCTATCATTCCTTTTGCTGTAAGGTATAATAATTGTTTTCGAATCCTAGACAAGCTCTACGTTCAAACGTACAGTACTCACATACCCAAACGATCCAGGTGTCCATCGTACCCACTTTGCATCGCTTGTCTCGCATCGCTTTTCTAACAGTGGGCACGTTATCTTTCATCCAACGAATTTTTAATGCCGAAAAATACGGGCTCACTGGTAAACCGCATAGTGGTTTGATATGATTTTTATTTTGATCCGGAAACTTGGCTATTATCTGATCGACGATTGGATTCGTTCTGATATCAGACCACACTGAAATAATAGAAAGATTAATAAGCATTATGATGAATTTAATATCCTTAATCATTCCGATTATTGTCAAGACACACCTATCGCGTTATATAACGGTTCACCGGTCGTTGAATCCCATGCCAACGTGGTTTCTCTTTGATTTGTAATACCGATCGTTATTATATCGTTTATCTTTAATCCAAGCACATCCAATTTTCGAACAACATCTTTGATGCACGTCTTTACCGCAAAAAGAATCTCCCTCGGGTCCTGTTCCATCCATCCTTCCTGCGGACTTATTTGTTCTATATCGATTTGATGAGATGCCACTTCAGCTATGTGTTTTGCATTGAACACCTGCGATGTAATTCAGTTTTATTTCAATTTTATGTTCCTCTTATTTTCCAAAAGTATACATTCAGTTAGTAAACCATTAATTTTAACAACTCTATATATACGAGCAATGTATACGTTCATAGCAGGGATCATAACAGTTGTCATAATCCAAATTAAAGAAATTATAGTACAAGATATACTATCCCAGTTTAAATGATTTCGGTCAAGAATAGCTAGTAGTAGAAGGATTCTACATGAAAATCGACTCAAGTAAAGTCAACGTCGAACAACTGTACACTGTACTGTAAAAATGTCTCACCACAAAGCGAACGGTCCGTGTGCCAACATCAATTACTCCGATAAGAGGACCCGATCTCTTCGTCAAGTTTGGCATTGAATCTAAAAAAAACAAACGTAGTATTATTACAACGTTACATTTATAAGATCTGGCAAACACAGTTTTCAATTGTAGAGTAAGAGGGAAAAGGTGAACATGGCATGTGCTAAACACGTCTTACGATTTTATTCAAACGACGTTACTTGCAATCTGATTTAACGATTCTGTCGTATTTCTGTTACACAAAGAGAAGAATTAATAATGTAATAAATGATATGCTCTTTTATCATGCTTTATTATGTCGACACGTGATTTACGAGAAAATCTTCAAAAAAATCTTCCAGCGTATTTGCAAAGCATTTGGTAACCTTCATACATCGAGCTTATGTCATTAAATTTATCTAGTGCTATGCTATATTGTTCGTTAAAACGTTATACAATTGTAAAAACCTGTTTTCCTTCAGATTTTCCACATATATATGTTATATACACATATATGTACGTATCTAGGCTTCCCAATTTTAAACAGAATGCACTATTTTTCCATCTTTCACCAATCAATTTATTATCATATTTATTATTATATTAGACGATTTATTATTAATTTTGTTATTTAGTTTGTCGTAGTTCTTAGTCTGGTCGAATCACCAATGTAAGATAAACCGAAGTCTGTTGCAATAGTTCCAAGTTCGATCTTCTCCACCGAGTCCAGCTTTCCTTGTACCAATGTAATGTCGTTTCGTATCACGAAGATTAAAACGCTTACCGATTCAAGATAAAAAAAAGCAGACTAGAACGCTATATCCTTCGATTAGGAAACAAACACTTCTCGATCGACTTTATTATCTCGACACCTTCAATTCTACACCACGAAATCTCTTTATGAAAAAATCTAATATCGTTTTTCTCGCTTTACAAAAATCTTTACAAAGATTCGATGAAAATTTCACGGAAGATTGTCCCCGTCGCATCGCGTAGTACGAGAGTAGCAGGAGTGAGCGTGTGAGTATCGTTGCGACTTTTTAAATCGGAATAGAGCAATACGGAAGAGGCATGAATTCATTGTCGCTGAAGGCTAATTATCTCTTCCTGCTCTTGACCTGTTCTCCACTTTGCAAAATTTAAGATAAGTACCTGTTACAAAAGCACTGAAAGGAGTCTCGATACGCTAACGAAATATATTAAGTTAATTAGTAAAATTATTAAATACGTTTGTCACCGTACGAAATTCATATCGAGCGATGAAATTATTCGCCTGTTAACTTCCGGTCCCATTGCTACTATGTGCATATATATGCTGTGCTTCCGCATACGAACTTTAAACTCGTGTTTCGATTGTCTCGCTGTTTCAGGCGGCTGTTCTTTGTAAATCAGTAAGGAGTATTTTATCTGAAACCCCTTGTGAAGAAGCGATAATGGAATTTTTCTACAGATAAAACTACTTTGCAATAGATGTGAAAATGGTCGATGAGAAAAAAGGTTTGTTGCGTAAAAATTAATTAATCAAAACTATGTAAACAACGCGTTAGTGAAATGATTTATGGTATTTTTGTCGTTGTTTTTGTTAATTTACTTTCATCACAGAGTTTCTCTGCTGTTATGTAAATCGCTTATTTAAGCAAATATTATACAGTTTCGTAATTATAAAAATATCGGGATGTGCACAAGCGACCAGTAGCATCGTTATCAACGTTGCTTAATTAACTGTATTCGCCCTAATCGTACTAATTTTATTTCGACATCGTATTGATTCAACGATATAATTATAACATAACTTCAATATCATATGTCTTTTGAAAAGGCTACTATAAAATCCTGTACCCTCCACCACAGGGACGTTAAAAATACGATTGCTCGAAAGACTTTAGCTATCATCCCTTTACAGAAACACTATCTGACTCGTCTTCCTGGACGATCCATCTGGAAACACTTCAGATAGTCTTACTAACAAGTCCACTGGTAGACGCCGAAACACGCTCTTGTTCCTTATCGCAATGGTCTCTCGACCTACCTTCCACCATAACTGCGCTCAATATGCGATATGACGCTATCCATATTTCCTTAAACCGCAAATTTTCTCCATACTATACGAATTAAAATTTCCGACCCAATTTTTGGTTCCTACCAAAACAAAAGTAAACCGTGTCGAACGACCAAGGTAACTAGGTCTCCTGCAATTCTCCTACAGACTTGCTCCAATTTAAGGCACGTATAACAAGCGATCTCGGTGCATCAAGTGCAGCAATATAGATATATAGATATATAGATACTCGAAACATATCATCTTTCAACTCGAATGCATCGTGATAAAAATGGGCTAGACTGGTCAGCCGCAGAGGTTCGCTCACATTTACGAGTGACGATGCGTATGACGATATCGTACAAAATATTTTGTCCTCAACTGTCTACACGATGTTGCGTAACACGCTCCTGCTATACACGTGCATTTTTGCCTTCCTCTCCCTATGCTCGTCTGTCTGCGAACAGGTTTGCGCTCTTCGACCGAGTTACGCTATCGATTTTGCTCTTCAATGGGAAGAAGTGAACGAAAGCCCTAAGGAAACGAGGCCCGTCTCTTTGTGCAGAACAAAATCGTTACTGAAGAAATACTTTCGCATTTTTTAATTTGGGTCATGTTTGAAATTTGAAGACGTCCTTCTTTGTTGTTTAACGTTCTGCAACTGGGATGTAAATGCGTCTCAAGACGCTGATGCGAATCTCTATTTTCTCTTGATTTTAATCAACGAATATTGCTGACGAATCACATTCAAAATATCATAACACGAACCTACGATTCAAATTCCCTGTTGCTCAACGTTAGTGAGTATGTACTTTATATAACGTCATTTATATAAATGATAGTTGTTATATAAATAGTATAATATATAAATAGCAAGTTAATGGTATATAAATAGTATAGACAGTAGTTTATACAAACTTCCCGTTTCGGAAGCCAAAAAGTTTTTTCTGTGATCGCGACCTACCTTAAATAACTGATTTGATTTCGTTTACCTTCAAAACGTACATACGCAATTAGAGAGTGGGTGTTTGACACATACTTTGGCAGAGGAATCAGCAAGATTCGAGACCGTCAATCTCGCGAAACTTCGCGCGACACGTTATGCATCACCTGTCGTTGCATACACAATGCCAATGCTCCTTGTTCCATTTGCAAAACCCCATCCATAGTGTTTAAATACAAATATACTTATCATTCTTTGAACGCTACCACTAACTAAGCCAAATAATAATAATGGAATTTAGAAATTTAAATAATTTTATTTACGACGTTAAAGGCGATCGATTTTAGAATGTAATCAAAATCACAAGCCCGCGTTGAATTGAATATTCTTTCTATTAATCGTTCCTATCCGCTACGCACGTGCGCATAGATATATTTATATTTATGCGTCGTAAAACATGCAATTGTGTGAACGATTTATAATATAAGTAGCGCGTCGTTAATTATGCTGTATTCTTACACTTTTAAACAGACTACTAATGCGCCGTATAATCATAAGCGCACATATTATCACGTTTTCTATAACAGATTCGAATTTCTGATTTTTTACCTTATCTAGTATTTCTATTTATATCTCACAATTCTTAAATTCCAAACAACATCGACGGTTCGAAGATCGACGGATCGAAGATCGACGTTTCTCTGTCGTTTATTATCGCGGATATATCTGATAAAAACTTTGGCTCCACATATAACTCGCGATAAAAAGGATTAACTTACAAAGAATTCGACAAATGGATGAACACAAGAAAAATCATCGATCGAATGTTGCGTCGATGTTGAAACCTACAACGACTGGGTGGCTTTCTTTTCTAATTTTCCAAAACTGACGACGATATAGTAACGATTCCTTTTTACGCATTACAATTTTATCGAAGACAAATCGATCGAACTCACCTTTCTTGCTGAACGAGTAATACTTGAAGATACTCGTTCTGCGACCGGTTTGCGAGTGGTCTAGCTCCGGGTAGCTGGAATCGTCGAACGTCCCATCTTCGTCCTGTTTCATTTCTTCGTCCACTTCTGAATCCCCGTTTTCATTTGCAGTCCCATTCACAGTTTCTTCCTCCATGATCAATTGATCGATAATTTAGTGGAAGCGGCACGAGTGACAATTCTTCGCGAAACGGAAGAATGTTTACACTGTTGACTTTTTGTGCCCGCCACCGCGGCCAAAGTCAAATGATTCGAACACGGTTCTCCCACTAGAAAAAAAAGCGAAGGTCATTTATTAAAATCGTGTTTATTAGCACACCTTCCCGATGCATCGGACACGCTTCGACCGCGAGAATACGCGCGAACCACCGGTGCTTTTGTTCGTTCGCCTTCTGCTTTCCTTGCCTCTCGCTTCGTCTCATCTCAAAACTTATTACGTACCGTTCCAAGTTGCGTTCCTTCTCGTCTCTCTCTCTCTCTCTCTCTCTCTCTCTCTCTCGAAAGATACTTGTCCGTTTGTCGTGGTTATCGTCAGCGGCAACAGCGACATTCTAAAATTAACTGTCTATCGTTCGATCCCACCCGCTTTCTTGTAATTCGCGCGACCCCTATTACCATTGCAGATTATTCGCCGTTACTAGTATTTTCGTAAATTCCCGCGCTTTTCAACTGATCCATTCATATCAAAACTAACTGATCGCTACTCGCGCAGGCTCGTTTCGATTTCTCCATCGATGATGTTCAATTTTGTATAGTTGTAGTAATAACAAAATTAACCCAATCGGTCTTAATCTGATTCACGGGTACAAGCATTCGTTAAACATTCCTGTGGTACAATTGTCATTGTAGCTCCATTTAATAATTATCTAATCGTCGATATATAAAGTAAAATCGCAAATACGCAGACACACACACACACTCGCGCGCGCGCGTACATATATATATGCAATAAAATGCATTGTAAAGCAAACCAGAATAATGGAGCCAAAATAATGCTGCTGTTATTGTGTTGTATGAATAGAAGTTTATCATAACAAATACCGTTCAAAATGTAAACTCCAATAATTAAAAATTAATACTACAATTTATATAAAAGACGTAATGAAAAGTTAAAGAATAATAGAAAAACAAAATTTAATGCTTACATATCGAAAGACAATAAAATATTGCTACTTAAATAAAAATGGCAAAAAGATAGTCCATATATAACGCTTCCACGGTGATAGTTTTAACACGAGTTAATGCAAAGCAAATTTTTGTGATACGTTCATAAGGTTTTAACCATAAAGTACCGGACACATAAAGTGGTCTTGTAAAAATGGCCCCAATATGCGCTGATCGTACCCGGGAAGCACCTGACTATCCAACATTACTTGTGGCATCTTGCTCTTATATAGAAACTGAACACAAGATCGAGTGCTAACGAGAATATGACAGGCAATCGTAGCCACCTAGTGGCAAAATGAGAACTAAAGCTTCTGCTATTATCCACAAATCGCTGCATTACTTGGCGCGAAAATAGAAAAAACTATTTACCATGGTATAAACAAGCAAATTACTATCGACGTGCACAAAATGTCACTATTAAATTACATAAAAATTATTGACCGATTTTACGTTACCCATATGTATGTTCGTTTTTAAACAATTTCTATTGAAATAGAAGATTTAATTCAAAATAGAATTTAAAAACATTTCTTTATAAAAATTGGATACAAGTTATGATGTTATAAAAAACGAATTATTAATAACTTATCTATATTAAAATATTTGCAACCTTATCTAACCGTATTACCGACTATATTTAATGCCTGTCTTTTAGCATGTACTTACATATATAAAACTAATTCATTTTCTAATATGTGATGTAACTTGATCTTTGACGCACGGAAACGATATTAAAATGTACTGAGATACGTAGCGATATATAAAATATAGAAGTCAAGTATAATCATGTAAGTTTGCTTAGTAAAATGATTGACCACTACATTTTTCTTTTTTCCAATATCTTGTAATTTAGCAATTAAACATAAAATTGACCCAAGTATGAAAATTTCTATACATAAGTATATCTCTATGTATAAATCAATGAAATATGGTAACATCTCGTTTTAATATTTTCATATATAACTATTTAACGTACGTCACCCACGTGCTATGGAATTATGGGATTGTTATATCATCTTGCGAATTACATCGATGAAAAAAAAACACGAATTATAAATGAAACATCTTTATTGAACAGTTTCTCGTGACTAGTGACTATATTCGTAAGAAAAGAAAAGTTGTTAAAGTCATCACAATAAGAAAAACGCGTTAAATACTTACAAAAATGTTACAGTTGACGACCGGCAGAAGAACACTTAACGCCCCAGTGTGAACGCAGTTATGTTCAGTATTTAAATACGCGATCATCGACACGTTCTCTAATTTAACGCATGTCTGGATGATAGATAATAGGAAATAAAAATCAAAGAATATTGGCGGCACACGTAACAGAACATATTACTTGTCATATTGCCTACTCTACTATGCCATAGCTTGTTGTCGTCTGGTGGAGAACTCAAGACAGCAGCAGCCATATATCGAAGGTAGCGTAATAAATGGCGATGTTCAACGTGGTAACACTGTAATTGCAACAACGGAAGTTCTATTTCCGACGCTTGAAAAAATTGTATTGGAATGCATAGACAGATTGTGATTAACGTTTTCTCCGAGAAATTAATGTGAATAAATTTTATTTTTTTATAATTATACATAGGTATCATAATCGTAATAAAGTAGAAGTAAGATATAAATATTCGTAATAAAAATAGAAAATATTAATGTAAAAATATATGTGCTACTAAATTACTGTGAAAAGATTAAAATAAAAAACAAATAAATAAGAAACAAATCTAAATTGTTACATTATCTATTATTTATTGTCAGTTAGCATGACAGCATATTATCACACAAGCATAAAGTTGGGGAGACTATATTGATAAGGTTATGTTTACATGAGGGCAACCTTACAATTTTGTCACTATTGCCAGATTTATGTTCCCTATTGTTTTATATTATATAAAATTAATAAGTTGCACATAACATGGTATGCGAAAAAGGAATCTGATTGGTTATTTCTGATAGACCCAATACAATCATAAAAATAAACTCGCATATTGGCTGAAAGTTTCATATTTGCAAATATCATATACACTGAACTCTAAACCACGATCATATAAACGGGTTCACAGAAGATAGATTTCACATAAGAAACAGTTATATATTGAAGCCTAGGGAAAATCATTCGAAAATTGAATCGTGGCTAGTTGTGAAAAATCAACATGAAAGCCAGGAAGGTTTGCATTCTGCGCATGCGTGACATTGTATGAATCCATGTCGATTTTTCACGATTAAACGCGACTCAATTTTCAGACGGTTTTCCCTATCGACTGAGGGTTGAAACCTGTTTATATGAGCGTGCTCTGAACTACAATCTACTATCTCTGCTACTACTAAACTAATTATAAAGTTCCGTACTTTTATTGAAGTATAGCGAATACATGAAAAATAACCTCAAAACTGTCACTTTATTATTATAACCACAAAACTTAACACTATGCGTGTAACTTAAACGTAAAATGATTCCAAATTTAACTACACATCAACAAAATGTTGATGACCCGGTTGAAGAAATGTTAAAAAAAACTGGTTGTATGGAACTCCATTATGAAGTTCAAGTATTAACTTTGTTATTCTATTATTGTATATACGTATATTATATGTGCAATTATGAAATCATATAATGTAAAAACATTATTAATTTTTTATTGCATTTTTAGGAGTGTATAGTAGAAACTCAAGATTGGAGAAAGTGTCAAGAGCAAGTAAAAAAATTCAAAGTATGTATGGACAAATACCAAAGAAAGAGAGAAGAGTCATACTTAGATAAATAAATATGTCGTTAATAAATTATGTAAAACGTATGTTTATTTATCCTATAAAATATTCAAAAAGTGAACATTATAAAATGGTGTTAGTTGTAAGATCAGATATAACCATGGGAAGGGGAAAAATTGCTGCACAATGCGCCCATGCTGCAGTAGAGTGTTGTCGTCAAATATCAGGTAATGAAAAATATCAACAAATATATGAATCCTGGTTATTGCAGGGTCAACCTAAAGTTGTATTAAAGATATCTGACAAAGAGAAGTTAATGTCATTGGCTAGTAATGCTCATAAAGTTGGTTTAATTATTTCTATAATAAAAGATGCAGGTAAAACTCAATTAGAACCTGGTACAACATCTACTCTTGGAATTGGGCCTGGTCCAAAGCAATTGATAGACGATCTTACTTCACACTTAAAGCTATTATAAATTTGAATAAGTTTATTATTGTTAAAAGTGTATAAAGAAATAATTAGTTGGCATTGTCTAAATAAAGCTATAATTGATTTAAAACTTTTATGTTTTGACCAATACTTTATTAATTGTTAATGCTTTGTTTTTCTACGTAGCTTTCATACAAGAGGATATCAACAAAATGTAGTTGTTAAAAACTCTATGTATTAAAAGACATACATACAGAATATTTTTAATTAGAACATGTTTAGTTATCGTTCTATTTCTTTATAATATAATAACATACAATCCTGCATGCAAGCTTATGCCAGCATAATTTGCACATTTGTCTTTTACTTTTGAAATTACCAATCTAAGAATAATAGGTACATATTTTCAAAATTGATTCACATACATTAATTTACAAACTTTCAGCAATATTTCAAAAATAGAATAAACATTTGTACATATCCTATGAATATCAAATATTTTGATCCTCTTTATAAAATAAAAAAGCACTGCTATGCATGAACAATTTTTTTTAGAATTATTTTATTTACATTCTCTTGGTGTGAGATTTTTATAAATGAATCTAAAGAAAATGTTAGAGCTTTAGAGTTTTCTATATTGTAATAATTTATTTTTATAAGTATTAATATATTAGAATTATTGTATCTTGCAGAATACATGCGCACAATTTATAAGTATATCAGGTAAATATTTTATTACTTTAATACTTGATTTGTTACAAGATTGAGCAAAAAAGTGATAGTTGTCTATAAGAGCATAAATGAATATTAATGAATGAAACTCTCACGTAAAGCATCACGGCTTTATATATTTCAAATAACATATATTTGAATGTTTTGTGGTACTATTTATTTTAAAGAAGAAGTTAAAGTATAGTTATAGACCAAAAAATATATTAAGACGATAACAGCCATTATTAAAATACATATAAAAGATATATTTATGATAATCCAATTGGTTCAAATTTTAATACAGTATTTACTGCAATATAATACTGAAAAAATTATTAATGCATATAGAATACTTTTTATGAGAACCTTATGTATAATATATTGATGAACAATTTCATTTATGTACATTAGAATCATACATATTTTTACAAATATATGCTAATAAAATAAACATAAAGACAGTCAATTAATTTATTTTCAGCTTTTATACTTTTCTAAAATGTGCAAGGAAACAGTTTTCATACAGAGGAAATATACATAAGTACAGAATGTAGAATCAGAAATAAAATTAGAAATAAGTCTTTTACAAATACAACTGTGTATGATTATCTCATTGAAATTTTTACATATAATTAATAAATAGTGGTAGATGAAGTATTAATGATTAAATTAGTAATTGGTGTTAAATTCTTATGATCAAAGAGTATAACATGAGCAATCTAAAGTTGAAATTTGACATTATAGGACTGTATTTATTAGTATTGTAAATAGTAAAAAATATGAATAAAGTATATACGTATATAAGTACCATTATAAATAACATATTAATCCCTTAGATATTAGATACTGATAGCTAATTATTATTATATACAGTAGCATAAAAGTTGTACAGAATGTTTTATAAAATATGATAAACATTTTAAAGGGTATTTCTACAAGTCAAAATAAAACGAAAGTGAAAAATAAAAAATTGCATTTAAAACTAATTGAATTAGTCACTGATATGTAAAAAAACAATAAAAATATTGTGAAGGCCTAGCAAGGTGATGGCAGCTTCAAGCCACCAATGCAGGTCTGTGTCTGTTGTTCTGATCTTTGATCTAGAGGTGATAAACGTTCTTTAAACACATTTGATAAACATTATGTATGTTCTACAATGATCATATCTTTATTTGTAAATGACTTCTAAGGTATCGTCGTCGTTTCTTGCTTAGAATAATTTCAGAATGACAGAATTATTTTAACAACGAAACCGGAACGTTGGAAAAGCTATTTGACGTAATAACTTAAAATTTCTTTTTTATTTATATATTAATTAGTAGTTAATAACTTGTAGTTTATTTTTCTGTAGTTGTTCTTGCTTTCTCACTTTTTATTTCGTGTATACCCGCGTATATATAAATATTACAGTGTGTAATAGTTATTTTTCGTTTGTTTTGATATGTGTATATTCTCTGCATTGCGTATATATACGTTTCGTTTTCGCTTCCATCCATTCACATTCATGTAAAGAACTTTACTGAAGCTATTTTAGTCAATTTCTATTCTTTATTTTTGTCTTACTTTGGCTTTTAGAAGTACCCTTTAAATTTTGTACCATCTTTTAGCAAACACCTTGTATAGAAGATAACAACATCTATTTATATCTACAAACTGATACAACTCAATCATATGTCTATATTTTTCATAAATAAAAAATTATTTAAAGATACTCATATCATACTCACCAATTTTTTTATTCTTCATTGTGTCAATTATTAGCTTCCTATCACAAATGTAAATTTGATTATTAGTATATCTCTAATTACACAGTGTTCAGAATATATCAGTCTCAAGTATATAGCAGAGTATTATCAATCCTATAAAATTTTTGTTATTTGGCAAACAGTATGTGTCAAACTATAAGTTTGAGTTTTCATATCTGTAATTCTTTGCCTTTTGTGCCTTGATATTAAGTAATTATTTTAGTAAGTTCTGGAGGTTCTACATAATTATTCAGTACATGTGGCGCTTCATTAAATTCATCAAGTTCATCCCCATTATCTGCTCCTTGTGCAAGTAAAAAATATTGTTCGCTTCGAGTTGGCCAAAGTAAATGTGCCATTACACAATATGCAAAACAATCAGCAGAGTATGTAATACCTACAACCATAAAGTGCACAAATAAAAATGGTGTTGTAGTTAAAATTTTATGATGTACTTACCCAATAGAAGTTTAAACCTCCATAATGCACTTACTTGAAGAGCAATAAGTGCTATAATAGGTAAGTAAATAAACCAAACCAACGAAGATGCACCAAAATGAAGTAGAAAATTTAATTTTTGAGTATTATGTTCATATGTCATAGTGTTTCTAAGTTCACATAAAAACCAAATCATTATTGCACTACGAAATAAAAGTATAAACCATCCTGGCCATGTTTGATACTCATCAATATCTTCAATAATATCAACCTCAGTCTAAAAATATTATCTTTGTACTTAATTGAAATTCCATTTCCATAGAAGGAATTTGTATGAATAGAAGCATACCATGTTCCACACATATAAGAGAATATGAACTACTCCATAACAAAGCCATATAGTAAAGACCAATGGCTTCCATGTCAATTCCATTCTAGTTACAGCCCATCCTTTAGCAAGTAGGAGAAGAAGTAACATGAATGATGTCTAAACCACATGAAAATAGTTATGTAAAATTAAAGTACTATAAGTAATTTGATTATGTGATATAATAGTAAAGAGGAAAAAATTATTTAATAAAACTCACTCTTGATAGAATATCAAAAATATCTCCAGCAACTTCTAATTGTTCATATCCGACTCCATCAAGAGCAAATTTCAACACGTGTATCAGAATTAAACATACTGCTATAAACTCTAATAATAAACTAGCTGTGAATAATCTTGTTACAGGATGCTTTTGTAATCTTACAGCATATAATTGTAGTGGCACAAGTATAATGTAACACATAAAAAACAGCAAGTACAGTTCTATAGTATTCTGTCTATCATATGAAAACTGATATGTTAAGCTATTTAGGCCACTAGTATTTGGGTTTCCATTTACTAGCCAAATATCGTATTCCAATTCATCATGTTTATCATAGTATTCCCACTGACAAGTAGTTGTATTTCTATAACATGCCACTAGACTCATATACCAAAAACGTGGCTGCCAAAAATCTTCTATAACATATGTAAATTGATATCCCTTTACAATGTTCCATATGGAATCTTCATCTGGACATAATTTACCTTTTTGGCAAGGTATTCTCCTTTATAAAAAAAGACATTAAGTAATTGAAGTTTCTAATGTTACTTTGAAGAATTATAAAACAGAATTTAGAAAAATGACTTACCTTAAAAAATCTTCTCCTTTTTCGTTACAACGCATATCGTAAGAACTTTGATTCAAAGTATTAAACATAAGAGTACAAGCAGTGTTTTTGTCTCTTAATGTACGATTACCATAATATTCTAAAAAATAACCACGATCTAAAACTGCCAATGTAATTGGAGCAGAAAAGTTGCTTTTCGACGTTACATTGCCGAAAATATATCCAACCGAATCTTTTTGACGATGACGATCAGTTTTTTGAAAACCGAATTTTATGAGAAAACGGAAGAATTCTTTTGTATTGAAAGTACCCGAAATATGTGTACTTTCAACATAGTTGATTTGTGATATGATACACAATGTAAAGTAAATTAACAAAGTTTCTCGAAGTATTAACATTGTTAAGCGCAACTCAATATCTCGTTCCCCAAATTAGATGTCAAGAAGTATCAATTACATAGTTTTTTAACATTTTCCTCTTATTGAACACAGCTGTTAAAGATAACCAAGTACGCACTATATTCAGTCAAATTCCGTGTCCATCAAGAGACGCCACATTTTGAAAGCGTCAGTGTAAAGATTTCACAAACACGGACACATTCATATGTATATCGCGATATTAAAAAATATCACTACAAGATTTATTCGTTAAACGTTAATAACCCATACTCGTCATTTAACCTCGGTTTTCTTATTGATTTTCCCCACCCAAAGAGACCGACCGCTGCAAAACGTTTTGTCACTACTATTACCGCACTGTTCTCATAAATTTTCGCGCGCTTACATAGAATACCCATGCTTCGACTAATCTATCCTGTTAATCTTTATTTATTTCAAATTCACTTTTACATTCAATTATGTAAATGTAATCTTAAATGTAAAAGGGCAATGAATTCACATATACATATTTTTTTGTTGATTAAACAATTGTCAGATGATATGCAAATAAAACATATCGCAAGTTTATATTCACATTATATAATGAATTCATTGAAATGCAAATTATTATAAATGTGTGTGTATGTATTCAAAGAATTGTATTGAAACCCAAACTCAATGCAATTTTTATACAGTCAAGACATAACCTCAATGTGAAAATTTAGTAAAAATAAATTGCAATTTAGTTACAAAAAAATTAAGCAAATTAATATGTGTATTAGATATAATTTTGTTTTTATCAATTTTTCAATAAAATATAATTAAATGTAAACAATTTTAAATTAAAGCTTGCTGTATTAAGACAAACTGTTATATTACTATATCTACCTTAAATTAAAATAATGAACCATTATTTGTCTTTAAGCATATGTATACATATTCTATGTTGTGCAGCTTAAGTATAAATAATTTCTTGAAAGTTAGGGTTGCTATCGCTAAATGAAAGTACTCTTTTCGAAGCTTTCATCGATTAAAAAATACCATATGTTATTTGATGAATAATTTTGTCAAATAATATTCTTTCGTAACAGAGCAACTAGAATTGTTGAAATTTCTTAAGCTGCTAGCGCACCCTATGTAAAGGTGTCATACTTTTATTTATAACTACATTTCTGAACATATAATTTATTATGTTTATATATATATGTGTGTGTGCACATATATGTGAATAGTACTTGATTAATTATGCAATAAAAAATGCAGATCTTTTCTTTCAATTTGAGCATATACACATTAAGAAAAAAAAAAATTGAATTTAAAAGACAAAGGATAAAATATAACGACATAAATTCCATATGTTACTTGATCATTATTTTATAAAATATTGTGACACGCCAATAATTTGGTAAATAGGATATTTTGTTGTCATAATAAAGGATTATATTACTTTATCACTATAAAAGATTATGTTTAAAACAAGATGTCTACTTTAAACGATTAAGCAACACTCTCATGTCAAATAAATAGATGTTTTGATAATTTTGCACCATTTTTGTGTTAAAATAATTATGTTACATACCTATATTATAGCTGTACACATAAAAAAGATCGTATATATTAGAATTTATATAAGGGGAATCAAAATTTTGTTATAATAAAACGTGGAATTTTTTTACGCGCAATAGATGCTTAGTATCCATCTTATAATGCAATCTTTATGTCTGCATCGCATGATTTATATTGTTATGTATTGAAAACGATTGTTTTCTAGAAACTGGTATGTCGCATCTAAGAGTTTTAAAACTTTAAATAGCTAATGCGAGTTTTATAAGAATAAAAATTATTCACACATGCAATACCAAGCTCGTGGTAACATCACATCATCAATATGTATATTACTTCCCTTTTCATGAAATTTCTTGTTTCTACAATAACTTTATCTAGCTGAATTTAATATTTTTGTCAAAATATATTTTGATTCTAGCAAAGAAACGAAGATCAGACTTGATACTGCATAATTGGTATTAAGTATTTCGTTTTTTTTATATACTAATGAGGTTATGACTTTTGTGCATCACATTCGAAACAAACGTATTGAATCGGTCTTTTTTCAATTAATTTTCTTATAAATTTTTGCTACTTTACCATTATTCCATGCTATCAATGTACGATTCATCTAAAATTACATCAATTTTATACCATAGATCAGTGAGTTATAAAACATCAAGATAGGCTTTGTCGTCCATTCTCTTGAAGACTATGCATTCCGGCAGTGTCTATTTTAAACTTATAATTTCATAACTATTAATTGAACTTTCGCGGAAAATGTTTGATGATCAGCAGCGTTGGTTCTACTAAAATGATTAGTAATGAAAATTACCGGATAATTTTGCAATAATTAAAGAATTTTTACTGTTTTTCCACAAGCTATCCTGATGCCGTGAAGAGACACTCGTTCGAAAATCAGGCCGTGTATGAAAGTAAATAATATTTAGCAAAAAATAAAAGCTGCTGAATAAGACCTGATACACGTGGCCATTTACTCATGTATTTTTTATACCTCGATCGATGCATTATTTTAAATAACCATGCTTTAATTTAACCGATCATTTACCGCTTCACCGTTTTTCGAGAAACTCGACGCTCAACATATTCAGTAGGCTACTCTCTATGGTCGGCAGTCACAAACGTATACAGGGGTAGTATGCGTCAGTAGGCATTGTCGCTATACGTATTAACTGTGCTCATTATCTACTGCTGAGAAACTTTCCATTTCATTTCTCAAGAAGATTATTTGTACTTATAATTGAAAAATGGAGGACAAAGCTGGAAACAGCGTTCTGGAAAGTGCGGAAAACAGCACCAGTTCAGTGAAGAAGACAACGAAGCCGAAGTCTACAAAATCGCAACGGCCAAAATCTTCGCATCCACCAACTTCTGAAATGGTAAACGCTGCCATTAAGGAACTAAAGGATCGTAAGGGATCGTCTCTTCAAGCGATTAAGAAATATATCGCATCGACGTACAAGGTTGATGGAGAGAAATTGGCACCATTTATTAAAAGATATTTGAAGTCGGCCGTTACCTCTGGTGCTGTTGTTCAGACGAAAGGTAAAGGTGCTTCTGGATCATTTAAACTGTCTACGATTAAGAGCTCCGAGTCGAAGAAGGTACATCGAACTGAAACTGTAGCGAAAGTATGGAAACTGAAGAAAGCCAAGAAATCCGTGGAGAAGAAGACGTCACCAACTCGAAAACCTGCGTCGCCGAAAAAATTGAGCTCCCCAAAGAAGACCGAAGGTGCTAAGAAGTCGGTAGCTGTGAAAAAATCTACTGTCAAAGCAACTCAGAAACCTGAGAAAGTCGTCGAAAAAGTTAAATCTGCAACTGAATCTAAAGCTATATCAAAGAGCAAAAAGACAACTAAAGCACCAGCAGCTAAGACAAAAACCCCAAAACCGAAGAAAGCCGTGGCTTCCAGAACGGTGAAATCAGCAGCAAAAAAATAATTGTTTAATTTTCAAGTTTTATTCTAAAAACAAATGGCCCTTTTCAGGGCCACAAATTCATATTTGATAAGGAACAACTCTTAAGACAACTTCAACAGTATTCGTTTTTCACCATTTTTATTTTTTTTTTTTTACACGACAATAAAAAAACTTAACCTAGTCATTAGTTTTGAATTGTCCAAATTTATTCTCAGATTGCATACCCTCGCATAAATTGAAATATTTATATTATTGGACGTTGAAATTAAATGAACTCTAATTTTAATTACAAAACTATGATTTTAATTTGAAAATTATAATTTTAAGTACAAAAACTCAATCTCTCTTTACATGCTCTTGGATCATCTTACATTTTCGAAATTTCTAAAAATAATATCGCATTGTATCATTAATCCCAATAATTCTTGTAAGCAGCTTTGTAGAACGACATCCAATATGCTTATTTCATTTACAATTCGTTTTAGAAATTCAATATTTTATATCAGGTATTATCAATGGAGAAAACAAACACGTGCGACTTCTCTTAGACTTTTATAACACTAGTTACGGTATAGCAAAATCGAAATATAACATAAGGATACAAAATCTTGCCCAGGACCGTGTAGACAATTTTAATATTGACTTTCCATTTTCTAATTTATTACACTACTTGAAATAGTTAATATTTTCAGTTTCATTTAAAGATAAAATATCACTACTCAAAATCTAATCACTAATCAAAAAGTCATAAATTATTTTTATTTATGTACAATTGTGCAATTTTAACATGTTACTTGACGTATATACATTTTTCGCATATAAAACATTAGAAATTTATTTTAATTAATATTAAAGCTGGTATATATATATTTTACTTTACTATATACATATATATATAGAAATTATCTCCGAACCAAATTTCTTAAAAGATTAAGGCTTTATAGATATTCATTCTCTTAATGAATGCAGTAATTTATGAGAGGATTATGAAATGGTAAAAATACATATTAGCGGAAAATATAGAAAAGAATAAATTTCTACGAGTTAAACATTTGTGGCCCTAAAAAGGGCCAGTAGTTAAAGTTAATCATTTGTTTATTTTGAGCTGGTGTATTTAGTAACGGCTTTAGTTCCTTCACTGACCGCGTGCTTAGCCAATTCTCCAGGAAGGAGTAAACGTACTGCTGTTTGAATTTCTCGAGAAGTAATTGTCGATCGTTTATTGTAGTGCGCCAAGCGAGATGCTTCTGCCGCAATGCGTTCAAAGACATCATTCACAAAACTGTTCATGATACTCATGGCTTTACTAGAAATACCAGTATCTGGATGCACTTGTTTCAAAACTTTATAAATGTAAATAGCGTAACTTTCCTTCCTCCTACGTCTCTTCTTCTTGTCAGCTTTGCTGATATTTTTCTGAGCTTTACCAGGCTTCTTCACTGCTTTCCCACTAGCTTTTGGCGGCATTGTGGATTTGAGTTTATTTATTCACTAACTTACTCGCTCGAAGTAATATTGTGAATGAACCGCACAGGTCGAATCATCATATTTATTAGGAAACGGACCAACAACAGCGCACCAATCAAAATGCAGCATCTAAGGAACACGTGGTTTTTTAACCCCTCCCCACATTTAATGCGCTCCTACTGCCATCTGGCAATTCAAAGTCTCTTTCTTTTAACTTTATTTTTTTTTTTTTATTTTTCACTGTGTGGTTTTTATGTGGTGCCTGAGGCTGTTGTGTGCCTTAATGCCCGCTCTAAAATTGTAATTTATTTGTTGCCTGTAATTTATTATTTAGGTACATTGCTGATTGGTGGTTTTTTTTGTTTTGACTTCAGTAGTGACAGGATAAAAGTTTCAAAACACATAAGCATAACGGTTATTATAATGGGGCTAAGGTTCTGGATAATTTTGGTTAGTTTTCTTATTTCTTAATGGAATTTCGTTTATGTTGTATCGTACTATTTTGTTTATTAGTGAATTGTTGTAATTGTTGTTTAATGTCCTGCGTATTAGGCGTTTTATGTGTGCCATGAGGTTTATTATCCCTGTTTCTTTGTGTAGCTTTCTTGTGCTGTGTATTTTCTCTAGGAGTGTTTAAGTTTAGTATGATTTCACTGTGTCAAACGATGTCCAATGCTTTTTGTGTATCTATAAGAAATAGGATAATGCATAGGATTGTCTGTATATAATACTGTATGTATATAGTATGCAGTATTTGTATATATATATATAGTACATAGTACAATATAGTTGCAGGAAGGATTTTTAAATATGTTTTTGATTTGTGTAGGTGTTTTGATCTGGTCCTGGGGCTTTATTGTTTTTTAACTTTTTCATGTATTTTTTAACTATTACTGGAGTTATACAGTTGCAGTTGACAAGGAGTGTTGCATTTTGAATTTGAATTACTATTTGTGTTGATAGTATTTGGTGTGGGGATCCTTGGTGTATTGAAGATGGTGGTTAGTAATTCAGGTTTCTCCTTCTTTGAGAAGACTCTAATGTGGATGTTTCTGGCTAGTTTGTGTTCTGGGTATCTTGTTGTCTGTTTTTGTATTTGATGAGTATGCATTATGTATGATTTTCTGCAGCTTTTCTATTTTGCAATCAATGTTTTGCAGATTAATGAGATATGTGTTTACTCTGTATCTATTAAAAAGGTTTCTGTTGGGGTTTTTATTGTAATTTGACATTGATCCATGTGCTTGATAGTGTAAGCATTGTATGAATGATTTTTTGGAGTCATGCTTTTCCCAATGCATGCATGAGTGAAATATGATTCTTACTTTCCTGATTATATGATTATTCCTCTTATATGGTGGTTTCCAGAGTGAACACGATATTGTATATTGGATAGCTTGAAAATTGATCTTTGGGTGCGATTTGTATTTGGGTGCAGGATGTTGGGTTCAAATTATGATGGCTTTTGAATTTTATCCGTATATCACAATGATCTATTTTAGGAAGTCCTTTTAAGACCATTGTTATGGCCTTCTCTTCTATGTAAAGAGTAATTAAGGAATTGGATATTGTGTTTGGTATAAAATGTTTTAAATTTTATATGTTGATGAGTATTTTTAAAGGTTATTTTGATCTGGTTTAAAAAACATTTGATTCAAAAGCCATCATTATATGTGTTATGGAGATCTTTTTGTGAGTGTATGTAGAATAATGGAGCAGAGTGGTTTATATAATGTGTATTTTGTGTTATCTATGTCTGTTTCTGTGTCTTTTGTGTTGTTTGAGTTCATGGGAAAAGGAGATATGCTTTTTGAGGATGGGTTGTGTTCAGTGTTGAAGCAGTTTTTAAGTAGTTTGAATGGGTTAAAGGTTTGTATATTTAGTATGGGAGTTAGCACCATACTCACCGTTTATGGATCTTGGACTTGTATGGTTATTATTTTGTTTGAATCATTTAGTAACATAGATCTCCTTTTCACTCTTATGGAGTAGGGTTTTCTATTCTGTCTTTTAGCTTGCCTGGAGATTGTTCATAGTTTGTTTTGTCATTTTTCCTTGTCTTTGAGGGATCCTTAAAAGGATAATTATGGGACCTGCCAGCTTGCAGTTGTTTTAATGATGTCGATGATGTTGATTTGCGCTGGACTTCCTGGTGAATGGGTGTATATTACATTGTAAATGATTCATTTTCCCTAATTTTGCTGCTCACTAGAGAACTCAAGTTGCGGACCTGCTGATCAGTTTTTTTCGTTTCGCTGTCGAGAACGAACTTTAATATGTCAATTCTTAATGAATGCTATCTAATGGATTGATAATCGGCTATATATATTCGTAACAGACAAAATTATAATTACACTTCAATATAACCATTGCAAATTTGATATTTGTACCGACTTTAATATTGTAATATTGTATGGCCGCCATATTTGTTTTAGCTATAGTCAGTCCAATGAGTTGAGCTGGTAATAAAAAATACACGTGTGCACTGACCTAACCAAACTTGTCGTAACCAAATAGATTTTTCTATGCATTCGAAGCACGATTCTTACGGAGTTAGCTGATAATGTCATTTATAATTAGCTACATAATTGTAATGACAAAAAACTGAGCAAATCACTTTCTGGAATAATAACAACGCAAGATGTACTGCCAGATATTCAAGTCGAACTTTTACCAAAGGAAAAGCCTAACCTAACCCCAATCTAACTTTTCAAGCACAAATGACCCTTTTCAGCGCCATTTTTCTAAAAGAATAACGATCTCATAGTAATAATAAAAGCAATATCTATAGAATTTCGTTTTTCTTTATTTTTGAAGTACATACAGATTGTATCGATTTATTCGAACATATTAATTATTTTACATATAAACAAAATTAATCAAGAGTTACATAAGGCAATTTTATTTGGAAAGTATGCATCACAAGCTATTCTAAATGAATGTGGAACGAGTGTTCGTATGTTCGGAAAAAGTTGTGGCCCTGAAAAGGGCCGTTTTGCTGATTGCATGTCAGAACGATGATTTTGCATTTTAGCCTCCAAAACCATAAAGAGTACGTCCTTGTCTCTTCAGAGCATATACAACATCCATAGCCGTTACAGTCTTTCGCTTAGCGTGCTCGGTGTACGTAACCGCATCACGAATGACGTTTTCTAGAAAAACTTTTAAGACACCACGAGTTTCCTCGTAAATCAAACCAGATATGCGTTTAACACCACCTCGACGAGCCAAGCGACGAATTGCTGGTTTCGTGATACCCTGGATGTTATCACGAAGTACCTTCCTATGACGCTTCGCTCCTCCTTTTCCCAATCCCTTTCCTCCCTTTCCACGACCAGTCATGATGAAAATTTACCGATTACTAGTGAACGGATCGTCCTAATGAAAACTGCTTTCAATCTCAACGTTACCACTGAGGTTACTAAATTCGTCTCAGGTGTCGCATCGAGTGCCAACGCTTTTATACGATCGATCAGTTATATCCCCCACCACGTTCACATCAGCCAATCAGATATTGCGACGTATCGAACCGAGGTTATATATATCAGTACCTCCAAACATCTGCAGTACATATTCAAAAGTGCAGCAACGTAGAAGGTTCTTTACCCATATAACGAATCATGACTCGCATTAATCAGTGCAATAGTAAGATAATGAAACCTAAAACCTCGAAAAGCAACGTCATTCGAAAGGCGCATCCTTATCAAAAATGCATGAAATTGTTAATACCTAAGAAATCATTTGGAAAGCTTGTACACGAAATCTGTCGGAATATACAACAAAATAAAAAATAAATAACATCTGAAAATCTATTTGAATAATCGGTCTGAACAGTTGAGTATTTCGTATCTTTATCGCTAAATGAATAAACTAACAAAAAACATAACACGTCTCTTTTAAGGGCTACAACATCTTAGAAGCATATGTATTTTTTAACGACATTTGCTGTAAAACCTAATACGTAAATGCGTGGATTGTTTAGAGGATCAAATCGACAACAACTTAAGTTGATAAAGATCAGAGATCGATGGCGACTTATATAAGTACATATACTTATACATATATTTCAAATTTAAAAAACCATGTTTCATGTGTTACTAGAAAGTCCGTGGGAATACAAGATAGATACGCACCTGAAACTTCGGCTACGTAATATCATACATCTATGCAAAGAAACTCAACGCAGAATCAATTTCTCTCTCATTGTTTAACACGTACCTTACAAAATTAATTCCTATCAGTTACAAATTCCTATCGAAAAGCGTTAACCGATACTACTGCATACTTTCTATCGATCATAACCTTGTACATTGAAACATAGAATAAATGTTACTGCATATAACCTTTGTTGCTTTTTTCAATTTTTAATGAAATTTTTAAGAGAAGCATCCGATAATGAATTACCATAAGAAATTTTATTTATTGATTGCGAAAGAACTACTATTATGCCGTAAATATCACTACAATTCATTAGATTTAAACTGAAAAGGAAAATCACAAGACCAAGAGGAAGCAGAACGTCCTTAAAAATACATTAAATCTTGCAGTTCTGTTCAAGGCCATTTGCCCTGAAAACGAATATCTATCTTCCAAACGTAGCTGCATTCTTCGTCGGTTTGGTCGGCATATGTATATATATATACATGTAACGCAGACTACATATATGCTTTAGAATCTCCGGAGCTATGCCGTTGGGACCCTACCCCACCAACTAAATATCACATGGGCAGTCAGGTCAGTAAAGGGTTCTCCCCTCCGTTTTGCAGCTGCCCAGGTGTATCCCTTGAATATTTTCTGAGAACAAAGAACCTGCCGGCATACCGCCCGTTTCAGTCCGCCTTTAGATATTTGAATTTGCGTTGCTTCCAACCAACATACGTACGCTAAATCAAAAGATATCTATAGGTACAAAAAGATTACAAACAAATACTAATTTCTAATTTACATACGTTTGAATTTCCAATTTTTTATCTCATACTTCGGTTAAGAAAAGATATTTTTGTCTCAAGATATTTTCAAAAGACTGTTACAAATCGACTATTGGAAATGAAAAAGTGGAACGATTAAACTAAATATAATTGACAAGGTGAGATACAGTGATTTACTGATTATACGGATTAAAGACAACTTGTCGCACACAGATTAATACTCTTTAAAACAATATTTGTTAGTAAAAAAGTAATACTTCACAAACAGTATCTCTGAAGGTAATACTCTATGAGACGGTATGTATTTCGCAAGACAATGCTTCGCGAGACTCATCGCATTCGTTGTCGAAAATGTAGGCGTCAGCCTTCTCCCTGTTGGATGTTCTTTTTCAAAAGCCCGAGTTTTAACGAAGTGAGGGAGGAACGTAAGGTGATAAGGTTTACGATGCGTCGATTACGATTGAGGCAACTCATGCCGGCTATTAGTGAATTTAAGTTTAAGAAACCATAAACGGTTTCCTTTGAATTGTGTTAAAATCCGGAAATTTCGATAACATCGTAAACGTAATCATTCGACTCAGCGGTCGTTTGTATACCGAGGACCGCGACCACTACAGGTTACAAAGGGTTAAAATTGCCTATAAGCCAATTTTATTTATAATACACAAAATATATAAAAATATTGTTAACAGATAGATAACAGTATCCAGCATTATTCTTGTAAAACCGCTAATATGGTAAGTGCGAGATATTTTTAAAAGCGAAGTTTGGTAACTTGTTGAATCCAATCGATGAATTTAGTGACTCGGGAGAACACGCCAGGTTTATTACTAGGACAATATCCGTCTCCATAGCTGACGATTCCGATTTGAAGAGGGACATTATTTTTGAATATGATCAACGGACCGCCGCTATCACCCTGTGTTTCCAGTAAAACCATAAAGTTCCGCATTTTCAAGCAAAAAATTGCGAAAAAAGGGGAAACGATTGGATGATTTACCTGACATGCATCTTGATGATACGCGGCCGAAGTGCATATGTGTTTCTCCGTTACAGTCCAATACGAGGAGCATTCGTTATTCGAAATAATTGGTAGAAGCGCGTACTTTAGTCTTTTCGTTCCAGTTGCGGAAGGTCCGTCTTTTCCCCATCCGATGACCGCACTCGTTTTGCCAGTGAATGATTTTCTCATGTAGCTATAACCTGCGAGCTTAATAGGTTGAATGCTTTCTAAAAATTAAAGAAATCATTTAATAATAACATAGACATAATCTAATGATATATTTTTATATACGAATCTGTTTGTTGGGCACATTCCTTCTTCGTTTGATAACGAGAATCTTACCTCTGAATGGAATATTGCGTGGCATGTACAATAGTGCGATATCGTTTAAAGTCGTTTGGTAATTAGGATGAAGTATAGCTCTGTTCGTTAACATCGCTACACCAGGTCCGTTATAGGAATTATAGTCTATCCCGGTTTTGTTGCAAATACCAAAAACAACAAGAAATTGGCTAGGTCCAGATGCTACGCAATGGCCCGCTGTTAATACCCATCTTGAGGAAATAATCGTTCCACCGCACTGTGAGGTCATTCCATTGCCCATCAATCGATGCACCACGGCCATAAATGGAAATTGATTTGGTTCGGCGAATTGTCCACCGACGATTCTGGGCGGGTTGAATTCATCCGCCTCTTCTTCTTTTTTGTTTCGTTTTGTTTTTTATTATCAAACGTTAAAAACTCGAGCATTTCTTTTAAACCAGTATATCTACTTACCATACGAAGAATCGGGTACCGAGTTTGTATCCCATTGATTGATTTCGAACGTGCTGCGGGAGACGCAGAGGACATTGCGGTTCGCAGCTAAAGTAAGAAAAATGAAAATGTAAAAAGACTTAACACTTAACGAAATCATGATGAACTGTGTAAAATCCGCTGATAGATTTTTCTTTATATACCCACTCTTTGCCTGTGCTTCCTTAAGAATGATGTTAGTGTTTTTATTGGAAAAGTACTAGAAGCGAAGGCAATTAAGGAGCGTCAAAAATCTGCTGGAAAACGCAGTCCGGCAATGGCTTTCGAAATCGATCCTTCGAGGCATCAAACGGTTGGGATTCTGTCCCCTCTACGTTCACGATTTTCGTTGTTTGTCTCTGACAAAGGCAAAAACGACCGCGTTGTTTCTTATGCGATGTAACAGCTGTGCAGAGAAAGAGAAAGAAATTTTTATCGTACGCATATTATATTCGCATTGGTTAACTGTGTCTTTGCTTCGTTAACTCCCAGTCGTCGTTATCACCACCGAGAGCTGAAATTGACTTCGTGAAGCGAGAAGAAAGATACTTGAAATTTTTTGAAAGTGTATCTCCCTCGTTAAGTTTGCTTTTTCGACAGATAAAGCTGGCACCGGTAGGTAGTTAAGAAAGCATCTCGAAAGATATGGAAAAGTAAAACTAAATTACTTTAACGTCTCTGCTGGTTACTGTTTAAATTTAAACGATTGATGAACGTGTTACATTTTCGACCAATGAGAATTGAACGATGTTTTCTATAAAAGCGGAAGAACCGAGTAGAAACGTGAGACGAGCGTGAGACAACATTCTGTATGTTTGTATTTGAACGAGAATAGATATTCTGAGTGTTTGTTTTTCAACAAGTAGTAGTAGTTATTCTGATTGTATATATTTTAACGAGTATAGATATTCTGTGTGCTTATATTTTAGTGAGTATACGTATTCAACAATGCCTCTCAAAGCTGCTGTAAAATCAATGAAAAAATTGGAAAGGAATCAGAAAAATATTCCTATGGGCAAATCGGAACAAAAGAGAAAGAGAAGGAGGAAGGAGAGTTACGGGGTTTATATTTATAAAGTACTTAAACAAGTTCATCCAGACACAGGTATTTCAAGCAAAGCCATGAGCATTATGAACAGTCTTGTGCATGATATGTTCGAGAAAATTGCTTCCGAATCATCTCGTTTGTCCCATTACAATAAACGAAGTACTATTACATCGAGAGAGGTACAAACCGCCGTTAGGCTTTTATTGCCTGGTGAACTTGCTAAGCACGCAGTTAGCGAAGGTACAAAGGCAGTTACTAAGTATACAAATACCAAATAAACAAAAGAACATCTCCATTTTCAAGCTTAAAACAATCGGCCCTTTTCAGGGCCACCAATTTCTTTTTTTCATTGGAACTTTTGCTTGTTTTCCTTTTTAATTCTTCTGGTAGATTAGAATTGTAATCTGAGTAGAATTTAAATAAACATCATTTGCGATACTATCTATTAATTCTGTATTATCCAATCGAGATACGCGTATGTAGCAAGATCATAAACTATATAATAACGGCGCCGGTTAGTATCATAGACTTGGAGCTGTAACATTGTATTTGTATCACGCAATAAACGGTATATGATTAACAGTATCTCATTTAGAAACAGCAAAACTGCAAATATCAATTACTATTTTAACAAATTAGGAAACAAGGAGAATGAAGTGTAATATAAATATAAATATCTATTTATATTAGAAGCCTAGGATATTAAAAGAATTACAAGTGGGCAAAATCGTTATTACGATTTTATAAAAGAATATATATATGTAATACATAGTACTAAAAAAAGTTGAAAACTTCTTTATACAACTCCCATCGAAAATTTCAGGTTCTCATGTTCTCATATTTCTATGGCTTCATATGCCTTCAAATACATATACCTGAAATATAATTCAGAAACATAAACATAAACATCTTATCAACTACATTGTACTAACCACCTATTTGACATAACAATATATCACCCACCTTATCTAACGATAGACCATAACGAGGAATTAATGTTCAGCTATTAATATTTATTTTAATTTTAAGCATAGTAGACTGTTGTTTTGTTATACAAACAGAGAATTATCATACATTTAAAAAGATGTGATGGTTCTAAAAAGGATCGATTGTAAAAATTGATCTCAAATTATAACTTAACCTTCGAAACGGTACCATGTTCTGCTTTGGTAAGTAGATAAGGTATGTACAATATACATAAATGCAAGCTTCGTGAATAAGAATTTTGAGGTTAACTGGCGGTTAGATTGTAGTTTTATTGAGCGGGAAGGGAACATAGCTGGTTTTATGGTGCCTCTTTTGGATTGTAATTGTAGCGATAATTACTCTTTTAAATAAAAAATTATTAAATACCTCTGTATATGATAAACACTGATGCCCCACTATTACCGAGCTGGCCAATCCAAAATAGCTTCCTTTAAATGACTGCCCCTTCTCAATCGCAACGAACCAATCAAACGCTCGAAGCCCCTGCCTCGTAAGATATATAAACTCCAAGCCGTCTTCGGATCTGGGAAACTTCATTTTTGAGTTGGCTTTATCGGAGAGTATTGTAATATTTGAGTATAATGGCTCGTACTAAGCAGACAGCTCGTAAATCGACCGGTGGTAAAGCACCCCGAAAACAATTGGCGACAAAGGCTGCACGTAAAAGTGCACCTGCAACTGGAGGAGTAAAGAAACCCCATCGTTATCGTCCCGGGACTGTAGCTCTTCGTGAAATTCGAAGATACCAAAAGAGTACTGAGCTTTTAATCCGTAAATTGCCATTCCAACGGCTTGTTCGTGAAATTGCGCAGGACTTCAAAACTGATCTGCGTTTCCAAAGTTCAGCAGTTATGGCACTTCAAGAAGCAAGCGAGGCCTACCTGGTTGGGCTCTTTGAAGACACGAATCTTTGTGCTATTCACGCTAAGAGGGTTACTATTATGCCGAAAGATATCCAGTTGGCGCGTAGAATTCGTGGAGAAAGAGCTTAAAATTTTTTCTGGCAGCAAAAATAAAAACGGCCCTTTTCAGGGCCAACAATCCTTTTCTCGAAAGAACAGTTCGATATTCACTACATTACATTATTCATATATATTTTATTCATATATTCTTTTGATCGCAATTCATGATAGGTAGAACTACAGTTTAAATTAGATTCTACGACAAAGTTTAATTGGAATTCTAACTTGTTAATTTTTATGTATCTATTTCGTGTAAATGGATATCGTTTTGAGTAAGTAGCTTGTCATTAATATGCTTGTTTATACGTATATGAATTTGACTGGTATTATTAAAAATACAATTAAGCAGTGTCTATATTGAGATATTGGAAATATTTGAAATTTTATGTTTTCTAAAAAAACAAAAATATGTACAATTCCTCAGTACTTTTCAAAACCGCTGTATCTAGAAATGTGAAATTTGCACAGTATATATACATACTCTTTTTATGACGTAGACATGAGATTATCTCATAAGAAATAATTTTTGGAAATGCTGATTCCAAAATGGTAAAAAACATTTTTTTTAAGAATATCCATATCTTACGAGCCGCTAAAGTTGGAGACATGAAAATCGGCATATGAATTTTTTATAAGTAATGAGTCAAAAATAATTTGAGATATAATTGATACTGTATGCTGTATAAAAGGGAAAGGAAATGCATAGATATAGGAAAGGGTCATTCTAGTTCCTATGAGGTTAACGCAAGTATAACTTTTTGGTTATCCAAATTTTACATGCAGTAAGCATATTATAATTGAACTTACTTTTACTAAAGCATTTAATTAAAGTAAAATAAAGTAAAATAAAGTTATAGTATATAGTTATATTTTATATAATCAATTATGTGATTATACTAATATAGATATTTCATTTTGGATTAGATTATGTTTCGAGCTTGTGTTTCACGTTTTTTCATATGAGAAATACATTGTTTCGATAATTAAAAAATATCAATTATTATTTAATGATGCTTGAAATATATATCAAAATTCAATAAAGATAAAATTCGATAAAAGAGAAAGATAAACTATCTTTTAAATCCTTTTCCGAGAATAGTTATAAATGCGAAAATATGACACATGACAACCGTGATTGCATCGTATGGATAGACACAGAAGTAAATATTTTATGAAATCTTTTTCTAAGCTAAGTTACAGAATACACTCATAAGGATTTGTATACATATATGATTGCTTTGACGTATTAAATTCGTTAGAATTCCAGTTTTTCTGGATATACAATCACTGTAATCATAACCTTAAACGTACAAAACTTATATTAAACTCCGTTTTAGTTAACTGGACTTGATATAGAAAAGGATACAATTTTGGAAGTTGTTTGTTTGATAACTGACAAAGATTTGAACATTATAAGTGAAGAATTTAATGTTGTAATTAATCAACCAGATATAGTGTTAGAAAATATGAATGAATGGTGTACCAACTGGCATATAAAGGTGAATCAACTACTTTTTACTATAGTAATTATTTGAACTTTAAACATGCATTTATAACAATTTATCGTAAGAACTATATTTTTCCAGACTGGCCTGATAGCAGAATCTAAATGTAGCAAAATTAGTTTAAAGGATGCAGAGGAAATGTTACTTAATTTCTTAAAAAAATACATTTCAAGTAAAAGTTGTCCTCTAGCCGGTAATACAATTTACATGGATCGTCTATTCTTACTAAAATTTATGCCATTAGTCAATGATTATTTACACTATAGAATTATTGATTGCAGTGTGATTAAAGAACTAGTCAGGTATTTGCATTTAAATTGTCCATATACTCTAGTGATAACTGTTATAGATTATATTTAATTTACATTATTTTTAAAAATAATGCATGATTTATTTTAGGAGATGGAATCCAACAATTTATAAAAATATCCCAGAAAAGAAATATTGTCACAGAGCTTTATCTGATATCAAGGAAAGTATAAATGAACTAAAATATTATAAAACGAATATATTTGCAACTTCTATGGTGCAGCACCCAGGTTCCGATCCTATGGGTTAGAATCCCATAAGTGATCTGCTTTCTTAACCTACCACAGCGGTCAAATTGACCACTTGCAAATTTCTACAGAAATTTTACCATATTTAAACGTTATCAAATCGCTTCCTAATCTATGACTTTTCATAAAATATGCATACAATATATCATTCAATATTTATTTCTAGTTTGCTTTTTTTATCTAAGAAAAATTTGTAGTCTGTCCTGCCTGTCACGAGCGGTCAATAAGTATATAAGAAGTGTCGGTAGGTTTAATGTTAAAGATTTACATGGTTATCTTTATATGGATAATTTATTACAAATGTTTTTATGTAAACCTCTTATATAAAGAGGGAAAGTGAAAAGGGAAGTTATCTGGAAAAGTTTGGAAAGGAAGCACTAGTACAGCAAAATATCTTAATTTATGAAATATTACACAACCGAACGAAATGTGAATAACTGAAACATTAAGCATGTTTATCAGTAATACAATTTTAGGATTATACTTATATACTCCATGTAATTCAATGAAGCTATTAAGGAAATATTCTAATTCATAATTTTAAAAAAAATCAATTTCTTTTGTAGGAAGATTTTGTCAAATTCGTAAAATTAACGGACTTACAGATGTTTTGAATAAAATAGTATAGAGTCCATGCTTTATAATCTGGATAATTTGAATTATTTTTACTTTAAAAAATGGTGTATATTTTTAGAACATAAATAAATAGATATGGGAAAATTAATATAAAAAAATCTTAATCTTTTTGGAAAAATTCAAAAGTAAGCATACAAGGCAATATTTTATATAGATTAGAATATTTCATTCATAGACATTTTTTTATTAATTTATGTTTTTAAGCAATTTATTTATAACCCCTGGTATAAATATATATAAGTTTTATTGTTACAAAATTTACGAGATTATAAATGGTTTTTAAAAAAATTAATAAGAAGAATTGAGTTTATCAACTGTGATAAATGTTTGAATTTTAATTTGTAATTCATAATTATACGTAATCCACAATTTGTTAGTACTGTGAAAATAGGAAGCACCTCGAACATGATTTTTTTAAAAAGTTATCAGAAATTACAGTATTTTAAAGGCCATGTACAACGATGACAATTTTTTTTCTACAAATTTTCAAGATCATTATCTTTTTTAAGTAGAACTATATGTTCATTTTTTTGTATCTTTGTAGAGCGAGAGAACACAACGACCTTAATAATCATACCGCCCCCATAATTTATTCTTAAGATATTTGCGTCTGAAGTGTACGTATGTAATATCTAATTACGTTCAATCGACAAATGGCAAAATTAAAAAATCCAAATTCTTCGGCTACTAGGCAAAATGTGTTAAATTTTGAGGGCTCAAACGAAAGTTTAGAATATAAGGGATTATTTGAGATTAGTCTTATCTAAATATTCTCTCTTCTTTTTGGTTTCATAGCAAATTTTAAAAATCGCTCAGTCGATGGATTTTGAAACTGAAACATTATAATCATTTAACAGTAAAACAGTGAAATTAATTTCTTTATAATTAAAGAATGATATTTCTCGAATTATAAGGCGAGTTCTTGGACTGTTCAGGAGTTAAATTAAAGCTTCAACATTCATAAATATACTCTGCATATTATTCCGATTTTTTACGTAATTCTATTTATTATATGTAATTAATACAATGCCCTTTTCTGATTACGTATCCGAAAGGATTCAAAGTATTTCAGAGCGTATCAGTAACTGTACATTTATCTATAGTCTGTCCAACGAAACGAAACAGTAAACGGAAATAAAATTTGGTTGTTGTGATTGCAATTATTGGCTGCCGACTAGTGATACTCGAGTTTCACTCCTTCACTGCCTTATCTCTAGAAATAGTATATGTAAAAATTTTATTATTGATTTTGAAAATTACATAAAAAGATTCATAGATATTTGATTTTTTTGTAATCATTACACAATAGATAAATATAACTATTGCCTCCGTGCAGTTAGTTAATTACTTAATTTCTTTTCTCTTTGGCGATTGTAAAGCGGTACCTTTAGTTTCGCTTTGGTAATTTATAGAGTACCTGAGGATAAATTTTTGTGATTTTACGTACAGTTCGATGTAAGAGACCTCTGTTGGAATTGTTGTAAAACATAGATTTTAAGTTGTTCAACGGTTTTTGGTCAATTGGTCAAAGGAAGCGTTTATATACAATGTGAAAGGTAGCGACTTAAAGAAACGAATGTTTAAGGTAAAATAACTAAAAGCGATCAGAGTGTAAAGAAGATTTGTTCAACAAAAATGAATGACACACGTAATGCGAAAAAAGAGAAAAAACAACATATACAAGTCTTTGTCCGTGTCAGGTAATTGCATATTAAACTATGAAGTACTTATACAAAACTTTATTTTAAAATGTAAAACAATATTGGTGTTGCTTTGTTTTATGATAGGCCAATAAATAATGCTGAGAAAGTCGGGAAATCGGTAACAGTTGTTGATATACCATCTAATAAAGAAGTGGTCATTCGGGAAAGACCTCATGATAAATTTACAAAAAAATTTACGTTTGACAAAGTATTTGGACCTCATTCAAAGCAGGTGCGTCTTTCAATTAGTATTTAGTATTATATAGATAGCATTTCAGAAAAGATTGATAATTATTAATAAATTTTTAGATACAAGTATATAATGCAGTTGTCAGTTCTTTGTTGGAGGAAGTGTTGGCTGGATATAATTGCACAGTGTTTGCATATGGACAAACTGGTACTGGAAAGACTTTCACAATGGAAGGAACTGACAATGATCCATCATTACATTGGCAAACAGTTGGTTTAACATTTTCTTTCTACAAATAATAGTCTTGAAATAGACAACATAAAAGAATATATTATATATTATAATGTATGCATATATATGTAGAGATATATATGAATACACACATATATATATGTATATATGTGTAAAATTTATAGGATACCACTGCTGGAATCATACCTCGAGCTTTAAGTCATTTATTTGACGAGTTGCGTGTATTAGGCGTACAGGAATACTCAGTAAGAGCCAGCTATTTAGAATTATACAATGAAGAAATATTTGATTTATTATCTCCTAGTGAGGATGCTGCTAAAATAAGGTATTTGACTTTTATACTCTTTGTTCATGCACTATTATTTTGGCCAAACCAAAATTTTTTATAATTTAAAAGGATATATGAAGATCCAACTAAAAAAGGTGCTGTAATAGTACATGGTTTAGAAGAAATGTCAATACATACTAAAAATGAAGTATTTAACATCCTTCAGAAAGGATCAGAAAAACGGCAGACTGCAGCTACTCTGATGAATGCTCATTCAAGGTTAAGAAATATTCTGCTTTTATATTTTAAATAACCATTTATGCTTATCTCATTTTATGAAATTCAATATTAATATTATTTGCGTTTTAGTCGTTCCCACACAATATTTTCTATTACTGTTCATATAAGGGAGAATACTATAGAGGGTGAAGAGCTATTGAAAACAGGAAAACTAAATTTAGTTGATTTGGCTGGCAGTGAGAATGTTGGAAGGTCTGGTGCTGTTGACCGAAGAGCAAGAGAAGCAGGCAATATCAATCAATCTCTATTAACCTTAGGTCGAGTTATAACAGCACTAGCAGAAAAAGCTCCACATGTACCTTATAGGTAAAATTAAGTAATTATTAATAAATTAATATAAATTTTGATAGTTAATTTGTAACATACATTCAAATATTGAATTTTTTTGTTTATCTTTCGTGTACAGGGAATCTAAATTAACACGGTTGCTCCAAGAATCATTAGGTGGACGTACAAGAACTTCAATAATTGCTACAATATCTCCTGCTAGTATTAATCTTGAGGAAACATTGTCAACATTAGATTATGCACACCGTGCTAAAAATATCACAAATCGACCTGAAGTTAATCAAAAATTTTCTAAAAAGGCACTACTTCAAGAATATATTGAAGAAATTGAAAGATTAAAGAAAGATTTAATAGCATGTCGTGAACGAAATGGTATTTATCTAACTCCAGACAGTTACAACGAAATGCAATCTTTGATAGAATTTCAAAGCAAAGAAATAGAGGAAAAATTGAATCATATTAAAGCACTTGAAGAATGTATGAACTCTAAAGAGGTGATTGTTGATCAAAGTTTTATAATTTCTCTTATGTTCTTATTGTATTATACGATACAAAAATCAAAATTATTATTTTAGCGAATATTTAACGAATTAAAATCAATAACTTCTGAACAAGCAAATGAACTATTAAGTACAAAAAATGAATTGAAAAGTACAGTAAATGCTTTAATGTCAACGTCGACACGCTTGGCAATATCGGAACGAGAAAAAGAGGAACAAAAATTTCTTGTTGAAAAACACGCAAATACTGAAAATATTCTTTTATCGCAAGTACAAACAGTTTTAGATGTTGCTGATACAGCCACCTCGGATGTAAATAAACTTCATGACAAAATCTTTCGTAAATTGTAAGCACTTTCTCTAAGATAAAATCCTAAATTTTAAATTATATTTGTGAATTTAAAATTTACATTTTATATTTACAGACAAATAGGACAGCGAAATAAATCTCTTGGGCAACAGTTTAAGAACAACATTAAAGAACGAATCCAAAAAATTGAAGCTGATATTGCATCACATACCAAAAATGTAATGCAATTCTCTATGTCTATGAAGGATCATATTGGTAAGTAGAATGTTCAATAGAAATATTGAATTTCGTAAGTAAATACTTACTATCTTGCTTCTTTAGATGCGCAAAGTGTATCAGTCAGCGAGGACATTGAAAAGGCGATTCAAGTTATGTCCCAGGATCTTGTTAATTTTAAACAAAATATTATACATGAATTGATGAAAAATACGAATGATTCTGTACGTAACAAAATACAATTAATATTTTTATTATGAAATTCATCAAATTATAATATTTATTTTTTAGTATTTAAGATATCAACAATGGCTGGGAAATGAAAGCGAAAATGTTACAGCCATGACTAATCTAAAAATTAATATGTTAAATAATATTTCTTCCCATATTGTACAAAAATTTCATCAGTTAATGGAGAATAAACTAGCTGAAGGTCTGCAAGCTCTAAATACTGATATTTCTCAAAATATTGATAACTTAATAGAATCTACAAAAGAATCAATGACATCAATTTCTAAATGTTCAACTGAAAAGCGGGCTCGTTTAAATAACGATATGTTAGAAATTAGAGAACATATTAAAAATATCCGACAAGATCAAAATGATATTATCGAGAAACGGACAAATTTTGCAAAGGTACATTACTTTAAAAAAAGTGACTATATTGTTGTAGTACTGATATTGTCTACTTGTAGATGATGGACGATTTGCAACGTTGTTTCAATGAGGTACAAAAGGAGGAGGAAGAAAATCATTTTTCAATATGCAATATATTAGACAACATTGATGAAAGTTGTAGAACTATAAATAATCAAGCTTCAGATACTGGCAAAATAAAAACAGAAAAACAAAATGAATTACAAGAAAGATTTCGAAATGATCTAGAAATAGTAAAAAAGGTAGTTGTTGAAGGAACAGATAAGGTAAGAAATACTGAATTTCTTAGGAAAGTAGATTCCCTGTTGTACAATATTGTTAGGTAATTTGATATTCATTTCTTTCGATAGTCTCGATTGTTGAACGAAAGCGCTATAGCACAAGGTAAAATATCAATAGACCAATTCCAATCGGACATGAATAAGAATTGTGATACATTAATGAGTTTTAAAAATTGCTTGGAAAATAACATTACAGAAATGCAGCAAAAGATGGCAAAAGATAAAAGCTTTATTTTATCAGTAATCAATGTAAGTTGGCACCTAAGATTATTTAAAATTATTTTGATTCTCATTTTATTTAGTATTATGATTTTCAGGACATGTATATGAAAGTTTATACCACTAGCAATGAACATATAAAATGTTTTGATGATTATAAAATGGCATTTATGACTGTATTTACAGAAATGAGTAAAAAGCTTGAGAGTGAAAATATTAATGCAGAAAATGTGAATAGTAAAACTATTTTAGAAATGCAAGCAATATTTGATCAAGTTGACAAATTCTTTACAGAAGATTTATATCGCGATAATCCAACAGGTATGATCAATCATTCACTAGTATTTATACTATTGTTATGTATATTCCATGCATATCCATAACTTTGAAAAATTATTTGTTTAACAAAAATTAAATAGGTTTAACTCCTGCAAAAAAGGATTTTCAATATTCTAAAAAGCTTATTAAAACATCTCCACATGAACGACTACTTAAAAGGTATAGAGAAACGCTCAGAGATATTGAAGATACAGAAAATGAGGTAAGTTTGGATATACAGTACTTTTAATATAGATTTAATAAAATATTTTGTTTATTATATATATCTCCATTAGCCTGTAATACCACTGAACACATCTACAAAAGAAGCTGTAGATACAAGCTGAGAAATAACCTTCGAAGAAGTTATAACACCGTATGTAGTATGTGGAAATTTATTAATTATGAATTTTTTAATTTTATAACCAATGCGACAAAATAAAATTGAACATATGTATATTATAATAGTAAATGTAATATTTGATTAAATCTTTTTATAAACCTTTATTTCTTCCTTATTTTATTGAATTTACTTTTAGTTTATACAAATGGATTCACAGGTAGTATCTGCAGTAGTATATAATAATTTTTATTAGTTTGATACCGTTTTCCAAAGAGTAATCTTTATAAAATATAATGCACTGTATAAAAATAAGTATAAATTTTTTTAGTTAAATATGTTATAGAAAATGATATTTAAATCTTTTTGATGATGTCTGTATATGTATAAATATGCATTTATCACAACACAATTTGTAAAGTATTAATGGGTGCGGAGTGGGGTAAATCTTTAACGACTACTACGTTATGTGCAGTGACAATTTTCTTGGTGTATTTTGACAAGTAACAAGATCAATTTTATACTTTGCAATGCGAAGTCTGCGTGACATTAAAACATGGGTTTCTTGGAAGATACATTCGTGATTCTAATCACACAGGTGGAAATTTATTTCCACTAATATAAATAAATTCTTGCCGGTACTCGTAGATGTTACACAATTAGGTTATAAATGATTGATATTTTTATTAAAGGATTGTAACTGTAATATATATGTTTTTCTATTGTACATTATTTTTATTAATAATGCGAATTTCGAAACATATTTACGTTTTATGAATATTAAAATGCAAATTAATAAATTAAATTTTGTGAAATTATTTTTAAATTTCTGTGTAATAAACAAGCATTTGCTTTATTAAACTTTTATGACGTGCTATGTATTGTCTATATTAATGTTAATAATTTTACAATAAATGTGCCAGTCCGAAATTGTGTAATCTATTTTTAAAATAACAAGTATTGTTAATCTCGTCCAGTCAGATTGTGTATTATCAGACCTAATTAGCTTATTTTTATCTTCTTATGTATTTGTATTGCATATTGCAGAGTATCTTCTTCTTGGGAGGATGGGTATTTTTTGTAAAAAAATTATTTCGGGATTATGAGGTTCATCACAGATTAGTACAACTAATTTTTTCCACAACATTTTCATTATCTTGTACTATGTTCGAACTAATTATTTTTGAAATAGTTGGAGTTCTTGACTCCAGGTAAGTAAATGATTTTTTTTAAATTGAACATTAATAATATAATGTATGTTTAGTTCTAGATATTTTCATTGGAATGTTGGTCTTTATATGCTGCTGTTTATGGTAATTGTTTTGATTCCATTTTACATAGCTTATTTCATCATTAGCAATATCAGATTTGGTGAGTGTATTTTATAAACATTTACATTTAGTATGTAATACTGAATATATTAACCGATCATTTTTTTACAGTAAGACTGAAATTAATAAGGCCATTAACAGTTGTTGTATATCTCTTTTATCTTTATTTGTTTTGGAAAGTGGGAAATCCTTTCCCAATCTTAAGTCCCAAAAAAGGCCTGTTATCCATTGAACAAGGTGTTAGTAGAATAGGAGTTATTGGCGTCACTGTTATGGCACTATTATCAGGATTTGGTGCTGTAAATTATCCATATACTTCAATGGCCTATTTTATGAGACCTGTGACATATGCCGACGTACAGGCTATAGAAAAACGATTATTACAAACAATGGATATGATCGTGGCTAAGAAAAAGAGAATAGCATTAGCTAAGAAGGGAGAAGTTGTTGGGCAAACTGAAGCTAGATCTCGACTTTGGGGGATGTTTGGTCCTTTAAGTGGTACTAAAAGTAATCAGGAAAGTATGTATTACTTTCTTTGATATGATTAGGATATAAAATAGTTTTGTTTTTATGTACATTTCATGAAATGTAATCGCAGGTATTAAACAGTTACAAACTGAAGTTACAGCGTTAGAAGAATTATCTCGGCAATTATTTTTAGAAGCACACGATATTCAAAATGCAAGAGAACGTTTAGAATGGGCTGCTACTTGGCAGGGGAAATATTTTAACGTTTTAGGGTACTTTTTCTCGGTGTATTGTACTTGGAAAATATTCATTGTAAGCATCTATACAATAGAATTGCGTAAAAAATTATAGATTTGAAGTCTATGTTTTCTTCTAGTCAACAATTAATATTGTTTTTGATCGCGTGGGCAAGAAAGATCCCGTAACTAGAGCAATTGAAATTGCAGTACACTGGATTGGTTTTGATATCGATGTTACATTTTGGTCTCAACACATTTCTTTCTATCTTGTTGGTTGTATTGTATTAACATCAATTCGTGGTTTATTATTAACACTCACGAAGGTATGTTTGAAACAAATATTTTTTGCACTATTTCGAAAACATTTAGAAGTTTGAAAATATCTATTAAATACTGATTATACTGTTATTTCAGTTTTTTTATGCAATATCAAGCAGCAAATCATCGAATATTATCGTACTTATACTTGCTCAAATAATGGTAAGATTATTCTATTTGATATGGATAAAAGTAGTAACGATTTATTGTTTTTTAATGATATAATTATATGTTTTCTTGTAGGGTATGTATTTTGTGTCGTCTGTACTTCTAATGCGAATGAATATGCCTGCGGAATATCGGATTATAATAACTCAAGTTTTAGGGGAATTGCAATTTAATTTTTACCATAGATGGTTTGACGTTATATTTTTAGTATCTGCATTATCATCAATAGTATTCTTATATTTAGCTCATAAACAAGCGCCTGCAGAACGTATTTAATTTAATAAAACATCTTTTTACAATGAAAATAAAAAATTTCTTTGTAATTTCATGTTTACAGCTCCTTTGATTACATTTTTGCAATAAAATAGGTTTGTTTAAGAAAATAAGAAATAAACAACATTACGTAGAATTAAAAATTAATTATAAAATATATGAACATAAAATTTAATGTATTAAGTATTTAAATATTTATTCATAGGAACATATTTAATGTTCCTGCTTCTAATATGTACCTACATATGATAATGCTCCTATATATGTTTTGTTGAAGTTAACATGCATAATTATAAACTTTACACGTTAAGTAATAGTTTTACATCGTCTATTGTTCAATTAATTCAAAGTAATCTTTAATTTGGTGAAATATCTGATATATATATATATCATTTACATTAACTCTATGTTGTATTTATCTCGTTACAGTATACAATGGCATTTTGATCACACATAGCTAATAAAAATACGTGAATAGTAGAAAATTGGCATTAATGTATGATTATTGAGTCTATGATGAGTAAACTTCTAATGGATTAGTTCGATAGACCATTCTTCTCCCATATTTACACCTGGCTTACGCACGGTTAATACATTATTATTTGGATTGTATTTAGTCTCCAAATTAACCTTTGCCATACCTAAAAAGCAAATAATTCGCAATTCAATTATAATGTTAAATGATTTGTATTGAATGATTTTTGAATCGAATTAGGATGATACTTACTGCGTGAATTTAATATAGCAGATTTAACACCTTTAGGTGGATTTGCAATATCTACCCTTTCCAACCAGCTTTCTGTCTGATATGAAGATAATTTGTCGATAAATGTGGAAGTTAATTTATTTCTTTCAAAACTGAGTCTTAAATATAAGTATTTTCCATGACGATATTCAAAGCTAGCTTCGTCATCGATGTACAATGTGCCATTAGCTTTACCCGCAGAATCTGTGGTAACTATCAAAGTATAGGGATCATTTTTCATTGCGACTGTACTACGACGTATTCTCATTTTACGTGGAACGATAGAGCCGCCTCTTTGGAATACCGGAATTTTATGAAGAGTCACCGGGATATTAACTAAGCCTGGCCGATAATACGGTTGCATGGTGTCAACGTCATACCAAGTTACTGTGCCTTCTCCAGGGAAATATACGTTAACATCTGTAACTGATGGTTGAAAGACCGGGCGTACAAGTATAGAGTCACCGATTAATATTTCATCATCGATAGCATATGTCTCGGTTTCACTTGGATAATGAGCCCATAAAGGTCGTACTACCGGAGTGCCATTTACTTCATGTTCTCGGAAAAGTGTATACCATAACGGTAGATATGAATATCTCATTCTGAAAGCCTCTTTGACAATTTGAAGAGTTTCTTCGTTAAATAACCAAGGTTCGCGCCGTTTAGTTTCAATATGAGAATGCTGACGGTAAAAAGGAAGCCAGGCACCAGCTTGGTTCCATCTAATGAACAGTTCAGAGTCTGGATTTTTGAAGAAACCAGCGACATCTGCTCCACAGAACGACATTCCAGAAACGGCTAAAGAGAGGCACATTGGATAACTTACACGTAGGTGATCCCAATCGCCTGTATTATCGCCAGTCCACATAGCTGTATAACGTTGTGAACCAGCAAAGAAAGATCTCACAAGTGTAAATGGCCGTAGTGAGCCTCCTGATCTTCTAAATAAAGCTTCATATGTGGCCATAGACAAAAGAAGTCCATTAATATTGTGAACACTTCTATGCTCCCAACCACCATAATGGATTACATCTTTAGGCATAGTTACTTCGGGACCGTTAAATACGCTTGGTTCGTTCATATCATTCCAGATGTACACATCATTAGTGGTACCATGGAATTTATCTAAACTATATTGTCTGATATAATATTCTCGCACCGCTGGATCGAAAAAGTCTAAGTACGAGGATGATCCTGGCCAACACCAACCCTCGTAGTCTTTTCCGTCTCTTGTTTTAATGTAATAACCCAATTTTGTGGCATCATTATGCAAAAAGTAACCAGGATCACGTTTAATATGCGGATCAATAATTACAACCAATTTTCTACCTTTTGCAGTTAAATTATGCACCATTTCAATAGGATTCGGAAATTTTCGTCCGTCCCAAGTAAAATATTTTTTACTGTCGGTGTACTCGATATCCAGCCACATAACATCCAAAGGTAAATCATGTGTATCAAAATTTTCTGCTACTTGTATAACATCATCTTGATCGTTGTAATTCCAACGACTTTGATGATAACCTAAAGTAAACATTTGTGGTAATGGTGCTGTACCTGTTAAAGCTGTGTACTGTTTAAATACATCCAGAGGCTTAGGACCTAACATAAAGAACACATCTATTACACCAGCTTCTGACATGAAATGAGCATCCACTTGCGACTTTTTAGCAGATCGAGATACAAAGTTTACAATACTTTCTACGACATTATTGTCTGCACTTGATAAAATATCGATCCACGTTTCTGCAGCATTATGCCAGAAGATACCAGTTGTTCTTTCTTTACCATGAGCATAGAGAACAGGTATTGCTCCATAAATTGACATTCTTTCATTGACTTCATATTCAAACACATCTAAATTATATAATCTGTAAGGATCAGTCTGTTTTGTAGATTTTAGAGCAAAGGAATCTGCATGTTCTGGTACGCCATATGCGTGTTCAGCACCAGGAAAGCTAAAGTCCAAAGCAATTGCTTCTGGGCCAAAAGGTTTTGAGTCATGATGAGTTTTAAAACTTTCCTCCCAGGCGCCTGGATCATCATCCGCACCATCACCTGGAGCACCACTATTGCTATTTAATTCAACATTTTCAGCATTTTCTTCTTGTTCTGGTTTCCTGTTAATTATTATCAAAAAGTGTCATTAATTACGCACATTTAATAATTAGGCATAATATATTAAAAGCAATTTTATGAAACATACTTAGGTTTTGTACGATGATGTTCAAATCTCATAAGACCTCTTGCATTTGCAGACACAACCAATATATTCTGAGAGTATAAATCCACTCTAAATGGACTAGTATATAATATAACTTTGTTTTCTCCACTTGTTATAGTTATATGATCTGCAGTCTTTTCAATTAAATTTAATTTAGATACTTGTGGTTGATCCTGAAGGGCATATTCAGGCTCATATCTGTGATGTAATGGATTTTTTTCATTGATATGCAGTCTAAATGTATTATCCTTTAATGCAGTTAATCGCAATATATAAAGAACTCTTGTATCCTTATTAAACAAGTCTACACTTATACTGGACTCATTTTGAGTTAAAGTATCTGTTAAAATTTGATACGGTGTTTTTCCAGGCTCAACTTTTCTGCAACGTCTAATAATATTGACATAATATTAATATTATGTAGCATAATTAGTTAAATCCTCAGAAATGATAGACAGTATTGGAAACTTACCTGCAAAAGCTACTTTGTTCACATGTTTTAAATACATCTCTATTAACTGCATCGATAAGGATAAAAGAACAGACTAATAGAAATAGCAATCCCAATCTACAATATAAAATATTAAACTCATAAAATTTTCTGTTATAACAAATACGCTAATTTGTTAATATCAATTACGTTTTATTCCTGAACAATAGCGGAAAGAACATTATTATGTATTTTGTTATTTGTTATTGTTGCTTTTGTAATACACTTAATTGTATTCTCCTTTTACGTTAAAACGGCCTCCTGTTTTTAGTGACTCTGAATAGATAATAACATTTTTATAAACAAATTAAACAGAGAAAAGTAATGCTGCGTGCCGAATCAAATCACGGTATTATCATGGACACGTCAGCGTAATCATGATTTGATTATAAAGGTAAATACATAAAGAAGTCTAATTTGTTATTTTGTATAAGCAAGATGAATTAAATACGGATTGATTTATAGCATGATGTATTCCGTTCATGAAGAATTAACTCCGTTTTTTGAAGGTTAAAAGGCCGAAAGTAAGTAACTTACCGCACGTATGAGGCCATGTTGATAAGTGATTTTTGCCACAAATGTGGTATAAAATAGACTCATCACCTTATGGAACTGGGTATTCCATGTTCTGAAATACCGATCGCGCAAAAATCAGAGATTTCGTTATGCTACAAAGGAGGTACATAGAATACACACATGTTGATGGGATATAAAATAGACCCGACATTGTAATCAGAGATGAGAAACGAAGATCCTTTTGTCTGTAATATAATTTCTGTGTTTGCTGTAGCAAATCGCAGATTTTTCTGAAGTCGGTATTTCAGAACGTGAGACACGTAGTCCCATATAATGTCGTATCTATTCTGTATTTAGTCAATGGTTATACCAGCTACGTTTTAAAGCGGCAAGTTTAGGAATTGTTCAGGATTCTCTATATCTTGTCTCAAATTGGGAAATATCGTTATTTATTATTTATTTTAAAATATATTTGAAAAGCTTAAGAAAATAAGGGAGGAAAGAATATTCAACACAGCGAAGTTATATTTCTTTCTTCGATGCATGAAATTAACTGATCAAAGAATAAATTAATCATGGCCAGGTATATAAAGGTAATTATGATTCGTTCATTTTATATAACATCGCACATTCAGTTTATTTGAATTATAAGAGTAATGCATTCAGTCGGCAGGGAAAATACAGTCCTATATAACTATATATTACATAATATAGAAGTTTGGCACTCGGATCGATTCATTTTGGGGATGTAAAAAAGCCTAACTGTTCGTTTCTAGCATATTCATTAATCAACACACGTATCTCTGTTAAAAACGTTTTCTTATCTCTTTTTGCCACACGATTGGAACTATCATATTAATGCATATGCTGTGAATTTGTGAAACAGTGTCTTCTATGTAGGAGTGTATACATTTCATATATTTATATATAATAATAATAATAATTATCGTTATTATTATCATTATCACTATATTAACATCGACGTTAGAGCATTTTCTTAATCATACGTTTCCTAGGGTTTTTATAGAAATTGTGGTTAAGGTCACTGTGAGTTTGCGCAGCCTTAAGAGACATAACGTTTACATATCTGTGGAAAAATCGGCGAGCGCGCGAATCAACAAGTTGATATCGATTGATCGAGCGATATATTAATTTATCATAATACTGAAGAAAATGTGTGTATCTCTCATTGTTGTGCGTTCTGTATGCCGGTCGATGATTTACGAATACGGTACAATAAAATTTGTCGTTGCTGTTGGAAAATTAATTCATGATAAATTTTTCAACGTCATAGAGTGTTCACGTAAGAGGATTCACGTTCGATCGACAAGTTTCAATGAACTTAACCTTCACGACGTCGACGAGATAAATCTTGGTAGGTGTAAAGAAAATGATATCGTTATTTTTGTAGCGATAGAAAAAGACGTTTTATACATATTTTTCGAGTTATCCTTTGTTTCCGAATTTCAATTTGGCAATAGAATTTGCGAATCTCTTTCTTCCTATATGTACATATATGGGGAGATTTTGCTCGAAACGTAAGATGGTATATCGGAAAGAAACGGGAGCGACCTCAAGCGATATAACGACAATTAAAAAATTCGACCTTGTGTACGATGTGGAATAGTAGAAATCGCGGGAATCGTGTAAAAAGATATGTGCGAAGACTCGAGTGTTTCTGGTTGTACTGCATGCTTTGAATGTGCATATTTTTTTTTTTTTTTTAGAAAAGTCGCGAATATTTTTCTATATTCGTCGTACGTGTATATAAATCGGAAATACGCAGTCGGTTTTGTAGTCTTTTTCTTTACAAAACATTTTCAAGTAAATACATATGTATAATGTTTCGCGTCTGATAATTATCCCTAAGTACTCCCGGTATTCTCGAGTTAATATTTCCGTGACGTTTACCCTCGATATTTTATTAAGTGTATTTAACAGTGACGGTCTTCTTTTTAGTTTTCGTAAAGGAACGATAATTTTGTATCGACGAAGGAAAGTGTCAACATGAGGCATCGAAGGAGAAGTATCCCGAGTGACGTAGATTTAGCTGAGAGCAGATGAGCTTCGAAAACGATCTCGATAGGATTAAAGAGCATCGTTTTGAATTTCGACATCCAATCGGGGAAAGACAGCGAAATCGACATCGTGCAGGCCTCGTGGAAAAATTCTTACAAGAATCGACAATATCTTAGGCACATTCGATCCATAATAGCAATGATAGTCTTGAGTTCTTTTAAATTTAACGAATTCACCTTACCCGGAATCGCAAGGACTTTTCTGCAGTACTAACAAGATGATACATCGCAAAACAGTTTACGTGCAGACCACGCAAAAAGGTATTCTTTCGCTAGTTCGAATATAAGTATACTTAGCGTTCTTGTCGGAGACTATGATGTGAAAAAAAAACAAAAAAAAAAAAAAAAAAAAAAAAAAAAAAAAAAAAAAAAAAAAGAAAAAAAAGAAAAAAAACAAAAAACAAAAAAGTTGATGGAAACTCTGATGCTCGACATACTGTTAACGACGATGTACTTACAATCTTAGTATTTACGGAGTATGGATAACCGTAAAACGATAACTACGTAATCGAGTGCGTGTTCTTCTTATCGAGGCTTCGATTACGCACGAGCGTGTCGGGAAAAAGAGTTTCCGTCAAGGTTTTGATATAAAATCGAGGCTTTCGGTAATACTCCCATCTCGCAGAGTCAATTATTATCTTTAGGCACATTAAGACCATAGTTAATCGACGATTAGTCTCAAGGTTTTGTAACAAAAACAGTCTTCAGGTTTGAGAAAGTGTTACGGCCTGTTTCGCTTTAATCGCGAACAGCCCTCCTTTTGCTAGACCCAATATTGATTTCTTCTTAGCAAGGGGTTGTTGGTCCTCTGTGTGGTGGCCGATTGACAAGGTAGATCGGACGTGTCGAAGCTGCTCCATTCGTCGCCATCCGCGACACCGTACGGATATTTCGCTGAAACGTCCACTTCGGATCCTGTGATACTTTCCAAGGGACTCAGAGGTATCACCTTGCACTGAGGTAGGGTCGACGTCATCGTCGGTAGAACCGGTAACGGTGTACTGGCTGCGATGCTATTGTGATCGTTGGCGTAACGCTTCACGTGAGGTGTTACGGGCATTAAATGATCCGGAGGTCTTGGAAGGGGCATTACACCCACCGCTGGAGTCGGTTCTGGTTTCTCTTCTTCGGCATGTTTGTATTTGTTATGCCTACACCTGATCGTGATGATCACCACTACACCGAGCAAAAATACGCCAAGTAGCATTCCCAGGATCAACAGATAGTCGTTGCTCATATTGGGTGCGATCGCCATTTCACCTTCGTGACCCACCGGATCCATCGGGCCACCAAGCGTCATATTATAGTCGTCCATATCGAGTTTCACGCGAAACTCGAACTCACCTACGGCTGGTTGAAAGATAGAGGCCGCCAAGATGAACACGAAACTATCGATCACTCCCTCGTATTCCATCGTTGGAATTTTTCTACAAACCATGTAGATCACGCCTGACATCACTTCCTGGTGCGAGAATTTCGTCACTTCTTTTTCTCGAGTTCCACGTTTCTCGCCGGAAGACGAAGAGCTTCGGATGATTCTCTTTATTTTACCAAACTTCGGCTTTTTCATGATCGTATATATGGGATTACTGCTCGTTAGCTTCGCCAACGGTGTGGCGTCCATATACTGCAACGTTATTCTCGTCTTTTCGCCTGCCAGAGCGATCATAGGGTTCATAATCATCAACGGTACTATCTTGATTTCAATTCTTATGCGCTTCTGTTCAAATCCGCTCAGTCGTGCGGTCAGTTCGAGGCTGTCGTTCGATACGGTCATGTCCGTTTGCATGAACATGACGCTTTTCGACAGCAAGTCTGTTTGCTTGAAGCTAGCCGCCGCACCGTCGCGCACGTACAACACTCCGTACTTTGGAATGGCGGTTACTTCGTAAATGACCAAGTCTTGTCTCGCGTTAGTATCGAGCTTTACGTTGCTCTCGGAAATTAGAGCTACGTTCGAGCCTTGTTGCAGGTTCACAGGACCGGGAACGGTAACGTTCAGTTTGATGGGTAGAACGTACACGTTGAACACCGTGTACGTTGGATTGAAACGTCCATCCCATACCCTAAAGTAAAAGGAAGCTGCTTGAAGCGGACCATTGTGTTCGTATACCAGTCGATTGGAGTCGACGTCGTGCTGAGTGAATTTGTTCACTTGGCGAACTTCCGAAATATTTTCGTTGAATGGTAGAAGCAACAGACGGCCGTACGTTGGCCGAGATATCACGTCGTACGCGATTTCCTCTGGCGGAGTGTCTGGATCGGTTGTCAACAAGTTCTCTCTGGTTATCGTTTGATTTTGATTTTGCACCACCGTAATGGATGGCGCGTTCGTGATCAATTTGAACGGTTCGTCGTTTACCGGTTCGATTATTACAGGAATGCTGGTGTTGCACAGCAGGATGTGACCAGGGGTCAGATAAAGAGAAAAATTGATACGATCCTCCAACGTATCCGAATGATCGTGATAATAAGCGATTTTTCCACCTTCGATTTGCGGCTGGGAGAAAGTGGTGACGTTTAAATCTGGAAGAATCATCACATGGCCGTGGCTAGGTTGACTGACTAGTCTGGAGAGCACCGCTGGATTCTCGATACCGGCGTGAGTTTGAAGAAACGACACGATTCCGCTGATGTTCATGACGACTTGAGCCGAACCACCTTCTTCCACTCTCACGTTCTTCACGGAAACGTATCTGTCTAATCCGCCACTGGAGACTGAAATATCTATTTGAAACACCTGCAACAGAAAATATACGACACGGTTAACGACGCCTTGCACGTGGAAACGTTGAACGAGTCTTAAGATCGTGGTCTCGCCTGATTGGTTAAGGATTCCGCGAAGTGTGCTTCCACGTCGAACGTAAACGAATCGTTGGCGGTCAAGTCCATGAATTGTTTGGTATGTTCGTAGAAAACTTTGCTGTTGTTAACGTCCCTTTGCGTGAACCGCTCAACGTTCAACCACGCGCCTTCGCTCGTCTCCATGATAATCTTGCCGAGATGCGGTCCATTTCGCACCGTGTATTTTATTTCTCGCCTTTCATCCGAGCATTTCGTCAACAGTAGTTTGTTCGATAACATTTTTCTGGTCAGTGGAAAAACGTTGAGTGCGGCGTTCTGCTCGATAGCCAGTCGAACTGGTTTAGTTGCTATCGGTATCGTATAAGATTCCGTGGTGTGTACTCCGTCGTAAAGCACGAAATTGAACTCGGCGTCGGATCCATCTGGAACGTAAAGTCTCCTAAGAAATTCAAGTTTACGAATAAATCGCGGAAAATTTCGCACAGTGGAAAGCGAAACGCTTACTCGTGTGGGTAAAAATGATTTTCGACTCGTCCACCTGTTCCTGCGTGAAATTGTAAACGTCCATCTCCGGAGAGGATTTTAACGAGATCAATCCGTTCCTGACTCCGCTTATGTTGAACGTTATGTCCCGTGCCGTGGTATCGTTATCAACAGCCGCTAATTTGTCAGGCGTTAACGCGATCGAACCACCTTGCCAAACGGTTAATTTAGTTCTGTTGACGAGCACAGGCACTTCGTCGTTAACTGGTTGCACCGTGACCCAGACGTCGAAGGGCTCGCTAGTTTTATCACCGGCAACGAGTACCATCTTGAACGAATCTCTGGAAGATTCATCGCCGTTGTGTTTGTATAATATTATTCCTCCGGTTAGGTGTTTCTGCGAGAATTTCTTCACCTGAGAATTCTTCGTTGATTCGAGAATCACGCCGTGTTTCGGTTTTTCTAGAATTCGATAGTCCGTCACTTTGCCGGAATAGTAAGGAGTGAGGATGGCGAAGTTCGTTTCGTCGAGAATGGTGCTCTTTCCCTCGATCACGACCAAGCTCTTCGTTTCGACGTAGAGCTTCTCCGGAACGATCACGAAGTTCACGCTTAGATCGCGCAGCCAAGTTATTCCGTTCGTCACGTCGACGACGAACTTGTCGTTCGTTTGATTCATCACGGATTGTACGTAGAACACGCGACCCTCGTTTATCATGCTTTGGTCGAAAAACTTCACCGCGTTTCCTATATAATCTTCTCGTGTCTCGTCGCTGTGCTCGTCGTGAATCTGTAGCTCCAGATATCCGTTCTGTGGCCAATCTTTCAAATGATAAACTATTTCAGAATCCGCTATCTTGGGATGCATAATTTCCAGGCTCTTTTTGCTTAACAAGATACTAGTGGCCTCTTCCACGAACACAGTTTTATTGTTCTGCACGATCAACGGTTGCCAATAGCTTTCGGGATAGATCTTAATTGGAAATATTCCCTCCGCCTCTGCTCCCTTCGTCGACACTTTGAACTTAAAACCGTCCTTTGCCAAAGATCCGCCGAGATGTTTGTACAAGACTATACCGTAACGCAGATTCTCTTTGTTGAACGAGTTTGTTTCTCTACCGTGCTTCAACAGCACTCCGTGTTTTGGTTTCTCCAAGACCGTGTACTTGATATCCTTGTCGGAGGTGTACACGTTCGTTTCAACGTCCAACTCGTTGGGTCGGAGGGCAACCGATCGATTAAATTGCACGACGGATCCGTTGCTCTCTCTCAACCTCACGTAAGGAGGACTGGCTTGAATTTCAAGGACGCCGGCCGTGTAAAAATGTCCATCGGTAACGCCGAATTCGAACTTTCCGTGGTCATCGCCCTGATGTTTAAACAGTATCTGATTGTCGTCGATGTCTTGCTGACTGAATTCGTGTACCTGCGACGTGGGATTGGTCACCCTGTATATTCCATTCTTCTGAGTATCTCTTCTCGTGTAAATCAGCTCGTTAGGTTTCGTATCGATGTCCTTGTCTATGTATGCGAGATCCTTGTTCGTCAGCAACCTTTCGCCCTTCGACACCACGTGAAACACCTTGTGAACCACTCGTTCCGGAGCGTTGTCGTTCTTCATGGTGATTTCGACGCGGAACGAGCCCACGTACATAAAATCCACCGCGTCCGAGGCGATAGCGACGAACTGAAACGAATCTTCCTTGGTCTCTGAGTCATCGTGCACGTAGTAGACTTTTTGGGACGAAAGTTCCTCGGAAGTAAAATAGAACGTGTTGTTGCGCGAGCGAGACTTGGAGCTGTTCGTGACGGTCAACCAACCGTGATGCGGAACTATCGTCAAGTTGTATATCAGCGACGTAACTCCGTAATCCCTTGGATTCGTTCGCACTATTCTTAGAGGCACTCTAGAGCCTTCGTCCACCCTCAGAGTTTCCACGCTGTCCAAAGGTTTCACGTTCTTGCTGAGGTAGTGCCTAAACTTCAAGATCGAGTGCAAATCGATGCACTGTGGCGCGCTCACTTTGAAGGCGAATTCATCGAGAATGGTGGAATAGGCTCTCTTGAACAATCGATATTTCAATTTACCGGTGTCGATGTCCTCTTGGGTGAACGTGTCCCCGGTTTCTAGCCTTCGACTCGAAAGGAACAGATTACCGTACCTTGGTCCCGTTGTCACGGTGAACGCGATCTTGTTAAGCGTGGTTGTCAATGGATTCGTCTGGAACTTCAGATTTTGCCCGGTGACCGACACCTCCGCTACGTTGGTGAAGTTAATCGGCACCCTCTTCGTTTCTTTCAATTCCAGATCGATGAACGTGATTCGGAAGTCGTAGGTGTGCTGCGCCGTTACCTCCCTAACGCTCGCTTGAAACTTAAACTCGTCTTGATTCGGGCTGCCCTCGTTGTGAAGATACCGTATCGCGTTCAGCTCGATATCCCTGCTGGTGAAACGGTCCACGTTCATCCAGCTACTCGAGACGTCCTTCAGCTTCTGAATCGTTCCAAATTGCGGCTGCGAGACGATATCGTAACGTATATCGATGGTGTTGTCGTCGGAATTGGTGACGAAAGAGAGATTCGCCGATGTGAGATACGAGTAAGACCGATGCACCACGACCAGCCCCGTATTCTGCATTAACTTGATTTCCAAAGGATGAGCTGCCACCCTTAAACTCGCCGGCTGGCTGCTTTCTATCCCGTCGCTCACTCGAAGATCGAGCTTGGCGTTTGGTTTCGCTGAAAAAAACGCAATTCAAGCAGACGTTTGAGTCGTTGATAAAGCGTAGCTGCGAATAGACGGCAATTAACAGGCAATAATGTTTGTTTGCATAGCGAATATCGATGAAGCTGTTACCGTTTCCGCGGTGTACGTATGCGATTAATCCTTGCATTAATTCAGCCTGGGTAAACGTGTCGATTGGTCGCGACGGGTAAGTCACTCTTTCCACATAGCCAGCATCCGCGTCTGTACGTAAGACCGTGTAAACCAACATGTCTGACGGCGTGTCGGCATCGATCGCCCAAATAAATTCTTTCGTCAAGATTTTCCTCGTGCCCTAGGAATTATAAACGGCTGATTATATTTGTCTATCATCGGATCCGATCGGATAAAGAGGGCTGTTCGATTCTATGTAATGGAATAAGAAATGGAAACGTTGAGATTTGTAGTTGAACCGTTTCGTAGATTTCAACGCGGCGAGGGTCGTCGATTTTTATGACGGAGCAAGTTATTCCATTTAGGTAGATTGCGACTCTAAGTGGTTAATTAGGAGCAACGACTGGGGGCGACTTAAATCGATTTCGTTACGACTCGACCGCCACGCTCGCCTAAAGATACGAATACTGCAGGCAGGCCACAATTTCTTCAATTCCCCGATTAATTGATTTAGTGGGGCCGTGTGAAGCATTCAGACTGTTTCGCGTCAATTAGGCTCACGTGCTTTCGACTTCTCGGACGGAGGCTCGTCCGGAGCAAAAAAAAAAAAAAAAAAAAAAAAAAGAAATCGTGCGGGCGTTCGATGGAAGAATCGTAAGTCTTTGCGTCTTACTTGAGCGAGTCGTAGCACTTTCGCGGTCGATATTTCGAGCAACGGCGGATCATTAACGGGTGTAACGTTGACGTGAAGTGGAAACCTAAGTCGCCCTCGGAGGTAGCCTGGCAACGTGTAACCAGCTCCTGCCACTAATCTCACATCCAGGATCATACTGTCCTCTGTGGTTTCACTGCCGTCGTGCATGTATTGTACCTGCCAAGGAGTTGCGTCACGCTAATCAGACGATGTAGCCTGTGGTAGACAATGTTTCTAGTACTTATGAATATGCATGTTTCTGATCTAAGTGTGTGTAAACAGGTAACGACAACGATTTATAGCAACGTCGGGAAACGGTCTTTATATAACGGTCTTACGATTCACCGAGCACGGTAATTTTTGCGAAAACGGACAAAAAATCGTTCGTAGATTCGCCATTAACGAGACACCTATATCTCAGCTCGTTCCATGATTTATTCACGATGTACATGCGTCTGCAAGGAGAACTTTTCTTCTTAACGAACCAATAAACTCCCTTAATATCTCGAAACTCGTACCTTCCGCGTGACTCGCCGCTTTTAAAATGAAACTTCCTTAAAGATTCCCTTTACGCTTTCCCGTCGTTGAATCATTGCCGGCGCTAAATCTGCCGTCTGCCCGCGGTTCAAATTAATTAAAGCGGCCGAGGCGAGCTTATGAATCGACGATTAGCATACTGAATCGACGCGCGAATTCTTCCGATTCTGCCCGTTCTCTGTGCAGGCTTTTCCGTGAAGTTTCGCTTTTTCAAGCTTCGAAGAGAACGTTTAACGGACAAGCGGTTTCGGCTCGACGTTCGGTTAACCCTCGAAAAAAACCGTTAATAAGTGGTGGTGGCGGTGTTTATAAATAGACGTAGTGTCGCTGGATAAATCGGGTGTAGGTAGAGAAGAAGAACAGACCGAACCGAGAGTTCCGACGACACGAGCCCGCTACGTGGCCCCCCACGGTTCTAAAGTTAGTCCTTGTGCCGCGGACTATCTATAGCTCGTGGCCTTATGACAAACTGGAAGAACACGTGATTTTCCACTTTTCTTTGTGTTGCTCGGATGTATCGGTTACCTGTTGGATCGTTGCCGTTCGTCGATTCACCACCGTTCGTTCCACCGATCGTTCCACCTTACGATGTTTCACGGATATTGGAAAAGCGTTCTACGCGTATGGCAGCAGAAACACGTTACCTTATCTCGATTAACGTCTTGAAGAGTGAAGGAATGCGCGGTTCTGGTCGTTAAAAGATCCAGGGCCAAGGTACCGTACGTAGGCGGGGTTACCAAGTTGAAGATAACACCGTCCTCTTCCATCCCATATTTAGCAATGTCTAGCACCATGGCAATGTTATCGCTCGTCAGCAGCGCGTGTTCCCCTTCGGATAGTACCAAGGGCCTTAGCGAGAGTATCTCCAAATTCACGGGTAAATTTGCCCTCGAGTGAACCTACGGAATTTGAAATTGAGGCGTATCCTTGCCTCTCTTCTTGCCTAATCTCTCCTTGCGTGACAGGATGCGAGCAAATTGGTGGAAAAATGGAAGATATTTGGAAAGGAGATAGAAATCCGATAGCAAAGCAGAAATGTTCTTCTTCGGAAAGAGGAATTGGCGATACGTTTACCTTGTGATCCTCGGAGTAGTTTGGTTTGATGCACAGCGGTTGATCACAGTCGCACTTAAAAGAGCTGACACCTAGTTGCGAGCAAACTGCTTCGGAAACACAGGGATTTGCGTCGATACAGGGATATCCCCAAACGCAGCCAACGACGATACCCTGGCTGATTTTAACGTCCGGCAGACCGAGCTCCTTGTTATCCAGCAGCATATTTCGCAGGCAACCATTGTAGCTCACGTCACCGGATTTGAGGCCTTTGCCGAGCGCCCTGGCGCGTTTGTTCAACTCGGTGCCGCCTATGTAGAGGGTGTCGGCCAGATCGAGGTAACGATTTCCACCGGAGGGTAGAGTGATCGTTTTTTCTTGACGGTCGACCGTGATCCCGATTCCGCTCGGATTGAAGTCAACGGCCACCCGATGCCACTTGCCGTCCGCCACCGGCGTGCCGTGTATCAACTCGGTCGGACCGTTGCCTTTGTTCATCAGAAGTCGAATTTTACCCTCGAACAACTCGATGCCGAGGTAATCGGCGTACGACGATTGCCCAGTGTTGTAGAGCAGCAGGCCACTCTCCGCGCCGGTCTTCAACTCGAATTCCCATCTACGAAACAAAGAAGGGAAGGGGAGGATCGATCGAAGAGGGCAAAATTGTAAAGGAAGTCGTTGGCCAAACGGGACTGTCCAACTTTACTTTACGCGAGTCGAACTCGTCAAACCGCGTTTACCGAACATGCCCGGATACACGAAGCGAGCCACTGTATTTCAGAATAACGTTAAAACTCCAGTAACAACATCGCCGGCTCTATTCACGAGCGAGCTAGAATTTCGTAAATTGACTTGTTCGGATCGCGTCTACCGCCTGTGAATGGGGACCCGCTAAACCGTTGAGGGAGCGCCACGCGAAATTTCCACTTTCTTAACTGTTCCAGCGAAATTACCCGATCGTTCGCATCCTTTATCCTACGCGAAGTTTCGCCGGTCCCGCGCGAAATGTGTTTAACGAAATACTTGAAAATCCTCTGCTAGAACTTTATGAATTATTAGCTGGTGGAAATGGGAGCGCGTTCGAACGCGCGGTATTGATGCGCGATAAGAATAATCGGATGGAAACGAATTAAAACCGGCGCGATGTCATTGCCAGCGAGAGTTAAATGGATCGTGGGATAATCACGCGGCTTACGAGTATCTGGCGCTACTTTTATAAAATTCAAATTTCCTGTCAAATGTTTTCTGCAAAACTGAAAAGCGTTTCTTTTGAATTTCTAGGACCTGTCGTCTTCTCGGTATCGAGCGCGATGTTCGAAATGCGACGAAACCCGACGAAAAGTGGCGCGAATGCGCGGAAAAACACGGACCAAAGCAACGAAGACGCGGACGCGTGGAATTAATGGTCGTCCTAGATTGTTGGATTCCGTGGTGATTAACGTTTTGTTTACACGTTTCTGGTTGAATTCGGTCAGGAGCGTTTAAGAGGACCGTCTAAACGACACCGAGCGTTTTCATTTCCGCCGGGATGTTTGCAGTGCACCGCCGCTCGTTCTGACGCTCCGACAGAATTCATCAGCCGCCGATGTCCAAGGATGTTCGACGTACAATACATAGAGGCGAAGGGAACAGGATTGTTGGCATTGTTTCGACATCGTTAGCGTCGATACGCAACAGGTACCGTACCCCCTTTGTTCCCTGTATCGAGCTTCGAATTAAGAATCGTGACGAGCACGTTTTTAATTTGGAGAGACAAAGGCTACTTCTAGGTGCTCGTCCATTCTTCGCATCGCGTGTTTCGCGGTGCAATTCGAAGAAGCCGCTGTTCCAATCCTTCGGGAAATGAAATCTATTCTATCCGGGAATATCGAGCTCCGATATTCCTGTATATTTGTTAATCGGAACAGATAATTCGATTAGTCGTGTTTTAATTATCGCGCGGAAGATTTTCGCGATATTGTCGCTTTAAGGGAATTTCCCTGTATTCAATACCGCTCTTTTGCATATCGTGCAAAATTCATGCAGAACGATACCGATTAAGAGTTAAACTAGAAAGTAACTATTATACGCTAGAGATCCGATACCTTATACGTGTACGTTATGAAGCACGATGATTCGGTTTTTTCTCCGCGAGTACTGTTGCCAGTGGTATTAATTTCGTAAACACAATTTTCCATTTAACCAGAGAAGAAGAGAGAGAGAGAGAGAGAGAGAGAGAGATTTGCCGTTGCGATTCGCCGAACCAATCAAAACTCTTATTCCCGGAACTCTTTGTTATTCCGAAAAATGAGATCAAAGTGAGTACTTCTTAGAGAGCAGGAGATACGAGGAATCGCGGATATTGTTGTAACTAGCAGCGACGTCTTCGTCGTAACGCGATTACGGTTTTTGTTTGGAGCTTTTCGAAATGCTTCGCCAGCGTTCTCGCTGGCCTTTGTCGTTGAAAGTAGTACGGGCATTCGTCAAAGGTTCGCAACAACATTAACGACATTACCCGACCAATATCCGCTACGAAAGAAATACAAAGATACGTTCCACAAAAGATATCTACCTTTGATATCGCCGCGATTTTACGATTATAAAACACCCTGACGAATGTCTTGCGATATAAATTCGGAGGAAATTGAATTATCTCCGTCGTGCCGTGTTGCTAGGCTCCTTTTTACTTTGGGAAATTATTTATCCGATTATTAATGGTTCATCGAGCTTGGCACGATACGCTGGGTAACTTGTACTCGTCGGTTAGTTTCGATAAGCGCGCAGTGGCACTAAAGTTGACTCGGGAAGTAGATTTTACATCTACCCGACGCTTCAAATAGACACGCATCAAATATTATCGTTAGTTCGTATACATAGCGGTTCATCCGTCTGTCGATAATTTCTAAAACCGCTAATCACAGCTGTTCGACGTTTGTCACGCGCGAGTCTCGTTCGCCTATAATATCGTCCTAGGTCGATTCATTTTCTGTTACAAAATCGGCTACGTGTACGCGTGCATATCTCGTTGGAACTGACGCTTACGCGGGCGAAATCGTGGCCGCAAACCGTCGTGTTTGAGAAAAGCGCAAGATCGACAAGCGGTTAACAATAGAAATAACGTTTCTATTATGAGAAGCCTTGCTCGAACGTTAATTAATTTGACTATCTACGCAAGGCTTAAGGCGATTTTCCAACGAGTCCCACAAGCTGCGCGTTTGGATGTAATTCGTACGGCGAAAAGGAGCGTATTTAGCTACGTACTTGGAGCCCGAGCGTGGAATAGGTCTTGGGATCGCTGTGAACGCACCATCCTCCACGAAACTAACTTCCGTGCTTCTTGTAGCGTCGAATTCCGGCGAACAGTTCCACGTAACGGCAGTCGCCTCTGACTGGCCTTTTCTCGACTTGGCGTATTCTATTACCCTGGCGCCATTGTAGATTATGTCAGCCATACAGCCTCTCAAGTAATCCGTGTGCCCTGAGAATAGAAGAACATATGAAGGAGAAGGTATCGTCGACGTGGACGCGCTGTGGTCAAGTTTGAAAAAGCAAACTCGCTGGATTTCTCGCGATCGACTGGTGCAACGGTCTGAACGATTTCGTTCGAGTCGTTAGCGTCGCGCGACTTTCGCAATCCGCGTTTGCAATTCCCTTTGAACGAACTGCTCGCGCGAGCAAACAACGAAACGGGCGGATATTAAATTCGATGGCCAGGCTGATTCTTACGGTCTCGCGGAACGTAGAGAACGCGATGGCAGCCTTTGGCACCGGTTCACGAGGTATTATTCAGTGGCGGAGTTGTTCGCGAAGGAGCGGTGTGTAATGAAAGCGTCAGTTGCAAACCGCATCGGGGTTGATGGCCAGATAATCTCAGTTTCGTTGGCTGCCAGGGGACGAACTAGGCTATCGAATCCACCTATTCCATTATAATACGATCGCCAAACATAATTCAGCAAAATAATCGCGCTGTAGCTCGGTTAATTTATTACAACGAGCCCGATCTACGTAGCAATTTCAACGAAAGGCAATTCATTTCCTGATAAAGAGAGTTTCGTGCACGATCCAACGAATCCGATTGTGTTCGCGCGTGGTGGCATCGGCCTGAAAGTTGCGTTTATAGTCGAAGTGGTTCCGTGAAAGACGACGGTTATGTACCTGCGGTAAGGTAACACGAGACGCACAAGGATGCAAAACCGTACGGGTGTTTACTGACAGGGGTTCGTGATGACATTTTCCGGTGTAGCGGTATATAAACCTCGGCAATAAACCCAGCCGTTCATAGTGCGGTAAATCGTTCATGCCGCAACCGCGCCACAGCTTCCATTCTACGTGATGCTCTCGCGTGCTTCACGATTATATTAATTGGAGAAGTTTCGAGAACAGTTTTTCCTACGGGTGGCTAAAGATAGCGCGGATAACCGCAAAATGGACCGAGGTCACTGGGAAATGTCCCGTTCCGAAGGGCAGAAACTGCGCATCGCTCTTGCAGGATTTTAAGGACTGCCAGTGGTTCTTCTGTGCACGTGCTAGCGAACGAAACGCGGAATAAAACGCTCTACAGACATTCCGCGTACAAGGAGTTCCGCTTTACTCGCCGACTCGTAATTCCTATTCGTATCCGTATTCGTTTAAAGAAAGGGGCGGTCAGTAGTTTTCGCCGTATCGTCGAAGAAAATAACGACGAGAGAGAAAGAGAGAGAGAGAGAGAGATGGAGAGAGATAGAGAGCGATAAAAAATGTTCTGCAGTGCGTTTTATACGTATCGCGATATTTCGTCGCTGCGGAGGCGGCGGTGATATCGAAACGTTCGCAGATGAAAACGATTCGCCGTATTCGCGGCCGTGAAGCCGAGCGACCATAAAATAAATAATTTCCCCTGTCGCCACATTCAAGACTGTTCAATTTATTTGGACGTAACTGTGATCGAATGTTTCGCGATAGAACATTGACACCGACATCTCGGTATATACTTTTATTGATTTCCCGGTATCGGATGTATGTCTAGTGGGGAGTGTTCTCTGTATTTTCGCGTAGCCACGGAAACGTCACTCGATAAACGAAATTCATGCCGAGAATTTTATTTTCAATGGTACCTACCTATATAACGGGAAGACCCGAATGAAAAGTTATTTTAATGTTTAGCTGTTTTATCGTCGTTGGCTTAATCCGCGGATAGTCGACAGAAGGAAGCATCCGAGTCTCGGAGTTGGATTAACACTCTGTACCGTTTTCATGCATATTTCAGCGAGATGGATGGAAAATGAAAAGTCGCGGCGATTCTAACTTTACGCGAACTCGTCTGGTCGTAGAGAAGCGACTTCGTAGGATCGTTTCGACCTTTCTTCTTAAAATTGCGCACGAACACGAGAACTCTGTATACGAAAAACGAACGAACGAACGAACGAATAGTCGGAGAGTGGCGCGACGTACACGGTCTGTTCGCCATTTTCCTCGTTCTTTATTCCTCGACTTGGGGAATTTAGCGGGGTACGCGGGGTAGCAGGAATTAATAAGAGATCCTGCAGGGGTGGCGGGTACGGCTATGTCGTACCATGGGGTACAAATGAATTGTCATGAATATGTAAATTGAATTTCGAGCTGGTCGTCGAGCGTTGCACGAGATGCTCGAGGGAATAACGGTGGGGAACGAGCGTCACCGGTACACTCTCTGTTTGTACTGATCGTATTCAATTTGGAACGCGTCACCTCGGTCACCTTCCGATGAATTTTTGCTTTTTAACCAACCGGTCTCTATCGCTGTCACTGTGCTCCTGCGATCCAAGTTATTGCCGTTTTAGCTTGAGGCGAGCCGCCGTACCGCTCATCCTCGCGCTCTGATTTAACCCGCGGAAATAGCTGCGAGCGATACACAACGCAGATACCAGAGACAGAGCTCGACCGCGCGGAAGTCTGGTGGAATTCGCGACGAGCAAAATTCATAACATATATTTCTCATTTGGATTGTTTCTCGTCGTGTATGATCTTGTCGGAGCTACTTAAATATCATCTGCATGACTAGATCGCAGTGAAAGGAGTAGCTTTTCATTCTCGAAACCGGCCTTTCTGTCGCTCAGCTATACACACCGCACACATCCAATTTACGATTTCACGATCACGATTAACGGATCGGCCATCTCGGTAAGCTTCGATAATTTCATCTTGTCGGGCAAGGAGATCGATGATCGATCCGTCAGCGACTAGAAATTAGGTTTAGAGAGTACGGCCAGTGTCGTGGTGTCCTACTATCAGAATATTCTCCGTGCTAATCTTGCTCAATGACCGTTGCTGATGGTGCGCACGTCAGTGATGGATGGAGTAAATATCCCCCATGACGTACACTAAATAATATTTCACTAGATCGATGTCGAAAGATACAGACTGGCTATTTGATATATGAGGCGAATCGCTCTTTTAATTGCTTGCTCCGTTTCCCTCGCGATTGCCTTATCGATGTGCTTCTGTATCGCTGTTTATCGTTAAACATCGATCGAGCTCGAAATCGAAAGCTTTTGTCAGTGAAATTTCGTTGCTACTAGCACGAAAAATACTAGAGTGCTCGTCAAAAATTTCCGTATCTTTTTGTCTTTCGAATTTAACGACGAATAACAACTATTCGAGGATATTCCAATCCGCTGAAAGATACTCGAAAGAAAACGAAGACGAATACGCGAGTCGTAAGTTAATTTTTATGAAAAAGAGAAAAAAAGTCAACGATTCTAACGATCGCTTTCGAGTGATTCATCCTGTATTTTTACTTATCTACGTAATCGTCGTTCGTCGTTCTTTCTTTTTCTTTTGGACTGGTACGATATATCAGCTACTTCGCAATTAGCACAACAGCGGAAGAATCACGAAAACAGTTTGTAATCGAAAGTTCGTAAGTGGAATATTTTTTGCAGATTCGACCGTACCGCGAGAAATAATAAATAGAAACATCGGGCTGCCGAATAGTGGGATCCGTTGCTTCTATTGTAATACGTAGAGTGAGAAAATCTCTGCAATAGAGTAGGTATTTTGCCGCAACAAACGCAATACGAATATTTGAACCAAACTGGTTGTTGCCGGGCCGTGATCACGAAACACAAACCTCTGGTCGTCTCTGTATAATCCGTTTGCAGTTGTGAAAATATGAGTTTTTATACGAACGGTGTGTGGAATCGAAGTGGGGCTTGTCAAATCTAGTTCCACTCGACCGCGTCAATGAAATATTTTTCGTCGAACGTTCTTATATTGTTTTTCTATTTCAATTCCGGCCGTGACGGATTTTATCGTCGGGACAGCGGTAAAAATTTACCAGTGAAAATCTTGCTTGAACGTAGTCTCGTAGACGATACTCGTAAATTTTGACTCCGATAGATGTTAAAGGCCGTGCTGGCGATCGTTCAACCGTGCAATAGGAAACGAAATCGTAGCCTTGTTCGATTTAAAGAAGAAAATGGTTTAAGATATTTGTAACGTGACGATATCCATGGAAAGTAAAGCACGCTGAAACTCGAAAGTCATGTTCTCCACGCGTGTCCGAGACTCTTTATGAGGAAATTTCGTAGCTGTCTGTACGCGCGCGCACTAACGAATAATTCAGAAATGGACGTAACGGCATTCGTTGTAACGCACACGGCAATTTGGATGCGCAGATTACCGATATTACGATATTTCGCGTTGCTTCTAGTCGGAAACGAAGTGAGGCGAAGACTAAATTTTTTTCCAGAAAAAAAAGTTCTCTTAATCGTTTTACATCACATATTAGTTTTTCAAGAACTTCGTAAGAACGGTTCTTTTGTAATTCATCAAAAAGTTATTTTTGCAGTAGCTCGGCATGCAGCAGTTCTATTGGGATTACGCGTTAAAACTTACAACTTTGAAGATGAATATTTCCATTTCGCTAAGGCTCTCTAAAAATTGGATCACGTATATCTGTACGCCTGTACACGTATACACAGATAATATGCTAAACAACGTATCGTCAAAATTTCAAAGAAATTACAAGAAAATTGCTCTACGCTACAAACGCTTCGAAACGCTTTAAACGAGAAACGTTAAACGCCGTGAAGTAATTGCACGGACTATCACGAGTTGGCCGGAGGAAAAAATATTTGTCTTCCCGATGTAACCGTGAAACTTCATCAAAATCGATGCGTGGTAGCTGGTGCGGTCCTCGCGTTGGAAACGAGGCGTAAGTTAGTAAGCTAGTGCAGTCACGTGGCGCGACGATTTATCCGAGTGAGTCAAGCTTGCCGGTGCGCCTTACCTAGAAATAGCTCGTTAAAGTCACCCTGTCCCCCGATGAAGACTCCGTAGTGTATATTCAGTTCGAAGAAACGTCCTGGTAGAAGGGACTTGGTCGTGTGTATCACGTCAATCTGTAGCGTGATATTCGCCTCTCGTCTCGTCAGGTTTACCTCGTGCCAGCTCAGATCGTTCAATGTCAATCCACGAGCACTGGCCATCTCGCTTTCACCTGCGCCTAAATTTATGTGAACCTGTGAAAAAATCAAGAGAAACGATGTTCGTAAGTCGTTCTCGACCAAAGACGGATGAAATTACATGGACTTCGAAGCTCGACCAAAGTCGAACAACTTTATGACGACTTCCTTCCAAGATAATTGCTGCTCGTTGGAAATTTAGATATGGTAGATGCATAGAAGGAGAATTATTCGTTCGATGATGTAAAATTTTGGGTTTACGTATCCCTTCTAGGAAGGAACGCGTCCGTGAAAAGATTTAGATTTCCTGCGGTTAGCTCGTGCAAGTAATATTTTTTGAAATTTCTCCGACAAGCCGGGCCGAGAGAAGCCTTTGGCGATCCAACGTCCCATCTTTCATCCTACTTTTACAGGAATCACATACTCGGTTCATGTATGCGTAGCGTAAAAGGACACTCTAGAAACGTATTAAATATTGATCTTCCTCGGATTGCCATTTATCGCTCGTTTATCAGACTCTACCTCTAACTAGATGGCACGTAATCGGATTTTCTGAAACCTGTGGGCGAGTTTTTGAAAAGCTGCGAACAACGCATAGCCGAGAACATAATTCATAAAGAATAGCAAGGAAGGCAAACAGCTCACCGCATAATCCTCCCCTTATTTAGGAAACTTACTCGCGCCGACTCCTTGACTCCGGCATCTAAGTAAATTAGAATAAAAATTAGCATCCATTTACGTAACACTTGCTTCGCTTAAAATCCGCAAGCAACTGTCCGACCGGCGAAAAAGGAAAGCGGCCACGATAATCCAGGTACCGTTTAAAAAGAAACGGTTGACATAGTAGCGTAGCTAGTGCATTTTATTAATCCAAAGCTCGACCCTTTTGCACAGGTACTCGGTACGACGCCACAAACGGGCAGGGATTACGCGAAGCTTTTTTTGCCGCTTTGCGGCATCTTGGCTCGACATTATGAGACTGGTTCGAGTAATGCATTATCGAGTTAGGATGGTACACGACGCGCTTTGCCGAGAGACGACGCGGCAGCCTCTGATAAAGAGTCTTTAATCGCGACCTAAATCGACCGATCGAGACTTATAGCTACGTCTTCGATGTAACTCCCACGATCTCTTCCTCGTTGATCTTGAACAGGGGAACGAACCACCGAGACAGCCGTGGTAGAATCGTACCTTAATGAAAAGTCGATCGTTTGCAGAGACGGGTCGAAATTACGAGGTTGCGCGATTGGCATCGAAGCCGAACGTAACACCGATGCTTCAGACGGGGTCTCTTCTCGTTCTGCGATCGATTCCGTAATAAAGGCGTGAGCTTTTGCGAGTTGCAAGTTCAGCCGGTAGTAGCGTGATGTCCGATGACTATGCAGGAACCCATTAATATGTATAAGCGCGAGAGACACGACACTTCGTTGAGTGTAAACGCGAATCTATACGTTTCGAAGGTCGAAGAGACGACCACGTCGGTGCATTATCGATGCACCATCGGTGATTGGAAAGGGAACAATGACAAATACTCGACTGGTCGATTACAACCAGCAGAAAAAGCACGATATATTTCTTTTCTCTCTCTCGCTTCCTGGCGACCAGACCGAATTCGGAATTGCGTGCTTCGTCGGACGTCGAATCATTTCGACGGACTCTCGACATGAAGCAAACGATGCACGTTTGATTAAATTGAGAGAGATTTCTCGATCCGTCGGTCAACAAAACTTTGTAACGCGCGATACAATAAATTCTTATGCGAATTTAACGCGCTGGTGAAACAATCGCAAGTAAACGATACTTTTGGCCGATGAACTCCAAGTTCCGAATAATTGAATAACCGTGAAGATGGAAAAGATTTTAAGCGAGTAAAACCACGAAGCGAGAGGCGAGGGAGAGCCGACAGCGAACCGAGGCATACAAGGTTGAAACGATTCCATTGCACTTTTTGCTCTCTCGTTTATCCCCCTTCTCATCCTCTTTAACGATCTTCTTAACAAATTTAATTAAGCTCAGACACCACCTACCCGTCTTCTCATGGTTCGACCTGTGGACTTAACCCTTCGCGAAATTAGATTCGCGCGGTTTTCACCTTGGATCCTAGCGCTCCACCGAGAAACGGCATTTTCCTCGTCCTCTAATGCACTTAGACGGTATTTCAACACTCTATCGCGATACTGGATTACCCTAGTCATCGTCTTAAGGTTGTGGCAAAAAGGCTCAGGTTCGGCGCTTTGAGTTTCCTAGATGACAGCCGTGTTTCGTTCACGCGTTAAGAATTGCGTAGTAGCAGCATCGAACGGATCAGTCGCTCTGTAATTTTCTCTAGGTTTCCGAAAGATTTAAGGCGAGTGCAGAAGGGAACTGCTTCCACGACGTTCTAGATTTTTAGCTGAATTATAGCAATTCGCATTTCCAGAGTCTCGCTCGGCCAGCTGAATAGGCTGATCGGTCCGCAATTTTCTGGATTTATCAGAGTTCGCGAAGGAACTGGCGCTTTCCTCGTTTTTCTTCGTTGCTGAATTAGATCGAATTAGAGTCTCGTTCGAGAATTTTTGCTCTCATATTCGTAGAATCGCGCGACACGCTACGGTTGGCAGTTAAATCTTCGCCGCGGAGTCAAGACTGTTTTATCTGCCCGGTTGGCCATTGTTCGCGTCTCTTGCCTTTGCGTAGCTTCTTAATTGAGAGTTACACGTTCGCAATTTCTAACGAAGATTCATCGTCGGTGAAACGTGGTTGGTGTTGCGATCTCGTTTGCGTCTATCGATTCACGTTCGAACGCGTTTACGAAGGATGAGAGACACGAAACGCGACTTTCGCTAATCGCGTTAACCCAAGTTAATGCCAGAATCGGTCTAAAACGTTCAATCAAGAACGATACGCGTCACCGATTCAAAGTTTGCAAATCCCCTCTCGCTAAAGAATATTAATGTGCCTAGTCTGAGGCCAGGTAACAATAACCGCTGACAGACGATTAATAGCCAGCGCTCTGTAAATGTTTCGCGCGTTCGCGTTTGTTTCTACTTATCAAGCGTTTACGTCGTATGAACGCGATCGCCGGATATAATATATTCGAATTAAACGCAACGAGCGTAGCTGGATAAACAACTGGTTCCTATTTATCGTTACATAGTTGCACGCATTCTGTGGTGATGTTCCTGCTATTCGTCATACTTATAGCGATTCTTCTCACGGATTTATAATTTGTAACTAGAGCTCGACGACGATTACCATCTACGAGCAAAGTGGACCGTCTGGGCACTGTCGTCCCACGTGCATCGTTGTTCCTCGTAATGAAACCTGGTACGTTCGTTGGAGCCGTTTAATTCCTCAGCAACGAGCATTCGTTTCGGGCCGACGTCGCGGCGTCACCGGCGATCGTTAATAACCGTGCACGTTCATACGAGCACCGAGAACTCGTGGTTGAAACTCGCGTCGACGAATCCTTAACGATCGGCACGCTTCAACGTGTTACAGTAAAATCATCCGGAAGAAAACAACCATAAAAGTTTCCGGCAAAACCCGCGAGGGCACAAATTACGACGTATAATCGCGACCCGACATAATTGAACGAAATGATCTCGCGCACCGTGTTCCTGCATCCTTTTTCGTTAAACTGTGCCACACATAGAACGCTGGTTTTTTCTCGACAAGTTAAAACGTAGCGATTCGCGATTAAAAATTTAGGCCCCGATCGCGTTTAAACGACAATCACGCAAGAACAGTTTTCATGATTATTTGCAAATAGAATTTTTCACGGCAATTCACAGAGAACGTTGCTTTGAAAGAAATTACAATGTTTTATTTCGCGTGGCGTGCGCGTGAAAGTTAAATCCCAGCGTGTCATATTTAATTCAATTAAAAATAGTCGCCGGCTGGCGAGCCGGTATTGTATTTTTGAGACACGCGACGAAAATTGCTTGCCTCGTGAAACGGCGATCGATAGGTTGTAATGTCGTATTGTTTATTTCACCTGGTATAAAGCGATCATTTCGATGCGGTAGTTACGCGATGGATTATTAACTACAACAAAATCGTGTCGTAGCAGTATGTATTTTATATCAAAGTTTACGCTGAAACTCATTATTGGCTTGGCGCGTTTCATGCCCGGCTGATTCAGAGAGAACTTAATGCCCTGGAATTGATTTAAACAAAGTCAAAGGAAGGCGTTAACTTTGCTGGAGAGTGAATTTTACGAACGCTTTTTACCTAATGGGAAAGGGAAAGGGAGAGAAAAATAGTAAAAGAGAAGAAAAAAAGATCGTTGTTTTCTTCTTTCGCCGATAAATGTTATTCTGCTATGAGATGCATCGATCTGCCCTGTTTCTCCCCCTTTTAGCCGTTGCTCGTGCTCCTCACGAGCAACGGCGTACATAAATAAGATGTTTTTACTTGCGGAGTTTTAATGGTTCGAATAAAACGGGGCAACGATGCGACGTTAAAATCACGGTTTTTATCGAAGTTATAAAACCAACCGGTGGAACGTCATCGTTGGACGTGTGCATGAAAATCGTATTTCTTCTTTCGCATTTTTTATGGCCGTCGTGGTGTAGAGTTTTAGCTCTATGCGTTTCCCCTTCTCTTTTTTCATCCCTTTCTCTATGTATCAAAGCAAGCCTAATTTCTTAGCTCGGTTGTAGAAAGATAGAGAGGCAAGGAGAAAGAGAAAGAGGAAGAGAAAGAGAGAGAGAGAGAGAGAGAGAGAGAGAGAGTGAGACAGAGGGACAGGAAGAGAGAGACGTAAGTCAGACTGTCGCGTCGGACTGTAGCACGTGCGGTTGGTTAACGACGAGCGACCACGGAGCTCCAAACAGAAAGCCTATTAATAGAAGTAAGCATTGAGGGCAAACGAACCTTCAATCTGCCGGCTTCGAGTTTGATCAGGCAGTAATCCGTCTTGCCAGCGGCCAATAGCAGCATAGCGTCCGCGAGATGAGTTCGAAACCGGAAGCTGATGTCAGTCGCACCCTTAGCTTCTTGTACCGGAAGATGAATGTAGCTCGCACCATAAAATGACACTGTAATAAATTTGAAAAATTTATTGTTCCTCCGGGTGGCAATCGTTCGGCTATCGATGTGTGAAATATGAATGTGTGGTATATGATACGTTTGCTCGTTTCTTTGTATTAGGCCACTTAGAAGGTGTATACGCTTTGAACGCGTTCGTGGGCATACACGTTTCTACTTAAAATAATCTACAAAACGTAGAGCGTATTTTTTACGGACGCATTAACGTCGCGTAGATCTTGCGTGCATAAGATCGAGATCGTACGAGAGAGAAATTGCCAGAGAGGATGGTTACGGTACGGTTTAATTTCTTAAAATCGTTCCTTAAAAGGATGGGATTTAAAACGGGAAAGCAACACGATAAAACGGAAATGTAATCGTATCGGGTGTCTTCGAGACCGCGGTAGGTAATCTCGATGTTGCTATGAAAGTTTCGACTTGAAAAAAAAATAAGGTAGGTTGTGAAGATCGGATCGTGTGTCGTTAGAAATTAAGGTCGTTTAAATGCGATGGGAGTTATCCAGGTCGTTTCATCGGCGATCAAGGTCATTTCGGATCACGACAAAGTATAGCGATCGATCAACGAATCAAGAGAATCTGTCAAACAATTCGATTTTGCGTTCACCTTAATTCTGCCGGGGAAGAGTTCTACGAATCGGTGCAAGCATTGCAAATAAACGGGAACTTTAGAAATTGTTGATTATTCCTTTTCTCCATTTCGTGGAGAAACGCACGCGTTGGTTGCAAGATTTTCAATTTTATCGATAGAAACGTTCGTTTCGAACGCATCGCTTTATATCGTAGATGTTTAAGCGATTTAATTCCTCGAACAATCAAATTGAACTCGATATTCGATTTTGTCGAACCTCGGTATGTTTCATCTTTTTAATTCTTGTTTGTTTGTTCCGTACGTATCATTCGTATGAAAATTTGATACACGTGGAAACGTTATTAATTAAACGATGTGATTAGAATCGTAATAGGTGTTTTCGAGTAAATTCTGCATATATGGTACAATTCGGGCAACCTTTTTAATTGGGAAAATAAGTTAAACGGCGGTATCCGATTTTTATGCAATAATTGATCGGCCTTAATAACGTTAAAGCCTGCTTATAAACAATTTATCATTCGGTCGCGAATAAAAGGATCGTGTAATTTTTATCGACGTAAAATATTCACCTGCTGCGCGTTTGCAATCGTATGAAAATGGATTTTTACCTGTTTAATTCACATTGCCGCAGCGATGCCTCGCAAAATATGGGGAATTTTACGGGAATCGAAACAACTGCGAAGAGGAGAACTATAGCCGCGGCAAATAAACGACCGATGCCGCGCCACAACGGAGCAAAATTTATTTGATGTTGTCGATCGTTATGAAGGTACGATTTGATATTTTTCATCAGTCGATATAGTTCGATCGTGTCGAGCACGGAGAAAGAGTACAACGTAACGAAGAGAAGAAGAAGAGATAAAAGAGAAGAAAGAAAGTACAGTAGGCGATTGAAAAGGTTGGCAAGACCGATGAATGAACGACTTCAACTGCTTTAAACGACCGTTGAAGGAGAGATCTCGTATCTAGCTGTATACCGAGAAATCGGACGTCCTCTTGCACCGAACGTTGCGACGTGTAAAGAGTTTATTTCCCAGTGGCGTGTAAATGATCTAAGAAAGCGGTCGAGTACGTAGAATAACCGCACGGGTCATTAACTACGCAGCATCCTCTTTTTCTCTTTCTTCGGGGCTGTTCTTTCATCTCTGTTTCTTTTCTCTTCGTTTTTCTTTTTCTACCATCGTCGAACAGCGCACAAAAGCGTTAACGTCGACCGCCAATCGATTTCATCGATTTTGGGTTACCGTGTAGATCGTAATATCGCTATTCACGCATAGACTATTGCCGTAGCTTCGTATCGCGGTTGAACGTAGTTTGGTTGGCGATGGCAGAAGTTCAACGATGATACCGTACGACGCTAACGCGTGTTCGTAACCGGAATCCGTGAATTTTTACGCACAGGGTTTATTGTTTTCACGGTTCGAATTTATCGGCGCAAGGCACAACCCAGAAATAACGAGGTCGAGATCCTTATCCAATTACAAGCCAGATTTTCTCTTATCGGAAACGTTCATCGATCGCTAATTACCAAGATAATAGGGCAGAGAAATGGCGCAAAGTCAGTCGTTTGGGGCCAGCGTTTCTGAAAGCTAACCCCAGATCTGACCAATAAACGTCATTCTTAGCTAACGCTTGACGTCTTACGTGTTCGTGGAATTGCACCGAACTCGGCCTTGTCTCTTCTTAACTCGCGTTATTACGGATAGTAAAGCATCGAGCGGCTGTGTCGCACCGTATTCGTCTTCTTTTCGGTAAAGTAATCCCACGTTGAATTCGAGACGAGACAAGATGAGACAAGTACACGGTACGTAGTCGTCTGGTAGACGCGTGCCATCGGTGGAATTGGTTTTACTCAGCGATGCACCTGTCGGTTCGAAGTTTCCACCGAACAACTATAGCAGTCTATAAAGGACAGATGAGCTGGATAAACGGCAAAGTGACTACGACGATATTGTTCTTGTGCCGCGATGCCGTTTTTGTCGCGTCGACGGATTCCGGTTTTCAATGGAGCGCGTGAAACGCGTTGGATTAAGATGCCACGTTTCACGGTATTCGCGATTTTCCGCGAATCGACGCGCGAAATTTCCGCATACCACACTGAATAGAGATTTCGGCTTTTCACCGATGATTGGCCGTTAAACGGCCAGTCGTATTTAATTAACAAAATCTGTCGATACGCTCCTTTCGACTGAGAAAGCGTCGACTGTTCGAAAAACGGACGCTTTCGAATGGCGGGTCGAGCATCGACGTAGCATTAATTTTCGAGCAAAATGATGGATTAGTGAAATGGAACGCGAGATAAACGGGAAATTGATTAAACTCGTGTTGCTATTGCCATTTCCATCATGGTATTTCGATGTTCGGCTAGATTGCCCTCGACGTTCGGCTATTACAGAAATACGTAGCCGAGGATCAAGAATGGTTTCTGTAAAATCGATAGCGATAAATTTCGTTTTCGACTCAGTTACAACGAAAAATAGGAGGTAATTGTTTTTCAAGCTTCGGCTAAAAGTTTCTACCTCATATAATTCGATCGTTGGCGCTCGCAATATCCGCTAAACGATGGATTAGCCGGCTAAATGAAAAACTGATTACACCTTGTTGGTCGATGGGTAAACTTCTAGCTATCCTTTCTTCGTTTCTTCCTCGTATCCTTTCGCTAAAATTTAATACCCGATCAAAGTCACGAAGTGAATAGATGAAGCACAGGTTACGTAAAACTGATAACTCTCGCGGATGTTGGCGGTTATACGCAAATCCGATGCGCGCCGCGTCCTTCTCCGTGCAACGTTGTTTTAGCTGGAAGGTTTTGAAAATCTGTTAATCGGTCAAGTTCGTACTTTGTTCGTCGAATGATCGGCGCGTATGCTCTATACGAGGATTAATTGAAGCTTTATCGGCGCATCGATGATCGGTTAGTGATGCGTAGCCTCGAATAAAGAGATGGATACGGTGGCTAGTTTCGTTTTTTTTTTTTTACACGGTCCATCACGGTCGCGTCAAGATGAAAAATCGCGATTCCACGTTTTCAACTCGATCGTCGTTCCTTCTTTCCCTCTCTCGCCGTTAAAATTAAATCTCCCGAATGGTTCGTTGTCTCTGTGTATCGAATCGTTAACCATAAATCGTTCAAAGGGAAATAGAACGAATAGACGACGTCATACGGGTAAACAGTGCCCACTCAAAGCAGTTTGATCCACTTAAATCCTTTTTCTATTTATAACGAACGTAAATATGCGTACGCTGTTTTGATGAAATAAAGAAAGTGCAATGACGCGCTGTATGTATAACTGGATTTCCAAAAAAAGTAGACTCGGGTTAGGTTGATTCTCGGGTACAGAACGTAAATAAGTCGATATCGATCTGACGCTGTTGGTGTGTCGTTAAGTGGGCGGTAGCCATAAATAGGTAAGAACGCGAGACGAAAATCACTGAATCACGGACTGTATCATGGCAATTAGAGACGATCGAAACCGCGGCTGCAGATATCATACTTTGGTATTTCATCTACGTCACCGTGAACGCAGCGAATCGTATCTCATATTATTACGTTATTTCTCTTTGCTTCAATTTCCGCGAAACGAAATGCAACGGCGGAAGCTAATTTTGTAATTAATGTTTGCAATTAACCGTTCCATATTTGCCATTTCGTTTACTTTGTCATCCAATAACGGCGAAATATTTTTTACTTCTGACGCGATTGATGACTCTAATTAAAAACCAGCAGATTCCGTACGGAGTGATACTACTTCGTCGCTGTTCATTTGCTTCTTTCTCGATACTTTCGGTCAACAGTTTCTGAATTACTGTCGAAATGGAAATTTCTCTCGCGATATTATCCGCGAGGAAATAATTGGATCCTTGGAAATTCCTTTTTTACGCGCGTAAAGCCTCTCGTGCACTTTTTCTTCTCGTATCCCTTTTTCTGTTGTATCGGAATCGTATCGTGGAAATGTTTGCCATCGTTCGAAAAAAAAAAAAAAAAAAAAAACGAGCAAACGTTCGACGCAAAGTTATCGTTAAAAGGATACACGCAAACTTCGTCGATCCAGGAATCGTTGGAAAATAGGAACCGTTGGATCGACTGATCGCAGAACGATCAAGCCGTATCCCCGTGTTTACGACCGGCGCGTTTTCGTTGGTTATTAAAAGCGCAGCGGTAGATCGTTGGACCATTGAAAAAGAGGTCGGTATCGGTGATATAAGTACATTCGCGGCGGCCACTCGTTTCACTGACCATAAAAGTTAATCTCTGTCGATGTTTGCCGGCTTTCCATCGTGCATCCCTGGATTTACGATCGCGCGACGGCAACAGCCGAAAGCAAAGCTCGCGTTTCTTTCGTCACCGTCCAAGTGACGTCTATACATTACCTTTTTCATCTGTTTGGCAATAACCCAAAAGAGAGGCCGTTACTGCTAAGAACATTAGCAGCTCCATGTCGTTGAGAAACATTAGGCTCCTTCCTGCACGTTTCCTTTTATATCCTTTCTCCTTTCCTGCTTTCTCGTTTTTTTCCCAATTGGAATCTGCAGACTGCACCACGTTTTTCGCTCGCCACTGTTTCCTCTGGTTCGTTTCGCTCGCGAAAAGGAAAGAAAGTCTGCGTACGCTTGCGAAACAACCCGACCGGGGATATCGCCGCTTAAGGGATATCGAAGCCGCGTGACGGGAATTACGACAGACTATGTACAGGCCGGTTAAGACTCGGGCGTACTCTTTCCATCCATTTGGCAGCGTCGATCGTCACGCGCGGTCACGGCGCTCGAATCACCACCGTTTCCCGTATCGTTCTCACGTCGACGTTGATTCGCCGATGTCCACGTCGACGAGGCAAGCGGCGACGTTTCGTTTGTTGGCAATGGTCGCGCGCTTTAGTCAACGTTCACCGGTCGCTCGCCTCTATTTTCGTGTACGAATCAAAAGGCACAACCTGACGGTCGAAAGAAGACGGAAACGGTGATCGGCGTAGCTCGTTTCGTATAAAAGTGTAAAATCGAACGGTGTTGTTGCGAGTATCGGTCCGACGACGTTCCGCTCGCTTCTGGCTGCGCTCTACCCTTTGACGTCGTTCTGGCTGGCATCGTGCACGTACACTCTTCGTTTCCTTTTCCTGCGCCGGCGAATCTGTTCGTTTCTAAAAGGATACCGGGTCACGGCTATAGAACCACACCTACGTTCGCTTAGCCACGATTTAATCAGCGCAACGGCTTTCGGATTACGCGATGTCTATCGTATACTCCAGCTGACTATACTCGCCGACGAATCGTTACTCGCGAGACGCTCTTACGGTTAAAGCTGTTCTTCTCGCTCGAGAACGGATACCGTGCGGTCCGCGTTTGCCTCTTTTAACGAGACTCGTTTCGCTAGATTTCATCGGGATTGTACTTGTTTCTCGAAAGACGTTCATTCGCGAGAAATGTCTCATAAAAGAGACGAAACATTGAAAATTTTACCGTGATGGTCGTCGTGTTCGCCGAACCGTCTAATTCATCGTCGTCAGGATGGTCACGTCCGCGTGTTTCTTCGTGTAGAGACGACGCGATCGCGACTGGAATTTCATCTTTCCAAGAGGGATCCGCTCGCGCCCGACGATGTTTCGCGACTTTTCTTTCTCAATTGAGGTACCGATGTATCTTCGTGTCAAAAGGTTTTCAGTACACGATGCTGAAATTATAAACCAGAGCTCTTATCGTACCACTTGCAGAGACCTAGCCGAGTTGTCCTGATTTTTCGCCGGTTTATTCGCTCCTAGGATCCGTCGAGCATTTAAATCCGTTGAAAAAGCTCGGAGCTTCCCCTCGACGACGATAACCTCGAACGCGAGCGGATTTTTCGCGGTCGATCGATTCGAATTCCATCGGAACGAAGAAGAAGATTTTTGCCACCTGGCAATCTAAACATTTAAACAAGCTAGTTAATCCGCCACTTGCCACCCTCTTCTCCACGCTCTCTTTGTCCCTCTCTCTGTCGCCGTGTTTCCCCGTTTTTCTTTCGTCGTGATTCGGTTTCGTGCGGAGAGTTTCTCGCTAGACGCGGCAAGTGGAGGAAGAAAGCGCCGGTCGGACCGGTGTTTGATCCCTGCGCGGCTGCGTTTTCGTTTCCACGAATCTCATTTGCAGTGACCGATATTCGAAACGGTCGACGATTCTCGAGTACCGGAAAAATAGAGAAAGAAAGAAAAAAAATAAAAAAATAAAAAAATAAACGGGAAAGTTGGATCGACGTAGCACCCGGGCCATATTTTTCTCACCCCTAGCCCTCCCCCGAGTTGTTCTGTCCGATGGTTCGTTCCGACACAACGCCCGACACCAGAACAAAAATAAAAAAATAAAAAAGCGCGTAGTTCGGCATTTCTATTCAAACGAGAAAGAGTAGAGTACGGCGGGAAACCATCGACTCTCTGTGCTCGTCTGTCCCACGGTTACCGATATTCATTCCCGCGCGATCGAACGGCCCCGGGAACACGCGCACAGCCGCGGATCCAATCCACGAAATACTCGGAGAATCTGCTGCTGCCTGTTCTGACCACGAGTCGAACAATCGTTCGCGTTTCCATGGAAAAATTCTCTCTTCCTCGACCTTCCTCTCCGTGAATATAAATATTTCACGGGATGGAAAATGGACGAAGGTACCAGGTATATCTCACTGCGGAACGAGATCATTGCCGATTTTGCGGAGTCTATCTATCCTCTTTACGCCACGGAGATAAACGTTTCCCGGAGAGCCTTAAACCGAGATAAGGAAATGTACGCGATATCTTCGAAAAGTCGTAAAGTCCGTGGATTTCCATAATGCAAACTTGCCCGATGTATATGCGCGTATAGCGTGCATACGCGTATACACGGCCGTCTGTACATGCTCGTCCCTATCTTTTCTCTTTCTCGCGGAAGAGCCGCGCCATCAAACCGAGTTCCGATATCGGAGAATCGGTAATGTTTACAGCGTATTTACGATTCTTCGCTGCCACCGAAGGGTTTCGAGCCAGGGAGAAAGAGAAAACGCCGCTATCGATACTACACTCTACTTTCGTCTAATGTAACAAGCTTTCGAACAATACGCTTGTTCGTATACCGCCAGCAGCCACTTGGCCTCTCCGGTAAAAAGCTAGTCTCTGTTGTGTACCTCTTTCTATCCCGGTCTTCGAGCAAGGAGACAGCGTGGAGCAGTCGATGATTGTGTCCGCCGCGTCGCCTAATCGATCACGATGTTACGTTTAATCCAACTCTTACGAACTACCGCCGGTGTGGAAATTTAATGCCGGATCGTTCAGAGAAATGGGAAGAAAGAGAACGATTCGACGTCGTAATATAAATGCACTCTTTTTCCAACGAGTTATCGCCCGCGGGCATTTTGCTACGCGAGAAGATTCGCGTAGGTAAACGTTGAAACCGCGCTAGCTTGGAGAAAACCGTTGAATAACGATTTCGGAGACGATCAACGTTCAGCCTTTGTTCGATGAAATGCCTACGAGCTACGATTCTCATCTACGGAGCCGGTCTCGTTCCGAGCTCTCTCGTGGATCGTGATATTCGTGGAAAGTCGTCGCAAGCGTAAATCACAGCGACGTAAATATTGGTTTCGTTCCATCTTCGCGCGCATATATGTATTATACTTGGAGCGGATTTTTTCCCGGGAAACGATTCGCGAACATTCGTCTAGCTTTGGTCGGAACGGCGACAAAAATCGCTCGATCTCGTCGATTCTTTTTTCATCGTCGGGAATTCGCGATTGCCTCGCAACTGGTTGTTCGACCCGTCGATTCGCGTACGAACGTGCATCGAATCGCGAATTCGAGCGAAGAGCAACGGGACCGAGCGCGACTCTGCCAGGACGTCGTATTCTCCTCCGTTTTCGTGCCGGCTCTGTCGAATCTCTTCGCTGTCGCGTTCGCGTAACAGATACGCACGAACGTTGAAGGGACGCGGATCCTTACTCGAAATCCATACGACGGACAAGAGACACGCGTGCACGCACGCGGGAACTCTGGCGCGAGAGAAGTGGCAGCGGAGACTGCTCGGTTCGCGCGTACCAATGCGCTACCGACAAAAAACAAATTATACAGCACCTCGAGGAGCTGGACCGAAATTTGCATCCGCGAACCGTGACTGCCGCTCGTGTATCCTACTCGGTTGGCGAGAAAGTCCGTGGACCCGTGTAATGGCTCACGTACGTGAACCCGAGCACGCGGCTGAAATTTAAACCGTCACTACCACCAGCATCCCTGGTATCACTGCCGCCGCCGCCGCCACCACCACTATCATCATCACTACTACCACCACCACTACCACCACCACCACTAGAAACACTACCACCACTGCGTCCAGTATCGCGGCATGCAATATCACTACCCACCCTTCGCCTTTCACGGTGTCGCGAATGAGAGAGAGAGAGAGAGAGACAGAGAGAGAGAGAGAGAGAGAGAGGGGGGGGAGAGAGAGTGGGAGAGAGGAACACAGAGAGACGGTACAGGCAGGCAAAGATTCGGAGGAGACAGGTTGACTAGCCTAGACCGGCGTCGATGTTCGTACGGTTGTAGAATTCACGCAGAGGATCGAGCTTCGTATATTGCGGTGACGTGGAGTTTCGTTGTTTCGATCGTTTCTCTTGCGAATGTTCCGGTTGTTGTCAGGATTTTACCGTATTGGTCGCAATAGTCTCGCTGGATAGACCGGAACACAAGCAAGCGTCCTCGTAGCTCCGTTTTCACTCGTAGCCGTAGCACGCACCGTACCGACCGAAGGGAGGCAACGAGCGTGCGTCCGACCGACCAACGGAGGAACAGAGAGGGTTGCAAGTGAGACGAATCGAGAGAAGAGCAGCGTGCTTCGACCGGGCGTTCCTCGGTCCTCCTCTGCCGCACGACGACTGAATCTTCGGGGTGGACTGGGGAGGCTGCGCGCAGGGTCGGCCCCGCTCGTTCCGGCACCCCGGCTCTCCTTTCTTTCTCTCTCTTTCTCCCTTCTTGCTTCTCAACCTTCTCGGTCGCGTCTGCTTGACATTTCCTCCTCTCGAGCGATAGGTATTCGATCCCTTCTGTCGCGAATTTTTAAGCAATTTGCTTAACGATACACGAAGATCCGGCATTAACGCGACTTTGACAGCGTCGCCAGACATTTTAGACGCGTTTGACGACTTTGGCAACGTTAAAGGACCGTACTGCTCCGAAAGTATCGTCGAACTGAAAGATCTTTCGTACGTTACGGTAGAAAGATACCGCGACTCAGACACGAAGAATTTACGTTAAAATTGTTACTGTTTGGTTGGTTCGTGCGAAGCTTCGGAGATTCCGAGTATTCTTTTCCCAAACGAAGAGGTTGCTGGAGTCTTTGAAATTTGTAAGCCTCGAAATTAATTCTATAGAATCGAATTCGCAGCTACGCGAGATTTATCGCATATTGGAAACGAGTCGAGCTCCGCCTCTACCCTCTTTGCCTCACTTCGGCCAATTTTTCCCTCCTTTTTCGTTGTTTTCCTCTTTCCCTCTTTATTTTCTTACGTGTCTCATTTTCCCGCATCGTTCTCGTCTTTTTCTTCTTGCTTGTGTCGTTACGTTTCTCTCTTTGCTTCCTTTTCCCGTTCCTCCTCTTGTTTCCTGGTTTTCTCTCAATTTCTTCATTCCCCGTTCTTCTCTTTCCCTCGTTCGTTTTTCTTTCCCTCGTTCATCTCCCTGTCTCGTCTCTTTCTCCGTCTACCACTTTCCTAGTAGATAGGAACGATGGTGGTGGTAGGAGGAGGGTTGGAGGTAGCGGCGGTGGCAAGCCGAACTACGAGGTAGATAGGGATGCTGCTAACTTTTAGGATTTCTCTTTGTAGAAAGACGCGTTTATCTCGGGTTCAAAGGCAGCTGGAATTTTTAGCCGCGTTACACCGAATACCGGCGGTACTTTTTTCTGGAAAGGTCGTCCATGAATTTCTACTATTTCAAAATTTATGCCGTTTTCCTCCTCCGGCCCGGAGATTAATAGTCGAAGAGCGAGTCGGAAAGAAAAGGACAGAGGCGACGACGACGACGACGACGACGACGACGACGACGACGACGACGACGACGATCTGCGCTCGCTCGGCGACGTGCATGCACGTTTTTTTCAATTACATTTACCTATTCCCTTTGACTCGCGCCACGAAACAATCGTGCTTCCTATTTTTTTTTCTCTCTTACTCGGCGCGGTGGTTAATCGTACCCTCCGCGGGCGTTTAACGATAACGAACACGGTTCGAATGCAAAGAGTAGCTAAGAGAGGAAGAGGCAAATCGGCGAAGCCGATGTACTCGTCGAAAGTTGTCCAACGATATTTTTCTGACTCGATAGCAGAGTCTGGATTTAAGGGAGCTAAGGCGGAGAACATATCGAATAAATCGAGTTTCCATTGCTTTTGGATCGCGAGATAATTCGACGATTACCAGACTAAGGAGGCCACGAATTTCCAGACTCCGTCTCGGCGTGACTTTACGAGTGTACGACGAAGTAACGCGGAGGGAAATTTTTGTAAGACCGGAGCGAGCTACCGAGATGATGCTCGTTCGCGTTCTCAAGAGGGCCGTTTCCGTTCTCTCGAGTGCTTATCTTCACGAATCGCGCACGTACGGCAATTTCAGGCAAATTGTTTGTAGCGAATCGTCTGAGGGTTCAAACGAGCCTATTATACTACTCGAAATGCGTTTATCCGTTTCTCTTCGCGATGATATTCCGCCGAATCGAATTCTTCGAGTTCCGAGATCGCTCTGTCGTAAAACAGAGGTTGCTAGTTCCCTCTCCCTCACCGTGGTATCTACACGTTTCACGAATCGTTACATACTACCGTAATACGATATCGGTAAATTACGTGGAACGTTGGCGAACGTGTTGTGCCCTCGTTAAAAATTCGGTCGAATGGCAATCGTGACTCGTAAAGCGTAAATGTTTTCAAAATGCAAGCCATTGCAAGCTGCATTTATTGCGTATCTATTGGTACATCGATCGATGGAATTTCGTCGTATTTCCGTATGAATCACGGCCGTGGAGCAAATACGTTGACAATACGCCGGATCGTTCGTGGCATTTCAAATATTCATCTCTCGACACGCAGATTGAAAGTACGAGTATAGTCGCTCGGCGGCTTGTTTTTCGGAAAATTAACGAGCGCTATTAAATGCGTTCCGGGGTAGTTGTAGCGTGCCGTAATTAACACATCGCGCACGAAACAAAGCGATTTGCAAATATTTGGCAATTTCGAATATGACCGAGCCACGTTCGTGCTTATAACACGCTACTCGGACGTGACACGGCCACGTGGCTGAAAATCTGATCATCCGGAGGCATAGCTTGCAACGTTCCACATCCGTCTACCGATTTCTCTCGTCGATACTCTTTGCTTTTCTTACGATTCGCAGCTACCAAGTATCGACTGGTCCTCTTCGCGAAACTTTCGTCGCGCAAACAGATCTCCTTATGTTGTCGACGAAGTACATAACGGCTTGATTTATATAGCGAGCTTCTCCGCCTAGTTTCTTGCTGTACGGAAGAACAGATATTTTCGTTCTCTCATTCTGAAATTGACTCGCCCCGGGGGATGCATCGTCTCGAACAAGGCAATACAAAGCGATGCACCGAACACGGAATTCCGCGATGCGATACGACTTCGGCGCGCCCGCGTCGCGCCGCGCCGAGCTTGCCGGAACTCTTCTTATTTCATGGCGCAACGGTTCTTTTTCGTTGCTCCGTTTTATCTATTTTATACGATTCAAGTTTTTTGCCTTTAACGCAACGCTCCGCTTCCGAATTCCAGCGTCACTTCCACCCTTCCACCAACGTTCGATTTCTCTCCGTTAAGCGTCATTACCATTTCGGCTCGAAATCTGCCCGAAAACGGCGAATCGCGCTCGGATCGTAGAAATTATCGAGCGCGTTCCGCACCTTTGAAGTAATACGCGCGCACGCTCGCGGACGTCGTCGAAGCGTCTCGCTGTGTTTTTTGCTCGCCCTGAACGCCCCGCTACTTTTTCTTTCGTCTCGTCGCTCGCCTTTCTCTTGTTGCACCGGCAATAATCGCGAAGATTCCAACGTCTCGAAGTGCAAACACTCGGTCCAGGATGATGCTAATGCGATCCTCCGTTCGTCGGGCCGAGTCTTTTGGCAACTTTAATACCGGCGTAAACATATCCGCGTGGGATGGACGCGTGTGCGGCACCGCCGACGCTTGCGACCGGTTTGTACGTCGACCTCTCGTCCAAAGAAAGGAAGAGTTTATAAATATTTCGCGGTTTCGCAGCGCGACCCTCGGCTCCGCGCGTTAGAGAGTAATGTCTGGAGAAGTCCGGTTGGACGCACCAACTATGGAGAGTGGGTTGAACCCTTGCGGAGGCTCGGGTCGATAAACAAATTTCGAGCACGATGGCAGGGAGCACGCGTGCACGATTCGTCACACACCGTTTCGTCGATCGCTAATTGTTCGTTGGTTCGTTTGTTATCGAAGGGAAACGTTCTTTTTCTCCGTTGATCTTTGCGCGCTTCCTCGAAAAGTTTCCGCTCGAACGAGCAAAGGTCGAGCCATTTCGATGTACGTTCGCGTTCAGCTCGTCGTGGAAGTCGCTAGGCGCTTGTTCGTCTTTTGAAACGCGTATTCTCACGAAAGAAAGGTCCTTAGTTAGCTGGCTGTGCTGAGAAAATTAGACACCAGGGGTTTCTTGTGTGACCGATTCAATTACTGTCTGGTTTATTGCGCGTCTCGAGCATTCGCCGCGATGAAAAGAAAAGAGTGGGAGGCGAAGAGGGAAAAGCCGACGCCAGAAGTGGCTGTTCGAGTGCTACCGTGTGATCGAAACTTTATGCGGTTCTTAATATCGCGATATCACGAGGCAAAAAAGGAGTTATAATTCCGAGATTACAGCTGGCTGCGTTTGTCTTCCCTGTTTTCTGCTTCGAGTTTCGAAGAAGTCGAGAGCAGAGCAAAGACCGGCTAGATTCGTCGAGTAGTTCTCGCTAATAATTTTGATAGAATCACGAGGAGACCGTTCTGTGTTAGAAAACGAGAACGGAAGTTGGTTACTGAACCGCGAGCTAGTAGCAGTAGTAAACTGTTGCCTCACGCGTGTGCATTCGTACGTTAGTTTTGAACAGTCGTAACCGCATACGGAAGTACGAGTATCGCGTACACCTGCGTTCGCAGTATTACGTGACACGTCGTCGATGCGACGACAACGATACCATACGATACGATACGATACGATACGATACGATACGATATTATAAGACGCGACGCGATACGTTACGATATGCCAGTAACTAGCGTTTAAGACGTCGGATCTGCTTCGTATCGATTATCGTAACGCGCTTAATTTGTTTAGAACGTAACAGAGAGAAAAAGAATGCCTGCAAGAGGGAGAAATAGACGACAAGTTCTTCTTTCTTCTTCTTTTTTCATCGTTTATATGCCATTAATCAAGTCTCTCTTTGAATTTTTCTTCGACGAGGATAGGAAAAGAGAAAACTTACGATCGCTAAAAATTCACGCAAGGAATACTTGGCTGCAAACGACTCCCTTCATTTCAATCGTCGCTTTTACCAGTTATAATTAGAGAACGCGTAATTGAAAATATTTTTCTCTCGTCGGTGGATACTTGCGCCTTTGTTTTATCGAAAAACTACGCCCGTGTTGCTTTCACCTTTTCTACTTTTTATTTTATTATTCGATTCGTTAACAGCGCCACGAGTTTGTAAAATTGAACAGTGCTCGTATACTACCGGCACCCTCGTTCTTTTCTTTCCGTATCTCTTTTGCTCCTTCCTACCCCGTTCGTCCTTTCGGCCTCCCGTTTACCGCCGCTATTTTACCAAAGCTAGCGCAGTCGTAATTTCAAGACCTTGAGCAACGTTTTCTGAAACTATTTCGTTGTTGACCGTCATAAATTGCGCATAATTGTGGCCCGGAAAATACTACAGGCGGCGAGTACACGCGCGAAACCAACGGAAAAAATAGGACGAAATTCTCCTCTCGTATACGTAAATCTGTCCCCTGGCCGGTTATACGAACTAAAAGGTAAACCTTCTTTGGGTATAATTAGAAAACTTACGTTGCCCTCTAAATATTTTAACGTGGTGGAATTTCGACCAAGCTGAAAATCGCCCGCGTCCCTACCACCAAACCTCTCTTACCTTTCTTCGCCCTTTATCGCCGCTGAAATATAAAATTTTGCTACGTGTTGCCTGACCGAGTTGTTTGTGCATTCGGAAAATATGCAAATTACACTCGTTCCAGTTTCTTTGGTCGCGCGTTGATCCACGCGCCGGCTGAAATTCTTCGACTGCCTGGCGCTCTGTAAAAACGTTGCTTATTCGATTTTCGAGGAAACGGCCGAGGAAAGGAAGCGAGCAAGTAGTTTCCCCTTTGAAAATTCGGCGCGTCCAAAAATTCCACTTCTCGGCTTCCCTCCTCCGACTTGCAGGCAACAAGTGTTTCGTATTTTTCCACCGATCGCGAATGTTTATGCGCGTACCGCGGATCAGACGATGCAATGCGATTAATTAATCGTTTCTGTAATTCGCGAAGAATCGAACCGGATGATTAATCGATCGACAAACCGGAATGCAAGAAGAACAGTTAATATTATCCGATCCGCTTGAGAGCGGTCGTTAACGAGACCATAATATATCGCTAATACGATTACCGATATAACCGTTCGCTTAATATGTGCGTGGAATTACGGAAGATATCGTCTGTTCCGCAGCCGATCAACGAAATTTATTGCTTGGCCTCTGTTTTGTAGCGTTAATCTGGATTTCGGCTTTATTTTTTACTCTCTTTGCGCCTTGTTCGACAACCATTCATCCTCGACGATTCGTTTAACCATGTATAGATTATTCGACGGTTATTTGCCAACAACGATAACGTCAATCGAACGTGTATTCGTCCGGCCTTCGTCGTTTCGTTTCCATTTCGCGGTCTTAAAAAGGATAACAAACTCCGGAGAAATTTCCAAGTTTTTGCCAGTGGAAGGTGGCCAAGCAGCCGCCGATCTTGATCTTTCAAACAGCGAAACCTGCTATACCTCGCTATGTGCATCCCCCTATATATTCTTTTAAAAGTATCAACGGTGAACGAACGGTGCTCGCGGTTCAACGCCTCTGCTCGGTTATATTTTATTTTCTCCTCTATATCTATATTTATGCAGAGGGATTTAGGAAAAAAATACGGTGCATAATATTGGATATCGGATTGATCCGCGTTGGTGCAGTTCCTGGTCGCGTTGCACGCATATGGCGCACACGAAGAAACGTACGGCGCCACATGGAGACGGTAACCTCGCCTCGTAACTAACGATTCTCCGGTACCCGGTACGAAAATAAACTATTTATGAATCATTCCGAGAATACACATAATTCCCTGGCTCCCTTCTACCAATCTTCTCCCTTTTTAAACGCCTCTGCTTTCTCCCATCCGCCCTTCCTCCCTGCTGCTTCTGCTGTTTTCTCGCCGCAACCGAGCATCAGCTTCGCAGCGGTTCGAACTTTATTTCGGTTTACCCGTTCCTCCTCTTCTCTTTCTCCCATGTCCCCTTAATTCCCGCAAAATGCAACGTAAATCTTTATCATCGCTTGCATTTCCTCCGTATCTTCTTCCGCGGCTGAAGCTCTCGCGCGAGCTCGACAAATTCTTTCTGTTACGTCCGCGAATACCAGGTAATTAACGGAAATTCTGCTAGTTCCGAGACGAGAGTTTCGTAATTATGTGTACCTCCATTGCGGTTTATTAAGTCGAACTTAATAAACTGCCGCTCGTTGGCGAGTTTTGTCGACTCGGTCGAGTTCGTTACTCCGTACTCCATTCTCCACTCCTTTGTATATTTTCTCCGACCGTTCAAATAAATCCTGCCTGCCAGTTACGTTGGTTAAGGTCGCATTCGCGACAATTCCACGTAACTCGCGATAATTCGTAATCGAAAGAGATTTTTCGGGTTACCTCCGCGTTCATGCAATCGTCGTATAATATTATTTTTGTCAATGGAATGCGGTTTTTACGAATAATTAAACTTATTTTTGCGAATAATCTAAATTAACGTAAAGCACGAGCATCGAAGGTGGCACCACCGATCGAGCGTCTCTCTTCGACAGTCAACCAGTACTGCTACCTATTGATTTTTCAGACGTTGCTTTTTGTGTAAAGTAATTCGTAGATTGTCTCTCCCTCGTCGTTACGAACAGGAACATTCGAAACTGTCGTTTGTTAATGTCGGTTTACATTCATGCGTGTATTTGACATTGTTAATTTTCACGTTTACGACCGCTGGCAAACCCAGTGTATTGTTGTACACCGACTGTCCCGAGACGACGATGGTATCGTTCGTGGTATCGTCGATATTCAACGTCGTCTGATAACTCGTTTCGTTTTCAGCAGCGTAGTTACCGCTCGATGGAAAGCTCGGGATTCGTTTCGTCCTTTCGAAACACAGTCGATACTCTGTACGATGTACACGCGTACGTACACTGACGAGGTGCAACGAAGACACGAAGTGTCGTTTAATGTTATATCGGTTTCGTCGAATCGCGTCTATCCTGACATTAGTCTCGCTGATATCGTTCGGTGATATCATTTTTATATTCGCTGTTGGAAATCGCAGAGGGCGTGTGAGGCACGCTGATTTTTCTCGAAGCCGGTATTTCAGAACGCGAGACACGAAGTCCCATATATCAATTATTTATTATTAACAATGGTAACAAGTTACCGTTTTTATTACGTTAAAGTATTCGGAGATACAAGTGAAAGTTTTGTTGTTAACTCTTCGCGATTTCAAAGCACAGTACGTTAGTAAGTAGTACGTTACTACGCTGTTCGGATAGTATTAAGATACTCTAGAGTTATATATGTTTCGTTCTAGAAATCGCAGTTAATTACTGTCTCCGTGATTAAGCACGACACAGAACAGCGAGTCCCATAAGCTGGCAGCTTTAGTACGTCTGTATGTTCGACAGAGCCAAAAACATCTTATATCGGTAGTTCTGCGTATTACGACTATAGGAGGAAAAGATCAATTCGCAATTAGCAGATGAGTCTTACGATGCACCGCGACTCGGAACCTGTGAAACCAAAATGCGTCTACGCGTTATCTCGCAAAACGCGAGAAAATTATCTCGCGACTAGGTCGCATGCCTTGAGAGAAAGATAGATGTCGAACGATCGAGCGTGTTTCACGACATCTTTGCCGCAAATAGAACTCCATTAGGAAAATTACGCGGATATAACCGCTTATCGCAGATATTTAGCTTTTTCATAAATCATGTCGCGTTGACTCACGATCGTCGTTTGCGGGAGAACGAAGACGATTCGAGGCATACTCTGCTAATCTACTCTGCGTCTCTTACTCGCATTTGTTCCGCGAGAAGTCTACAATGGAAAACTGGAACCTGTTCGACGAAAATCGAGTCGAAAAAGGTTTATGGCGCAGCATGGACGCATGCGTGCCTCTGGGCCAATTTTACGCCCACGTAAAACTCGCGCGTGCGAGTGTGTGCACGCGGACTGGCACATCGACTCGCAATCGGCGTCGATAACGCTTTCTTCTCGTTTAGAAACGAGAATTCGTGCGAATTATTCACGCTATTTGCGAGGAAACAGGCGTTAAATGTGAAGTCGACTCGTAATTAAACTCGTGCAAATGCAGCTAATTGCCCGCGAATTATAAACCGAAACGTTTGAAATGATCGGTCTCGTCGCGGTTCAAGAAAGCTTCGCGTACGACGTTATTCGCGGACAGGTAACGTGTTGCATTCGCGTAGACGTGGGCGATGATTCAGCTGGCATCCCTTCAAACTGCTTTGGATAAGGGTGCGATCGAGCTCGCGGCCCGTGCAGACCAGCGGTACAGCCAGTGACCAGCGAGACGCGTGCGACCACGAAAGAGAGGATGTTCCGTGTGACGATTTGGAGGCGCGTGCGCTCGGCTCGTCCAAGTCGATGCGCCCGCGCCACGTCACTCGCACACTACTCCTGCTCGTTTGCACACGAACGCATCTTCTCTCCGTTACACGTGTCCAGGCACGAGCGTGTCTGTGCTGGACGCGAGTGCACACAGAATCGTGTACACGCCGCTGAAAACTCGGAACGGAGCCAACGCTATGTGCCTGGAAGCTCGTATCTGGAACTGAAAAATTCGACTAATCGCGCGTACAGCCGCGCAAGGCCAATACGATCTCCTTCCTTTTCCCCCTTCTCTTGCTCCTTTCTTCCTGCGGTAACAAAAGGGATCGTTTCGCTTCGAGCGAAGAGAGGAAAACGCTAGGTAGACGGAAAGAGCGCGGCAGAGAGAGCAACACCGAGACAGAGTTGGAAAGGGAACGGAAGGGGTATGATAGGAAGACAAAAAAGGAGGAACGAATCGGTGAAAAATGTTAAGAAGACCTAGGGGGATGGGTGGAACGAAGTTGGCTGGTACCTTAGATCGTGGCAGCACGATTTACGGTAGTTTGGCGGGAACGTATTTGGGTCAGCGTTTGTTATCGGTCGCACGAGGGTCTCCCGGCTTTTCTAGGACGCTGCATTACGTAATCAAGGATGACCGATCGTCCTGCACTCGGGCAACAAGGAGCAAGGCGCGAGACTGTACTCGCGACGTAGACGCGGCACGAGGCAAACGACGAACCCTCCGGTGAATATTCTTTGGAATTGGTCGGTGGGAGAGGCGTTTCGAAACTCCTCGGAGGCCGCGTGCAGCGCGGGGATAAATCGGCGGCGACACTGCTGTTCGTAGCAGGACGTTCGATAATGGGGGTGGTTCCACCTTTCGACCGGAGAGACGTCGAAACTTTCGAGGATAGTGTAGCGTATATATCTAATCTGTGGATACCAGCTGGTCCTTTGTACACATTCCGTGTACACCCTGTACACGAGTTGCCTCTCATCGACGACAAGCCCGGGGAATTCGTCTCCGATGCGCTCCGTAATTGGATCACCGACTTTTCCTCGTTTTTCTATTTTCCTACCTGTGTTCCGGTAATTGCCATTATCTCCGATCGAGAGTAGATTAAACGATGGCGAGAGAGAGAGGCAGGTCGATCGGCTGTTCTTGTCACGGGATACGGCAAAGATTCCTGCGATCTCGTGAGAAAGAATTTCGCGATTCCGCCCGTCATCAGCCGACGAACTTGACGAGCGTCCGTTTCTTCGCTGGTCGATATCGGAGGATAGACCTAGCGAAATGCTAAAGCCGACCGACCCGCGGTCAAGACTCGCACGAAAGCAAACATCGTTATTTTTTAAAATTTTAACAAAGTTTAAAAGTTAAACAAAATTTAAAATTATCTTTTAATCATTTACGCGAAGAGAAAAAAAGCGTCAAACTATCGATTCGGCAACGACGAATAAACGCGCTACGCGTATTCCGGACTCGCGACTAAAGCGTCGGTGAGCAAATGTCGTTACTTCTATGACAGTTGCCCGATGAATCTCGACGCGGTGGCTAGTATAATAATTGCGCGAAGCCGGCAGAATGATACACTTTGCTTGTAATAATTTCGCGCATTCCGCCGGCCGTCATTATCTGCTCGTTATTTCTCGATAAGAGCGCCTTCCTCCTTGAATCTCGATGTAATATTTTAAGGCGTGTTTCCCTCTCTTTCTGCCCCTCCGCCCCATCTCTCTTTTATTCCGTTCGTCCTGCCACTGTATGACGTAACGACGCCGTATATCGAGTACGATAACGAAAATTCGCGTTATGTTAATGCGTTTGACGAATGTCTGTAAGTCGGTCTGAATCGATGCTATCGTATTAGAGGCGACGTATTTCCGTGTAGCTGGATGTCTGGCACAATAGCACCGGTGGCTCCGTTTCAGACTTTTACTCCATTGAACTGGAAAATTGAGCGGATACATTTTTTCCACGGCCAGTAATCGCTCTCTCTCGTCTTCCTGTTCGTCCTACCGTCTTCGGGACTGGCAAGATCGCAGCCACCTTTGGACCATCCGTTTTCTCAGATACCAAAAATTGTCAACGACGCTCGATCGTATTTATCGATCCGCGAGCAAATCGTTTATTCCGACAACGAGACGTTGATGCTTGACGCGGAACAGGCGATAACCGTGGAAGGTAAAGCGACGTTTCGCTAAATTATCGTCAAAATTCGGAGGCCGCGAAGCGAGGAAGGGCGCGTCGTCGTCCGCAGCGAGCGGCTTTCGTTTACAATCGAGCTTTTTCTCCGAGAATTTTCTCTCTCGCGTCGACTAGCAGCAAAAGCGGAAGTCGCGGAAAGGTGAAACGAGGCGAAAGTCTCCGGTCGCGGCGTTCCTCGTCACCTGCTGATAATTGTAACGACCTCTTTGAGATAACGAGCCGGCTTTTAAGAAGGATACCAAACCGGCGGAGCTACGTCGGGCGCAGAAAGGAAGCAAGCAAACAATTTGCGCATCACGGTGCACGGTTGCGCGTGCCTCGTCACGAACTTTGCACGAAGCAGTGGTCGCGCGTACCCTCTCATTTTCCCTTGATTTTTTTTTTCGCGACGAGATTAAAGGAAAAGGCCGCGAGTCTAAGAAATTGCGAACGCAGCGACGAGATTATTCCGTGTTTGCTAGTTACGAATTTTCTATTATCCTTCGACCACGAACGATACATCGATCAAGATATTCCGTTATCCTGCATAGTCCTCCTTTTTCAGTCGGTTTTGAAGATAAAGAGGAACCAGAAGAAGAATGTACGCGACGTGATTTCATTTCGGTAAGGCTGACGAGCAAATGTGACCGGCATGCGGTATCTCCAGCAATTTTTCCGATTCCTAGCTTTACGCGAAACTCGTCGTCGTCGTTAGGGAACTCGTTGAATTACACGCGTTAAGCCACTCGATGCGAACGCGCGTAATAGCAACCGCGGTAACCAGCGACTATCGCGCGGCAGGCCCATCGCTTACAACGTTTAACGGACGTATCTTAAACTTCGAGATATCTTCCCGTTTATTGGCAACATCGATGTTACAGAGTTGCTAAGAAGAAGAGATCCGCTGCAACGTGTTTCGCTCGCAAGTACGACAGATCTTTAACGCCGAATCGCTCGAGAGACCCGGTACTCGAGGTATCGTGCAAAGTTTCGACATTAGACGTGGCTTTGCTCGTACCGTTGCGACAGCATCGCGCGGATGAAGGTTGAACGCTATCCTGTTTAGAAAACATACAGGTTCCGTGGGAACGATTCTTTCGCGGAACGTTGCGAACCCTCGGCCTACTTCTATTCCCTTTGCTTCGACCTACAATCGCCGCTAAAGGCGAATACGCTTTCAAAAATGGTTTATCGCCTGAAATTTCAACAGCTGGCTTTGATCGGCTCCGATACAGAAACACGGTCAACGATTTCTCTCTAGTGGCGATACGCGCGTCGTTTCACCAGACCGTAATTCATCAACGAGATTCCTTGCAGCCGATGGAACGTCGGGTTCTCGCGATTAGCTAGCTACCCGTTGCCACGGTCGTGACTGGAAGTAGGCAGTCGGTGGGCCATCGAGGGAGGAGCATGAAAAACACGTTCGCGGGCAGAGTGACCGAGCCGACACCCGGTATATGTGGATTCGTAGCGTAGTCGTAGAGTCGACTCTCCGATATCGAGCGGGAGGCCCAGCGAGGGTTGCGCTCGCGCACACCTACACGTTTCACCGACCAACGTACACGTACGTTACTCGAGCTTACACGTGCGCAGTCTCCCACCTCTGCGATCTGCCACCAGCGCGTGCCGCGGATGGGGAGGAATTTCGAGAGCAACGAAGAGGAAAGCAGGGTGTAGGGTAGCGGCGAGTGCAACGGCGAATATCAGGGGGTGGCTGGTGCCGCTGTCCGCGGAGCAAGGGGACAGGGTGGAAGAGAAAGGAACGAGCAGCCGAAAAGCAGCGACGAAAGAGACGGAAGAAGCAGAGAAAGAGCGCGATGGAAACGCGTGGAAAGGAGAAGAACGAGGTGTACCGTCGCCAAAGTGGAAGCGGGATACGCCACGTTGGCGGAAACGAGACTGGCACAGGGTGGGGTATAGGATGTAGAACGAGAGAGAAGATACGATCCGGTGTGCTCTGGTCGAAAGCGAAGAGGACGACGACAGGGCGAAAAACCGAGAGAGACGCAGATCGGAACGACGAGGAAAGAGAGGAGCGGTCGAAGGGTGGCGAGAAGGATGGCGAGAAGGATGGCGAGAAGGATGGCGAGAAGGATGGAGGACGTCCAATGTCGACGAAGGAGATGGAAGAGGCTGATGCGAGCAACCACGTCGTGGGAACGGGAAGGAAGAGACTAGAGGGAAAGAGACACGGCTCGAGGGACAGCGTAAAGCGAAAAGGAGACGGGAATAGGAGAAGGGTGAAGAGAGAGCGGAGAGCGGCAGAGGGCGGGATAAAGAGGGTTACGTAGCACGGCGGTGGTAAAGGTGGGAAAGGGGGCAGGAAGAAAGTCGAGAGAGAGAGAGAGAGGAACGGAACGGAACAGGGTTGTTCCAGTGTGCAGCGAGCGGGCATCGCGGCGGGGGCGCCGTTCTGCTGCTCCTGTATATCCATCCAGAGTTATATGCACCATCTACCGCATCCTAGCGACCACGACGGCGACGACGACGACGACGACGACGACGACGACGACGACGACGACGACGACGACGGCGACGACGACGACGACGACGGCGACGGCGACGACGACGGCGACGACGGCGACGACGACGACGGCGACGACGGCGGCGGCAACAACGACGACGAGGACAAAGATAGTGACAGCGACGACGGCGACAGCGAAGATAGTGACGGCGACGACGGTGACAGCGAAGATAGTAACGGCGACAACACCGCCGGGAAACAGAAGGAAGAGGAGGAGAAGGAGAAACAGGAGATATTCGGTGACATCGTTCGCGTCGAAGGCTAGAGAGTGTGACTCTTCTTGTAAACGACAGTATCTACGTTAGTCATACCGGTAGAGTTTATTAGAATTCGTGGAACGCGTCGCGAACGTTTCTTCGTTATTGTGTCATGTGCGTCGTGGACGTTAACCAGTGTCGTTGTTTGCGAAACGCACTCTGTCGTACGTAAATAAGAAGCAAAGAGACGAGGGGAGAAGAGAAGAAGAGGAAAAGGAAGAGAACGGAAACAGAGACTGCGCGAAGACAGATAGGAAGTATTCGTAACTAACTAGTAGTAGTTCCTTCCGAAAGTAGCGGAAGAGCGTTCAGAGAAGAAAGCAACGAAGAAGCGAATAGAGGAAAGACGGAGCACCGGTTCTACCTGTGGTAGAGAAAACGAGGGAAAGGTGGAATAAGAAAGAGGAAAAAGGAAAAGTAAAAGGTAGGTCCACTCGTCGAAGGGAGCCATCGAAGGTGGAGGAGCATGCGAGAGCAGCTCCTCGGTGTTTCGACATGACCCAGCCTTAGTAGGGTACCTCTGCTGGCGTACACCCTCCGCGCCGCGACACGATACGACACGCAGAAGAAGGTGGTGGAGGAGGTGGAGGTGGTGTCGGCGGAGGAGGTGGTGGTGGTGGTGGAGGAGGAGGCGGCGGCGGCGACGGAGGCCAGAGAGGTGGTGGAGGTGGGTGGAGAGGAGGAGGAGGTGGACGGAGAAGAAGAAGACGAAGGAGGAGAAGGAGGAGGAGGACGGTGGACTCGCTAACGACGGCGAACGTCCTCGAGGGTGCAAGATACCAGCACCGGCAACACCACCGACGACGATGATCGTGACAGGCGGCGATCGACGTACATGTTGGAGAAGGAGGCGCCGATTCGCGGTTGCGGTACTGGCCTCGGCTCTGCTGACCCTAGCGATCGGTCCCGCGCCAACCGAGGGACACAGGCCAGCACCGAACAATCCGATCATTCTGCAGACGAGCACCAGCACGACAACTACGCCCTTCTACGTGCACACGGTCAATGGTACCGTCTTAACGAACGGCAACAACGATGAGTTGGATGTACGCGCGGAGGACGGTTACAACAGTACCATCCATCATCACCATCATAAGAAGGTCGGCGGTAACATGACCGAGGAGAAGGCGCCTCTCTTCCCAGAAGATCTCTTCACCGTCCATCAACGGCGACGCGGTGCCGTGATACTTCACGTAATCGGTGTGGTGTACATGTTCGTCGCGTTGGCGATCGTTTGCGACGAGTTCTTCGTGCCGTCTTTGGACGTGATTATCGAGAAACTGGAGATCGCCGACGACGTTGCAGGTGCTACCTTCATGGCGGCCGGCGGTTCGGCCCCGGAACTCTTCACATCGATAATCGGCGTGTTCGTGTCGTTCGACGACGTCGGTATCGGCACCATCGTCGGTTCGGCCGTCTTCAATATTCTCTTCGTGATCGGCATGTGCGCTATATTCTCGCGTACCGTGCTTTCCCTCACATGGTGGCCTCTATTTCGCGACTGCACCTTTTATAGCGCCAGTCTGCTCACCCTGATCTATTTCTTCCGTGATAATTATATTTACTGGTACGAGGCCCTCGTACTCTTTGGATTCTACTTGGCTTACGTGAGCTTCATGAAGTGGAACCAACCGATGGAAAAGCTGGTCAAGAGAGTGATCTACAGGAACAAGGTGACCCGGGTGAGGTCTACCGATCAGCTGATGCCCTCGGTATGTACACTGTTTCAAATGCAAACGCGGTATGCACACCGAAACGAACGCGATACACGCTCTCTCCCAACGAAAACTCCCGCACCGATCCTCTCTCCTAGTCACATCCATCTTCTTTACGTGTTTTCCATAATTTTTGTCCATTACGTCGAATCGATCTACGTTCTACAACACGATTCTACGACCGTTTAATCGCGCTACTACTCGCTGCCGCACCGTTCCGTCCTTAGAACAAAGTCGCGTGACTTTGCCTACTCGCACGGCTACTCGTGGGCGGTGTTTTGTCCCGTTTACGGACATTACCACGTTCGCCCTCTTATCGGCCGCGTTTTTTTTTTCCTTTTCCTTCCCCTCGACGGAGATGATCGGCCTGATCGAGCATCGGGGTCGCGACATTGGACACGTTACCGATTGTTATCGCACTTCCTCCCCTATCGTTCGCCTCTTCTCTCCTATTCTTCTCGCATCTCTCCACCGCTTTTCATCGAACGATCGCGCACCGGTTCTCCTCCGTATCACGGAACCTATCCTCCGTGTACTTTAGATGATAGAATAGGATTTTCGAACGGTCCGCTTTATTCCTCGCTCGAACGTCGCCCGTTTCATCGATTCGTGCCACTCGATGCTCTCTGCTAGTATTTCCGATAGGAAAAGAAAACCTACGGCCTCGAAAATCTCTCGTTCCGAGAATCAGGTGAACGGAGAAATTCGGAGCGACGAAAATGCTTGACTTTGAATCATCGCGCGTTGCTTTTCATATCCGCACTTTGCGCAAGGTCGATCTCGACGATGAAATTCAAGCGAAAAATTCCGATGCGCCAAAGATGTCCCAATTACGCGCGTCCCATCCAACGACGCGCTTAATTAGTACACTTTGCCACGCGTATCCACTTCGAAATCGCAGGAACGCGCCTTCGGATACGAGTGGCGAAGCAACGAGGCGAAAACAACGTCGATCTCGTTTCCTCCGCATCTTTCGCAACGTCGCTGCGCCTGTTAAGATTCTGTCGGACGACGATCGATCCAGCGCTATGCATAATAAACGATTACGCGTTACGATCGCGATCGATTCTTTCCACGACCGTGACTGCCTACGTGCGATTAAACTTCCGCGAGCTATCCTAGACGATGCACGCTCGATCACGCGCGTCGCACGTACGGCAAAGAACGCTACGACGTGAACTTGGATGGCGAACGACGGATGGAATTTATGGCTCGATCAGGCGCGATGTAAACGCGAATAAATCAATCGGTCGAATTGAATTCTCCGCGACCGAGTAATTTACCTTCGCCGAACGTGGAATTTTGATTTATCGATCGAACCTTTCAACAACCGCCGATCACCGATCGATTCCCGACCGCTAACGAACTCGATCGATTTCCAACTGCGGACAAATCCGCAGGAAATTGATTATCGAGAAGAGACACGTTTCACCGTGTTCGACATTTCCTTCGTGGAAATGCCGCGGGGTATACGAAAAACATTTTTCCATTGTCTCCTGGAAATCGATCGCTTCGGTGTGCTCCAACGATTCCCACTATGTGCACAGTCTATACCGAGCGTATCCCGCTGATCGCGCAACTTTGTCTTTCGTCTGCTCGCGCTTCCTCTCGGTATTCAACGATCGGAACGCGGCACACATTGTCCGAGAATTGGGATAGCGGCACATATATCTGACCGTGCTATGGAATCTTCGTGCGCCTTGTTTCGCAACCCGATGATTGTCCATGGACGCGGAAGATCGCCGGGCAACTACGAGCTAGAAAAACGACGGTCGTGCGACCGATGCCGCCTCGTATTATCGTCTCGTGCAGACTGAAAGGCGAAAAAACGAATCGCCAGCTGTAATCGGAAAAGCTCGCGTAACATTTCGTCCCGATGATTGTATTTTCACAGCGACTTTCTACCGACCGTACACGGCCCGAGAATCGTGTGTGAAAATTCGCTTGTCACGCGGCTGGAAGATGGATCGTGTGCGTGGACTGTCACAACGTTAATTACGTTATCAAGATCGTGCTAGATAAAACGGCGGGGCAATCGCTGTAGCAGCGGTGTGCAAAAGCGAATGATTCGCTGTCGTGAGACAGGGCCGTAAACTCTAGACTCGAGTTTAATCAGCGAGTCATGATTTCACGGGTTTATATCGGATTATCTGGAATCGTTTCGCGGTTATTCGTTCCATCTTGTATATCGATATAAAAATACATATATGCAGAAGCTAACTAACTTACACGCTGACGCGTACTTCGTCTTGTCTTTGTTCGCAGCCGGTGTTCGTATCGCGCGAATCTCGCCTTCGGCCACTTTCTCCCTCGCAGCGCGATTCTCCGTGTCATTGATATCGTAGAATAGCGAAACTCCGCTGTCAATCAGGCACGGTATCGAGAGTGTGAAATACGATTCTCTTATTGACATTGATTAGTGATCGCTGAAAACGGAAACCCGATGCGTTAATGACTGCATAATTGTACAGTGATAGAACCGCCGACCGGAATTTACGTCCTCTCGCCGATTTCCACGTTGGATTAAATACCATTAGGAAAATTGTCACGCGTCCATCTTTATTTATACATACGTATTTCCTGGAATAATCGACTGCCATTAGCCTGTAGCGTGCAGCTTGCGTATCGAAAATTTCACGAAGTATTACTCGAACGTTCGATCGATTTGCTATTTAAACTACCGAGAATTCGCATGAAACGTTCAGCGCCGGTTAAATAATACGCGGAATCTTGGTTCGAGAGACACGCGAAGTTTAACCGCCGCCACATCATCCGAGCCAGCGAGAGACAAAAATCGTAATCGCCAATCGGGACGAGGAAGCGCGGTTCGCGGAAGGAGGCAATCGACGGATTAAAGGTTTAATTAACGTACGAGTCCTCTCGAGAGCGAAGGGTAGGGGCTCGCGAGGACTTTCAAATTATCGTCCTCGCGATGAATTTGAAAGGTTCGCCCGCGGTTTAACCGACGCTCATCGCTACTTTCTCTCGTCATCTTTCCCGTCCATCCCATTTCCATGGTTTGCCGGTGGTCGACGCCGGGTGCTTCTGTCCTCGCGAAATCTTCCTTCTCGGGGAAGTTACGGCATTGCAGTGTGCTCAGGCCCTCCACCCATCGTCGAATCGATTCGACAGAGGCCCTTCCACGCTTAACCTCGCCACGACCATATACAACCACTGACGGCCGCCGAGCTCGTGCACGCTCCACCTTCCTTCTCTTTGCGTTATATAAAACGTACGTACGCTGATCAAATGCACGCTCGAGTTGCTAGCAATCTGCCTACAAAACCCGATTGACCGAACCGATCTAAAGCGTTTCGAGGGCCACCGGTAAACGGACCGATGCTAATAATACGATTAGCCGACAGTCTGGCCTCTCGTTGTCCGAGCGACGACAACGTTTACTCGCCGGGAACGCGCGAATTCGTGCGTTCAAACAACCACACGTAGAGTCTTGAGCGTTTGCCGCGATGTTTGGTACCGTCGTTCCATCAAAGGGAGAAGCGTTTGATTCGCGACGTCGAGAGAGAAATCGCAGCGGTCGCGGGTCTGTTCGTTCGTTAGTCTTCCTCGGTGACGCGCAACCAGTCGCGTGTATTTCAATCTGACAAACGTCGAAAAGAAAAAGAAAAATAAAGAAAAAGATTTTCTTTCGTGAGAGTAAACGCGAAATGGCGCGGAGCAAATTGCACGGTAACCGCATCTTTTGTAATCGTCGTACGATTTGTTCGAAGAGTAACACGACGCGAACGAATCCTTCCACGAGAGGAAGAAATACCGTTCCTGATGACGACCACTTTGACTGGAAAAGAACATTTCGAAAGTTTCTCGACGAATTGGGAAAAGTCGCGCGCCAGGAACGCGAGTCGCGGATTCGTCTAGGAAATTGCGCTCGTCTCCGACAAAGGGAAAAATTGTCTCGAGATGAACGAGTTCGTGATCGATCGGAAGAGCCTGTACCTGACGTTATCTCGCCAACCGTTGGCTACCTTTCGCGTCTCCCGATCGGCTGTTTCGTTCACAAGACACATAATATCGTTCGTTTTCTCCCGATCGCTTGATTTTTCTATCAACGCGAACGACCCGTTTCTATCGAGCATACGGTTCTTCCGAGGACAAAGTTTCACGCGAAACGGTGGTGCTTCGACGCGAGGGATTAACGTTTACGGTCGCGCTACGATTCTCTGTCCACGCCGAGCGAACGAGTTGGAAGTTTCATTTACCCTGCAATTAGGGATGCCTACCTCTCGGAATTAAGCGTAACTTTTGATTAGATTTCCTTCGGAAGTGACGCCGTTCGAATTATGCTTTGTTTCGCTTTGTACCGCGCACAATTACCCGGCCGCAATTACGACAACGGTGTTCTTCGTCGATTGTTTTCTCCCTTCGACGGACGAAGGTGGTAAATAAAACGATCGAAAGAAGAGTCTTGGCGAACAGTCGAACGGAACCGCACATCCCATTACGTTGGTAGACGATTGTTCGGAAGCGGTGCTCGAAAAAGGAAAAAATTGTTTCAAAGCAGCGTCGCTTGTTTTTTATTCGAGAGAAAGGCATTTTCGTCGGTTAACGATAATGCGCGGCCGAGATTCTTTTGTTGAAGTATCGATTCGCGGTTGGAAAATTCGTTCCGCTACCTTGACCAGTGACATTTCCGCGCTTTCCAAAAAAAAAAAAAAAAAAGGATACGTCTTTCGGTGCCGTTCCCCTCCACTCGCAGAGACGATCCTACGCGAAAACGCGCACGACGATCGATCGAAACCAGCTTGCGATAATTGACCCGACGCGTACCGAAAATCGACGTACCGAATCGTCGTGATGCGTTCGCTCGTTTTCGTGAAGAGGAAGATCGCAGTCGTCGGTTCGTTCTCGATCCCTCGGCAACTTTCGTAAACGTCAAAGGTCGCGCGATGCGAGTAGAAATCGCGATGGTCGCGGGCCAATCGTGCCGAATCGAAGCGAACGATGATTCGCGGTAACGACTCGGTTCACTTTGATTTATCGTTCGATTCGTTGAAGTTATTACGGTTAGACGAGGAACTTCCGATCGGTTACGTCGATTACACGGAACGACGAAAAGAATCCGGGTCAACTTTCCGGGTATTAGTCTCTCTGTCGCCAAGACTTCTTCGTTGAAAAGATGGCGCTAATTAATATATTTCGACGAACCGGAACGTTAAACGTCGAGAACTTGTAACACCGAACGTCGAGAACTTGTAACGTCTCGCACGTTAACAAGTAGATCGTACGTCGAACGTGAGAAAACGTTTCCAGTGGAGAACGTCATTTCGCTCGATCGCGACGTACGTACACGTTCGTTGGTACGAATAAGCGGAACGCGTTGGCGAACATACTTGCAGAAATTCTGAAACTTTTCCTAATTAAATTTCGTGCATCGTCATAGTTGAGCCGATTTTGTTCAATGCGCGAGACACTGGCGAAGGAAAGTTACGAGCGTGATCGAGACAAGTTCGTTTCGAGTCTTTGTTGTCCTCACCCACCCTTGTGCTTTATCTTCTACGTAACTAAACTTGGGCCGTGCAAAAATGATCGACTCTGGCGTTACGTCACCTTCACGGCGAATATACGGTTCGATACATATACGTGGCCGATCTAGGTTCTTCCCGCGGGCAAATACGCGGTTAAGAAATCCCTCGTTCTTGTCGAAAGACGGAAGAGGCAGGAAAACTTTGAGCGGCGAAACTCGCACTCGAGGCAAAACCTCCTCGTCTCGAATATGCCTGTGTAATCTGGTCGACGCTGTCGAAACGTCGAACACTGAAAATCTACCGCGTACTTTTTCCTCCTTTCCTTTCGTTTCGTTTCTTGCAAACGGTGGGCTGTATTTAATTTTCTCTCGGAACTGCGTCGAGTTACGCGCTTCCTTCGTTTTCTCGTCGATACGTATTTCATCCTGAAATTTATTATATCCGCGATGGTCGTCGAGAGGTTTTTCCCAACCTCTGTATCGATCCATCTTAACAGCGTCGGCGTTTTTTTTTTTTTTTTTTTTCTAAATCATCCGTAGTTTGGACACTTTGAAGCATTGCCCCGCCCGATGGCCCAATTTACGTCTCCCCTTTCAGATCCGACCGGTCTTTTTTCGCGTTAATGGCACGACTTCTTTCCTCGATAACGAAGCGAATAAACAAATAGACAAATACAAGGTTCCTCTCGTCTCTTCTCGCGAGATTCGCGAGACTTTTAGCCGCATTCGCGAGCGGAACGACGCGAGCAACTTCAAATTCTCGAGCTTGCGTTAGCGTTTCCGCGACTCAAAGAGAAAAAACGTCAGTTCCGAGTTAACGAGAAACGTGGTCGGACATCGGGACATCGACGAGCAGAGGCATCTCGATCTCGCCGTGGCGACGTTGGATGCAGCCGTGCGAGGTAGGTTGTGCGAACACGCTGCCACGCGAACGCGTCGACGAAACGAGAATCGCGTTATTCCCTATCGACCGTCCGCGCCGAATCAGCGACGCAATCACTCCGTCGATCGGTATATCGAACACCTGAGAAACACCACGACCAATCATCGTGCCTCGTAATTACCGCAGAACCAAACACTCGTTGTCGTTCACGACGAGAGCCTCTCCCTGCTTTTCCTCTGCAAGCTTGCGAGATGTCGCGAAGGAGAAAACGAAAGAGACTGCATTCGGGAAACGAGATGCCGTCGTATCGATCGAAGGTCGCAATTATTTGCACGACTGAAAGTAAGTTTCAAGGATTTCGCTTCTTTCTTTGCCGCTCTGTTTTTTTTTTCTTCTTCCACCTCTTCTTCTCTTTTCTTTTCTACTTCTAGCTGTTGCAGCGTTTCTTTTTCTCCAACCTTTGTTCGCTAATTAAGCCGCGACCTTCGGCCAAGCTTACGACGCCGCATACTCTTTCCTTCTTTCCGACGCGTAATCTCTGTGCACAAGTCTATGTGAAACGCTTGCGCGATTACTGCATTCTCGTGTGATTGTGTGCCGCTTGCGAAATCACGAATCATCAACAAACGATTACTCGATTGTCGTTACTGTGATTGTAACTGGGTGTTTCTTGCTTGCAGCACCAGAGCGCCGCCCAGGCATTGGTGAGTCGCATGTCTCTATCTCTTTTTTTCTCTATCTCTACGATCTCTATATTTCCTCTGCGTTTCTTATTCACGACCGTTGACAAACTTTCTACACACTGTTGGTCGGCTGTTCAACTTACGCGGAGCAACGATCCTCCCTTGTTCGACGAAGAAACACGTCACCCGCGATCGAGAATCGCGTCCGCGGAAGTCGAGCAGCCGACTCGTCGACGCGATGCATGATTCTGTGTCTCGTACTTTGCCACGTCATGTGCCTTTGATCGATGTATTTACTCGTAACAGCAACAAACTGAAGCGAACGTTCGAAAGGTCGCGCAGACCTCTCGCGGCTCGTTTCTCCGTGACGCGACGCAAGCAAGTTTGCGTGCGAGGGATGCGCGACTTTTGGACCGAAATTTCACGCGTTATCTTCTCGTATTTGCGGATGGTATCGGCGGGATTCGCTGACGATTAGCCTGGTCTAAGACCGCGAAGAAAGAAAATTGGTATCGCGGAAGCAACGCGGAATATGTAGATATTCAAGGGTACAAGGTAAAGTCTGTTCACCCTCGTGCGATTTCGGTGCGCGGCCTCATTGTCACCTTCGACTTTAGCCGCTGCAGCGTTCTGATCTATCTCTCTTTCATCGAGCACTCTTGGTCGATTCAGGATGCACCGATGCAGCCAGGTCGCTCCGCGCATGAGAAGTGGCAGCTGCGACAAAAAAGAAACCGTTTATCCACGCCCTCAACCCCGTTTCCGCATAATAGATACGTAGACACGTACACACACACACACACACACACACACACACGCAGCAGCCACTGACAGAGACACTTACGCTTACACGGGCAGACAGTGACGCGCAGAGAAGAAGAAAGGGAAGAAAAAGAGAAATTGTTTGGATCGATCGAAATTACGCGTGTGCGCGAGTCTCGTTGCGTAAGAATATCCATCGTAACCGCGGTAAGTGCTCGCGAACGATTCGAAACCACTTTGGACGAGTGCAGAAAGGTACACGGGCACGTTAACCGATCGAAACGCTTCGTTCGTTGTTCCTTTTGGCAGCGATCACTACGTATATGCATCGAGCCACGGTGTACGTACGCATACACGAATAAACTACTCTCGAAGAGAAGCTAGGATTTCATGGAAGACTAACACGAGAGAGCTTGCGCGGTTGCCGAGTAGCGACCGCGTCATCGGTTCCCTTTTGATTAGATTCCGCGAATCGAGACGCGTTCGATGCAAAGTAGCAATCGCGTTTCTGAAAGTCTGATCATCCGATTGAATTAATCAGTATCGAACGGTGGTTTCCCATGGCGATCTCGGCCCTGCCCCTCGCCGCTTTTGCAATCCTATCGGTACGATCGGTCGATGTTTTGAGGAAAAACGTGAATGATTCACGAGGTCGGTAGAGCCCGTACATAACCAAATTAAGTACTTTCCTAGACGTCCAATTGTCTATGCCTGATCGATGAAATATTCCTGGAAACGCGGCGTTCGTTTTCCTCGAAAATCGCAATTACCTTCCGATTTGATCACGATCGACCTAGTTGCCGCGAGATAAATCATCGGCCTGTAGCCGATCGCCGAGCTTGCTCGAAGAAACCAACTATCCGTTAAGATTCGCGAGAATCCAGGCGGCCCTGTTGTCCTTTATCGCTTATTCTATATGAGAAAAGTTGCGCCCAGTGATTTTCTATGGCAAGACAAACTAGGTCGGAAGTATAAGTTGCGTAATTGCGGGTCTATCGGTTCCGATAGTCGATCCCTAGCGAGAGAAGCCACCATAGCTATACGCGTAGCTATATTTCAGCAAGAACCGCGGAAAGGCAGACGAGAATATCGGTGCTAGTTTCGCGAAGCAGAGTAGTCGTGGTAGTCGGTGTAAAGTTGATTTGCCGCTGCGACATTCTCGAGTGGCTCTCTCGAATCTAAATAACGTTTACTAGCTCGTCGCTACAAACGCCATTATCGCGACTCGCTGAAACATCCTGTCGAGACGGAAATCGTAATTCGATTCGAAACATTCCCAGGCTTTTTCTTCGTCTGTCGCAGATTCCTCGAAACCTTGCAGCTTCTTTGCTGCCAACAGTTATCCCTTCTTTTTCTCCATCTTATCCGCCGTGCGGAGAAATCGAGCCGGGAGAAATTCACTAGTCTCTGGAGTTCCATTCGCCACTCCGTTTTCACGTCTTTTAATTTCTCCGTGTCTCGCTCGATCGACTCTTCTCTTAACCACTCTCGCTTCGCCACGCTTCTCCTCCAGCCGTTCGAGGCAGCGCGGATCTTCGTTAACGTTTCCCAAGATATCTGTTTCCTCGCGTTGATTTAATCGCGACTGCTTTGCTGGGAAATCGTAGTGCGACGATTACGAAACCACGGACTGCTCTATCTCGCGTTTCGCGATACCTCGTCACGCGTCTCGTTTGCCCAAGGATTTTCGAACGACGTCGCTCCTGCAAAAAGATATCGCGTTATGTTCGATCGCGTTAAGAACCTCGATGTCGGCCTGGACGATTTAGCCCGCGTTAATGTCCCATCAAGCTCTGCTGCTGTCGGTTATGTCGTTCGCGATGCTCTACGAACCGCGATATTTATCGCATCGCGACCGCTGTTTGTTCATCCTGACAGAACAGTCGAGTCAATTATAGACCGCGGCATTATCCAACGACGTAAAAGTTTCGATTGTCACCGAACGCTCCACTTTTGTCCGTCGCGTTTCCAATTCGCTCGGGGCACGGATAAAAACCGCAACGTTTTCGTTCGATAACTTTTTGCCGTCGCTCGCGTTTCACGGATGTGCCACTTGTCCGTTGCTCACACGTATAAAGCCACCGTAAACGCTATTGGGTCGAATTGTCCGTTCGAAGGGAACAATTACAAAATAAAACGATGGCTAAGTGAGAGACGAGTACATTAGAAACCGATGATATCGATCGGCGCAAACGACATCGGGTAGACTGTCGATTGTACGGGAATGACTTACTGGAAACGACTACGTACGGATAAGATTTCAAGTTTATATCCGAAAGTAGAGGCGCGGAGAGATCTGGAAGATCGCGCGCGAACTTGTCTTGGTAGAAAATGGCGAGAAAAAAGCGACGGCAGTGAATCGAAGTGGGTAGTAAGCCGGCAGGCCGATCATTTATTTACGAACGTTCCGGCAACCGTCGATTCGAACGCACGCGAGTCTCGATGCGACTTAATGCACACATTCTCTGTCTCTGTGATGCTTAAATATCAGTCGCCGTTCCATTCATGCCGCAAAGAGGCTTCTCGATTCATCGTGATCCACTGGACGCGCCATTTGTCCTCTTAACGGTATGTTAACGGACTAGCTTGACGATTTAGATCGTATTAAGAAAGGGAACGCGCACGTTCGCGACACGACCGATGGGAGAACGCGCATCCTTTCAAACGGGCTATTTATATTTCCCTTCGAGCTAACGTTTTTTCCATCGTTCGTTTCAACGATCACAAAATAATTAGAAACTTTTTCGTTCGCGTCCTAATTGCTCCCCCCTCCCCCCTCCCCCCTCCCCCCGCCCCGGTTCGAGTGGCTCGTTCAATGTAGCTTACTTTTCCACCGTTTGACCTACTTACCATCGATGGTGAAATATTTTAACCCCGGTTCTCGTTCGATTACGTCAAACCGATTTTCGAAACAAAGGATCGCCAGACAGCCGAGAAATCCCCTCGTGCTACGTCATCCGACGACATCTGTCATAGGCACGCACCCGAACCCTTTTATTTTTCACCCTCGCACTGACAATTTCAAGTTCATCCGTTGTTCGAGCGTGTTACTCACCGCTTTATCGACCCTACCGACCCTTCGTCCGAAGGTCTCGTTAAAAATTTCAAGGATCCACTCTCTTACCGAGGTGGGCTCGTCCGGTGGCTAAATCGAAGGCATAAATAGCGCGGTAAACATCGAAATACCCAAGGCACGGCCTTAATCTCTTAAGGGTTCGTCGACGAATGCGAAAGAGCGGCGAGTCGGCACGGTTTCCGCCGAGGAAAATCGATCGAGCCTGCGAGAAAATTCGCGAATATGATCGATGGCCCGCGGACGGGATGTCGCTGGCGGAAAAAAAAAAAAAAAAAAGAAAATGGAACGTTTGCCTCGTAAATATGTAGGAGCAGAAGCGAATCTCAGCTTGCACGTCGCAGTTTATTTACCGGTTTATTTGCAGGGCGAATTGTTTTCGCGTGTAACGAAAAGTTTGTTTGTTCGAAGCAACGTTGTCCTTGGCGAGTCGTTGCAAAAGATGTCGCCGACAATCGAGTGCCGAGCTGGCTATTGTTCGAACGTGACGAAGAACCGAGTTAGAATGAATCCGACTCGCTCGGCCTACTCGCCGTATTTGCCTAACGGTGCACGCTCTTGAAATATTGCCAGCTGCGATAAACGCCTACACCGTCGTTCAATGCGACTCCGTTTCCCTTCGAACGGCCGTGTTACGCCGTGAAAAGGGAGGAAAGCGCGAAAGAAAAGGAAAAAGGACGGAAAGGGGGAAAAAGTGAAGGGAGAAGAAGAAGAGAGACGCGTGTATCGAGAGAACGCGCGTACGCGGCAACCGGAATGCTCGTTTTATTCGCTCAAACATTCGCCGGCCGCCTTTCAACAGTTGCACTTGTTTTTCGCGCGTATCGACGTATCGACAGTGCAACGCGCTAGCACGCCTCGAACTTTCCTCGCGGTTTCCTCCGCGTTCTCCGGCTTCCGTTTCGTCTTCCAACCATTCGCCATTCTCCTAGCCCTGGAAGAATCTAGGATTCCTGGTAATTCGGAGGAAATTTTGATTAAATAGGGACAAGACGAACAGCGGATGAATAGCGGAGTACAATTATGTCATCACTGCCGAAAGACGATGTTTACGTTACTTGGTCTGCACAACCCAGTTTGCTCGTTGCTCCTTCTATACATCCCCTGTCAGCGAATAGTCGACGTTGCGTATAATTAATTATAACGCTGTTATCGGTAACAGGCCATTAACCGCGTCTGCTCCCTGCGATCGATCGTTACTCGTAGTCGATGTACGCGAGTTTTCTTCTCCTTTTCCGTCGTTTTCTCGCGCTCTGGTCTCGCCGCCTAAATGCGATCGCTGCCGTACCCTCCGAACGACGAAATCACCGTTGGGCGATCAGATAAATCGACGAGATTTCGTTTCACGGTTCGACGTCTTCGTTTCACGGCGGATGGAGGCTGTTTCTCGTTTTTCAGCTTATCCCCTTGGCTCGTCGAGCCTCGAGGATTCGCACACGACCGTGCACATACACGGCCGTCGTTAATTGCACGGCGAGATCTCGTCCCGACTCATTTGTCGGCCGCACTTCTCCGTTATTCTTCTCTCGCGTCCTGCTCGAGTTTCTTTTTTCGGCGAAACTGGGTCAAGGTGAGGGCTGCCGGTACCTGACGTTTGCAGGACACACGAGCTCGAATACGCGCCGGTAGCACGAAAACGCTTGGAAAGCGTCGTAAAACTGACTCGACCGGCTGACGTTTGCGACCGGCCACAGCGGAACAGTGTATTACGTATGTAGGTTAAACTTTCAAAGACGGAAATTCAACGTGGCAATATTCGTGACACGGCACGCGCGGCCAACAAAAGTCACGGCGCGCTCTACCGCTTCTGGTTCGACGTTAATTGGTCAATTTCCGCGATCGTTAGCGATCTCGCAGCGTCGATGGCGCGTCTTGATTAGAAAGTTCGCAATCGCTTCTCTCTCCGGTCTAAATTCAATTACTATTCTCGATCGAGTCTCGCAGCTGGCGTTTAACCGGTCGTCGACGGCGATTCGACCACGCGAGAGCGATAATCGTCGATATCGTCGGAAACGATGGGTAAAAGCTTGACGTGTAGTTTGTCGGACGATCCTCCGGCCCTCCGTCGTGGCCGAATCGAACAAGATCGATCGAAATGTCACGATGCTTGCGGAGCCCGAAAGATCGCTTCTCTCTCTCTCTCTCTCTCTCTCTCTCTCTTCTTTTTACTTTCATCGGCAAACTCGAAACGCGCCACTCGTTCGTTTACGATCCGTCGATAATTCGGAATTTTTCCAAGTGTTTTGTCCCGCTCGATACGGAACGCGCTCGGTACCGACGAATTGGCCGCGTCTCGAAACAGCAAGCCATTTACGACATAAGCAGAGCTCGGGTTATCCGAGAAATTTCGAAGGAAAATGAAACGGCGCTCGATCGACGGTACGAGCGCAGCGATCGTGCTAACTCGTATAAATTTGTCAGCGGCTCGAGTAAGCAGCTTACCCACCTATCGTGCGCTTAACTTAGCACGCGATCGTGCAAACGCGCAACTCACAGTCAGCCCGTTCGACGTACATCCACATGGTAGCGCTTTCCAATTAACAATATCAATTGGTCGTTTTTCATTCCGTGTATCGTGTACGCACCAACCAGAAAACGGTACGATAACAAAGGCCACGCCCATTTCCATGATATACCATCCGCGACTAGGGGTTGATTTTCCTACATTTCCAGATGAATACGACGCGTCACGATACGTCTGCCGAATATTATTCCGCTCTATTTATTATTCTTCGATTCCGTGCTCGTTCACGCGTGCTATTCTATTGCGTGCGTACGTGTATACGCGGCTGGCCGTTTCGTCTCGCGACAGCCGCGGGCTGAGCCATATTTTGCTCGATCGGGACGCTTCCTCGCGGACTTTCTTGCCGCAGCGATATTTTTCTACCTCTTCGTAGCTCCGTTCTCCGTTCGACGGAGACGCTGGATTTTCTAGAGCGAACCTCCGTCCCGCGGGAGTTTGCGGCGGATGTACATAAAGGTTGCAATAAAACTCGTCGATGACGACCGAGTCTGCCGACGTTTCTCGCTTAACGAACTTTCTCGTACCGTGTCGTCGTTTCTCCGCCAGCTCTTTCTCGTTCTGCTCTCGGAATTTCGCGATTGATAAATATTTAACACCGGCCGTCTCTTTTGGCGAGCGACGGCTAAATTTAAATTCGCTTAGTCGGCGAAGATTCGTCTCGAAGAGGTTCCTATTTTCGCGAATACGAAAGCGCGCAGGCAGTGCTTTTACCAATTTTTTGGCCACGATGCCCCGAAGGTTCGCGAAGAGTTGGCGACGTCGCGTCGGTTTCCCTCACTCGACCCACTGCTCTTCCACTAGAAGCCCTTTAACCCGAACGAACTCGTGCAATTTTTAACAACGGGAGCAAATATCGCCGCTGGGACACTGGCTGGAAATCGAAGGACGTCTGCTCCGTTGGCACGGATCCGCTAAGAAATTTCCTCTGTCAGAAGCAGTGCCGTTCCGCGCCAGTTTCGCCGACTGTTTTTCCCCGCGTAAATCCTACGAATTCTTTGGTCCTGTCGTCTCGCGGCCGTGCAAACGATTCGCTTAATGCGATGCCACGAATCAAACGAGAAAGCTCCGTGGCTGATCAAGCGCAGTTGTCCACCATCGAGAGATCTTCGTCATTGACGAACACGGGGGACCACAAAGTCCCCGCACAGGCAAATTGTTACGGTGTCGTTTGAATAAAAAATGTTTTATCTCGTATTTTTTTATGATAAACGTCTTTTCCAGAAATTTAGAGGCGGTCGATGAACAGCGGACGAATATTTCATGCAGGAGATTTAAATTTTGATTCGAGCCTCGGGAAAGTCGCGGTAACGAAAGAATTATTTAACGGAAGCGAGCAAAAGGCTCGGAACCGCTGCTCCATACAATTGAGAGAACGACAGGAGGGAAAGTTCGGCGAACAGGCATCGTGATTTTAGACGCGACGAAACTCTTGACAAGTCGACGGAACTTTTAGTCGAGGGCACTTTTTACCGGAAAGTGGGCCTCGGTGATAGACGCAAGGAAACGAACTCCCTTTGCTCTTGTTCGCGTTTTTTCCTCCTCTTCCTGAACTGTCCGCTAACGAAAGTTACGAGTTTTGACTGACGCGATTTCAAAAATATCGCGGCCTTCTCCTACGTAATTTCTCGTCCGTTTGCTTCGCCTCGTCGGCGGCTCGTACGTTATTTAAGCCTTTCGTTTCCCGAATGGATCGCAATTCACGCAACGTTGAATCGCTCTGTTTAGCTTCGTCTCGCAAGTGGACCGGCGAACTCGAACGCGCTCGAAAACGCAGGGAAAATATTTCGCGACGAAGCGCAGGCGAATCTGCGACGAGAGATCGCACCGTTTGCAGTTAGTTTCGATTTCGATGGAAAGAAAATTTAATATTCCACTCTCGCGCTCGCGAAGCCAGAGTAAACTCTGGTATTATTGATTTTCAAACGAATCGCATCTTTCGGTAGCACAAATACCGTCATTAAATTCCGACACGATTCATCGGCAGCAATTGTTGCCCGGAATAATTATTAAATCAGGGATTTTCGAATAAAACCATTCCAGTGAAAATCGCGCGTACCCGCCGGCAAAGAATTTACACCGAGTCACGCGCGCGTTCCCGTTGTTATTATCGTGTCTTTCGCCTGTGATTTCGTTACTCGGTTACGGTTTCAATCCTCTAGATGCCGGCGTGCGAAGGGATGCGTTGCGGTCCTCGTAGTCCATCTCGTTAATTACAAAGTTCATTATCTCGTCGACGCGATACGACGACAGGCACACTGACACGTAGGCGCACACATAAAGACGTACTCCGACGACAGAGTTGACGGCTAAGCCGAAATATGGCACTCGCAGCTTCGGTCACACGACAGTCTGCGTTTATCCGTATCGTCTTTAGGTAGCCGCTATCAATTCCGCCTCTATCAACGTCGAAACTATTCCAATCTCTGCAGCTCGCCACAAATCGTAAACGAAAATAGAATCGCGCTGCTCGTTTTCTGCGCCTTGTTCGAGAAAGCTACACGCACCTATCTCGAGGGGGAAGAGAAACACGAGCGGACGCGAAGAGAATTTCGAAGACTCGTATTTCCTCTCGCGGTACGATCCACCTTGTACGTTGCTTCGTCTCTGCTGAAGGATGACGACTCGACGAGTATTTCGCGAGAAACTGAGAGAATTCGGCGCGACAGAAGATAAGAGAGAGAGAGAAAGAGAGTCCCCCGAACCGAAGATGGACTATCATTCAGAAAGGAAATTCAGTTCGACCGCTTCGTTAACGAGCTTTCCTAAACTCGTCTGACGGCGCCTGAGCGAAACTTGTCGGCGACGCGTCATCAAATTTAAGATTTTGGTTCCTCTCGCGGAAGAAAATATCACCGCGAACGATGTTCACAAAGCTTCGCTCGCTCTTCCCAACGACGCCAACCTAACTCGCCGAACCAACCTCGTCCCATCCGCCTAATCATTCGCATTCATCGAGCAGCGACTGTTAAGCGGAGAAAAAATCTGCCGGCTATATAGCGGAACGATTATCTGCGGCCAGAGTGGAAACGTAATTGGCAAACGCGACGGGACGCAGTGCGACGTCGCGGAATTACGAGCTATCCAGCTTATACGCGTCGGCTACACCGCATCATTATCTCGTTCCGTGGAGTGTGCGCGCTCATCTCGTCGGTTCTGTGCAAACTACGCCGCGAGTATGCGCGCGGAAAACACGACCCTTGACAAATTCGTAAACACGCGAACCCTTGTAACCGACGTAACAGGTAACAGCGACACAGGGACTAATAGAGACGCGAGCTTATCTCGCATTTGGAAAGAAATTCGAGGCGAGGATACGAGGACAGGCGAACGGAAGGAGGACGAAGAAATATCCATGTACATCTCGTATTTATTCGATCACGGTTGTTTCGACCGCCACCTCTGTCTTCGTCCCTCGACGATCCCGGTTTCATCACCTCTGGATATTTTTCGCCCGAGCGAAATTACTTTTCATCGCGTCAACGTGTCGCGTATTTTCGACCTCTTTGGTTATTCATGCTGGCTCTCTTTCTTCCATCAGCCAGCCATTCTTCTTCTTCCTCTTCGTTACTCCTCCTCTTCCGTATCGTTCTCAGCAGAGCGACCTGTCTGGTAGGACGCGAAGAAGGCAATCGGTATCGTATCAACATCGTTCTTCGTCGAACGATGGGAGAACGAATAGGATATCGTGAGCATCGTTAACACGCGGGCAAACACCTTCTTAGGAATGTCTAATTGTACGTGGTCGAGGATAGCGGAAGGAAATCGGATAGACTATTGTTCGGCAATCGTTCCGCTAATTCGCGATGCGCTTATTGTTCCGCGGTTAAGTCGCGGCTGCCTCTGTAACCTGGATTCAGCCGCGTCTGAACGAACAAAAGGACAGGAACTTTGTGTATCAGGCTGGAAGCAATAGGCGCGAAACTCGCGATCCATGACCAAAGCGCGTTAGTCGACCGTCCGGGAGCGACATGAAAGTGAGCAAGTCGAGGGAGTTGCACGTCGAGTGTCCCTTAACGTTTCATGCATAGTGGATGAGGAAAGTCATTCTCCTAGCCATTCGTTTGCAGCCTTGAAAAGAGTAGGGAAAGGCAGGGAATCAAAAGCGAGCGAAAGAAACTGTGTCGCAGACGAACACGTCGCGCGTCGTTCGACGCGACTGCTCGGACGCGCGAGTATATGTTCGGACGTAAGTTCGTCGTGTTCCTCCTGCTTTCTCAAAAGTCCTCGAAGTTTGCTTTCTCAAAGATCTCAGTTCCCCGCAATCTTCGTTGTCTGGCGAAACGTCGATTTGAATAGGAACGTAGAAGCGCGTCGACCGTCTAACCTCGTTAACGTGTCCAGCGAATAACGACGGTAGTACTTTCATTAGCTGCAATTTGCAGCCTGCGAAAGATCTGCAGCTTTTTACAGGGACGATGTTTTTTCGACTTCCCAACAGGATGGCGTGAGCAACTTTTAGGCACGCGATCGCGTTCGTAATGTGTGCTTCTGTGTGCAAGGGTGTTATTTGGTAGAGTCGTCGATCCCAAAGTTTCCCGAGTATAGGTATCGTCTGAGTTCGCTCGAATCGGAGGTATCGAAGCCACGAGGGTGATCGGAAGCGTAGGTAAGATAGGAGCAGAGCTCGCCGCGTCCGATCGATCCGTAGTCGAATCTGAAGCACCGTTCGCACGGATACGATTCTTCCTTTCGCGCGTGGTCTCGTGAAAGCCTGCCGTTCCACGTAAACAGGGCGAAGGATGGCCCGGTGAATGACGACGAATAACGGCGATTGTAACGACCGAATGTAATGAAAGAAAAAAAACAAGTATGAAACGGACAAGTAAAAATTAAAATAGAAAAACAATTAAAAAAAAAAAGTATGATAAGGAAAAGTGTAAAAAGCGGATGAAAGAAGCAGATCGATGTTGTATTGAGAGACGAAATGACGTGTGTGTTCCAGCAGCATCCGAACGCGACGAACAGTAGCGAGACGAGCGTGGGTGGCGTGTCGGGTGCATGCGGAAGCAGCGGCATACCGGCGGGTGGAGAGGCCGGGTGCAGCAGCAGAGGTGGCAGCAGCAGTGGTGCCGGTGGCACGGTCGGACAGGGCTGCGAGCAGGGAGCCCACGGTGGCTCCTCGTCTCATTCCAGGGAGAGCCACGCCAAGTTCAGGCACGGCTTGCTACAGCTTATGATCCACACGATCGATCCGCTCCACGACGGTCAGTCCCGCGCCGGTATACCAACTCCACACTCTATCACTCTCGCTTGCCGCTTTGCCTTAGCGCTGACAGCACGCTCTTAGCTGGTAGTCGTTATATCTTAGCCATAGTTTTCTTTCTTTTTTTAGACGTCCTACGATCGAACGATCGGACCATATCTCGCGGCCGCGACTTTTAGGCGGAACCCGGTAGAGAAACCGGTGGTCGCGTGATCGAAACGACGCTGATCTTGTACGAGTTTCGACGAGATTCGGGTAATTTTCCTGGCAAATCCGCGGCTGAAACATCGCGACGAACAGCAAACGTTCGGCGAGCTGTGTCGGATAAAGTGCTTTTAAACGTAGAGTCACGGATACGCTTACGAAGACCTCCGGAATGGCATTCTTTCAGCCTCTTTGCTTCTTTCTGTCGACGGGCGGGTCAAGCCTGTAATCCTTAACCCGGAGTGTAACGCGTCGGAGAACGTTCCTTTCGGTTACGAAACGTCGAAACGTGATTCGGAAAATATCCGTGTAGAGTAGTGTCTGTAATTGTAGAGGTAGTTCCGTGTCATCAAAACGGTTTCCCAAACTAACTTCGTTAATTAACTGGCAGCCGTACGGAGATGAATATCATTAAGCGATGCTCGAACGAATTTTAAAATCCCAATTGAAATATATTGAAATCCGAGGCAAGTGGTTCCCAAGACTTCGCGGTCGTAACTCGTTTAACCTACATACAGATGCCATTCTATTTTTCTCTCTTGCCGCCGACTCCTGAAGATCTTTACGTTCCGTGAGAAACATTTCCTTTTTTTCTTCGCGAGTCCTCTATCTACGGGCTACGGTTTGACAAACACGCGGGAGATCGAATAGTAGCGTTTTTAACGTAATTGTTCGTCTAGCTGTACTGGTTCGTTGCATGACCGATGACTGTGTGCCGTTGCGTCGGACGAAGTAATTAAACGTTGCGAGTACTCGACGATAACGAGCTCACGAGAAGTTCAATGTCGTGCAAGTCGTGCCTAGGAGCCTGCGTACGGTACGACCATTGGATGCACGTATCACTTAGAGATCAGTAGAACGACTCCCGCCACGATCAGACGTTACGCCTTACGCGATCTTCGAATCGGCTTCGCGGCCAAGCGATACGAGCAACGTGGCGTTTCCTCTTTTTGCTGTTGGATGGCCAAAAACCTTGAGACAGAACAACACCTATGACACTCGAGTAGATGCGCATCTATCGGCGTATCGACTGGCGATCGGAACGACAGATTAAACGCTAATGCGACGTTTCGACGATGACTGGTAAATAAATGAGAAAACGCGCTCGTTACTCCGGCCCTCTGTCCTTTGTACGTATTTATAGAGCGTGGCCTCATCGCGGGAAAAATCCAATCCGGGATACTATTTTTCATTGCGCCGTGTCGGAAGACCTGCGCCGTCCGTGTTTAACGCTGCACGTATAATAACGACAGATAAAACGGTAAACGTCGTTCCGAGAATCGGGCTGTGTATTTTTTCGCCACCGATTCGGAATCTCACGGGCGAAAGGTAATTACCGTTCTGATTCCGCGTATCGCATTCTCGTGACGTTTCTCCGCTCCTGCCCCGCCGCCAAACTGGCGTTCTCTTTTCTCGCGCGTAGATCGCTATAGATCGGAGAGATTAGAGCGGCCGATTGACCTAGAAATTAGGAGGGAAATACGAGCCGCTGGACGGGAATGCCCGTGTAAAAACGTCCTCGCGGCAACTTTGACAAAGACAGTCCGGTTTCGTTCATCGTCGATATAAAAGGGGCGATCGTGTTGCTGACATCTCGCGAAGCGAACGTCGTAAATTCCTTTACAGCGGCGCCATCCAGCGCGAAATTCCGATCGATCGATCGACAATTCCCCGCCACCGTGGCGAGTAATCGTTACGCCGCGCGTGTCGGCAGACGGATCGCGTGCATTTTCGGCCGCGAGTCGGCCGATGAAATTTGTACGAGTGTCTGGACGGCCGTTTGTTAATCGGCGAACGTAACAAAACTGGAGTGAGAGAAAGATCGCGGTTGGCGTGATCGATAGGAATCTTAATCCAGAGGCTAGCTCGCCGATAATCTCGACGTTGAAATTGATTTTCGGCCCGTGCACCTACGTGTACCGGAGTCGCTTATATAAATGGGTCAGGTCACGCGCGTATGGAAAGAAAAGGGCGATCATCAATTAGACGACTCTTTCGCGCGGATCGCCGGATGGCCCCGTTGTAACTTAACAGTGCCCGCGCGCATGTAACGTTCGAGAACTGCGCACATCGGATCGCTCCCTCTAACCGGATGCTCTCCTCGATGTGCCGAAAATAATGGCAGTTAACGTAGCCTAAGGGCGAGAGATCAAGACACTCGTTGTCGCCAACGTTATTTAAGCGATAATTCCTCGCCACGGCTTTAGCCCAGATTCTCGTTTAAATCCGTCGATCGTCGCTATATATCTCTGCACCTTCGTTCCTCTTTTCTTCTCTCTTCGCTCCTTCACTTTCCGGAGAACATGGCCGCGAAAGGACGTCGTTAATCTCGATCGCGTGCCAAACGTCCGATACACGATTTTCGTTCGATATTCCACTCGGTGCGTACGTGTACCGACGAACACGCGTTCGTTTCGCACACGCGCGCACGTTCATCGGTCGACTGATCTAAAAGCGGAAATCTTTCTTCCACGGCGCGCTTGAAAAGCAGCCGCCTACTTCTCTCGTCTCTGATTCGTTGCCTGGTTCGGTCCTGCGTTCTTTTCTTCCTTTCCTGTCGATTTTCCACGGCATACTCGCGAGTTACCGAAACAGAAGGAAAAAGGGAAACAGCGGCAATGGCGACGACGACGACGACGAGAATAAGAACCGCAGCATAGGCTGTGAGCGTTTTGTGGGAAGACAGGAAAAGCCGGATGGTTGGCTTCGAATGAATTTGCGGGACGCGTTTCGAGCATGTATCTCTGAGTAGCGGTGAGTGGCGAGTATGTATCGGGACCCTGACCTAGAAAGCGGCGCGTATCGATCGTAACTAGCGAATCCACGCTTGGGGCTCGCCTTCCTTTTCCCTTCCTTTAACTCCGGGCCTTTAACGTCACCGAGACATCACCTTGCACCGCTACACCAGATAATATTCAATACGAATAACTATCCATCCTCGAGTATTCCACTCGCCGCTCCACTCTTACCCGCTCGCGGAAACACTTTAAACCTCGTTTTCTCGGCTCGCGGCCGAGCCCTCTGTTCGCAAAACGAGCGCGATTTCGTTCAACGACGTCGCGATACCGCGTCCCACCTATCAGATATCCGCGCCCCTACACGGTTTCGCTTTATCGAGTTTCTTCGCGAGTGTCCTCCAGCGATACGATTTCTTTCTTGGAAGCGACATTTTCCAAAACAAGTTGGAAACTCGAGAGAGGACGGATGCTTTTCGACGCGAGCGACAGCGAACACGTGGAAATTCGTCCGGTCGTCGATAAACGATCTCGTAGCAATAGGGAAAATGCACGGAAATAGCGGCGATAGTTTTAGTAAATTGACAGGTCGGGGCATCTATAACGAGGCTCGTTTCCAGTTACGTATTTAACGCGCACAGCTAGTCGTCGCGTTTCAGTGGTTTTCTCCAAAGTAGCACTCTTCGTACGTCACTCGTCGTCGTCGTCGTCGTCGTCGTCGTCGTTGCTGTCGTCCGCATCGACATCGACATCGACATCGACATCGACTTCGAATCTCGTCCCAATTGAACGCGTTATTTATAATGAACGTGGCGCAGCACGTTCGTTAGGTTTCTTTCTTTTTTTTTTTTTTTTTTTTTTAATAACTTGCAGAGAATACGAGGCAGATGAGCGGCATCGTGGCGAAAGGCCAATCGAAATCCCCTGTGACGTTTCTATATAGCTCCGAGTCATTTTATCGAAAATCCTCGTCCTCCCATCGCTCGCGTTCCCCGAGGTGCAGTCACGATTACCCGCCTCCGTTAGGAACGATATTAACAAATTGGACCGCGTTGCTTTAATCCCTCCCCCCGTCTTTATTTTCCAACTCGTCTGCCGTGGTTAACGTCTCGCCACACTTTGGCTTAATTCCCGTCGTGCTCTCGGTTTATAGTCTTCGTTCTATTTACGGAAGACCGTTTCTCGAGTTTGTCCTAAATGTCAGCCTCGTTCCTTATCCTGCCTGGTAAATAAAAGAAAAAAAGAAAAAAAGAAAAAAGAAAAAAGAGCCGAAAATCAGGTACGCGCTCGTATCTGCGCGCCGGGAGAATCAGAAGGAAGAATCACGGAAGAGTTACACGAGCCGAGGTATCCCGTGTTCGATATGGAAAGTCGAGCGAAGAAATGGAGGACTCGGTGACCTTGGCGGATAGAGGTTGAGCCAACCACGAGTCATCAATCACGTCAGCTTTTGCATTACAATTATCCGTTAGCCGCGTCTAATCCTTTGCACGCAAGAACCCTTGCGAGAATCCGACACCGTTGAAAAGGGCTCGAGCGAACGATATCGATCGAAGCCTCCCGTAGCTTCGATGTTACGCTACCTCTCGCTGGAATATCACGCGTATCTCGTGCATCTCTTATCTCGCATTCGCTGGATAATATTTACCCAATATCGCGCTATCTAGAGTTGCGAGCAGTTTAGCGCGCAATATCTTCCAGTTACTTCGATCAGAGTTAAAATTGGATTTTGCCGTTGTTTTTTTCACCTTGAACGCCTTCTACAGCGCACGCGTACAACTTTCCACGTGGAAATTATAGCTTCCTTTTCTGTCGCCGTTGTATCCTTCGCGGAAACCAATTTTCGCAGCTGTAAATGAAAGCCGAGGGAAAATTGGTACGACGATGCTCGAAGCTGGGCGCTTAATTTTCTGGATAATTTGCCGAACGACACCGGAAGACAACGGAACTCGTTATCTTCCAACGATGGCCGTTCTGGATTTAATGGCAGATTAGCAGCCGAGACAAGGCAGAGTTATCGAAACGTACGACGTACGACGTACGCCACGGCGTCGAGAAACGACGATCGCTCTTTTCATCGAGTCTCGCATCGCTGCCTCGTTAACGTACTTAATGGCCCTCGATCTGGCAGTCGCTCCGCCATACCGAACGTAGAAACTTATTCTAGAGGAGAACGGAACGCTCGAACGATGCCGTCGCGTCGTCTACCGTCTTCTCTTCTTCTCGGCACTACCGATGCAACTTGTTTTTCTCGGTAAACTTTCCACTTTCCTGCCTTAGTTTCTTTAACGCGTCTCTTTCGCTCGTATTACGGCTCTCTACTGTCGCGTCGGGCAACCGAGAAGAAAAGAAAAGAAAAGAAAACGAACGCAATGAAATTCTTGCTCGGTTCGGATGAAATTGTCTCCGCAGCTACGAGATGGAGAAAGTCGCGCTACCTTGTCCCCTTCTTCGTCGCTGACGTTTTATCCACGAGACGGGTTTATGGCTGCGCGAAGGACACCGATCCATATCTCCGTTCTTAACGATCGCCTCATCCAGCGTCCTCTCTCCGTACACCTATTATACACAGGCCATTTCGATGTTTCACGAGCGAAAGCACTTGTTTGCTTTCCAACCGATCGGTCGGCGCTCGATGAAATGCCTGTCTCGTGTCCTCCTTCGCCGATTGCCAGTTGGAAAAGCGGTGCCGCTCCGGTTCGATTTAATTGTCCTCAAAACCGAAGCGCGTCCGCTAACAAACCTAGGCTGATCGAGCTTTGTAGGTTAATAGGTAGCACTTGGGCCGACCCGCGCCGGATTATTCTACTTGATTCGCCGTTCCTCCCTCCTTCTTTCTCTTTGTCTCTTCTTTCGTCTCGCTCGAAAATTTCCATCGCCGATCGGAGAACGCGAACGTCTCGCCGTTTGCCCGCGTCTTAATTCGTCCGCGATAAAGAAATGAACAAGATTCGCAGTTGCTCGACGCTCGGCTTCTTTCACCGCGACGTTTTGCCAACGCTCTTTTATTCGCGATACTCGCTCCCTCGAAAGGCTTCTTTTCTCGTCATTCGTATCGCCAGCCATTTATCAAACGCAGCGTCGTCGATTTCTTTCCCCAATCGCGGCTCTTCCTTTAAACGATTTCTCTTCCTCCCGGTTCCTTCTTCCTTTTTATTTTTACGGTGTCTTTGTACTTTTTCTACGCGAACAATTACACCGCTCGAGGAAGGTAGAAAACGCAAAGGGTAAACAAAATTATCGAAGCTTAACAGCTGGAAAGCCGATAGGCGCCTCGTCCTTCGTTTCTCTCGCTCTCCATCGCCGAGGAATCCCTCCCTTTCGCGTATTCCTACCTTATACCTTTCCATCTCGCTCGAGGCGACCCAGGGGTCGATACTTTCATCGCGGTCCGACTTCTCGCCGACGGCTCTACGCCTTTATTTTCTCGCCACGTTTCCAGTTTCGAGAACGAAGGCCACTCGCCACAGCCTCTTCTCCCTTTGACCCAGTACCGTCAGCACGGGCACACGCGATTGGTCCAAGCTAATCGCCGAATTACGTCTTCTTCCTCTTGCTCGCGGCCTTCTCTTCGCGCACCAGTCTCTCCGCTTTTGTCGCTTTTCGCCTTTCATCGAAAGCAAGCGAAGCCTCGCAATATTTCATGCGTTCGTTTCAGTCGTCGGCTCGAGAGCGAAACTCGCACTAAAGGGCAACTCGCAGCGTGTCGGTAATTAACGGAAGAACGTTCGGTCTAATGCCTCGTATGAAAGACGATATCAACGATCGAATTGCTGGCGTGAAACGTTCCTCCGAGCGATATCGGATTATAGTTATTGCAAAACCTATCCGTCACCGCGTGCAACGCGGCTCGACGTTCAAATATTTAAAGGAACGCGTTAAGTAAAGTTTCCCTTCTGCTGTTTACCCGCGGTCGGGTTAATCGATAAACACGACTAATGATGTATCTTAAAAAAAGAAGCTCTTACAGGCGGCCGGTGTATAAGGTATTTTATGTATATAGAAAGAAGGTGACAGAAGGAGCGAGAAAGGGAAGGGGGAACAAAGGCGAAAGAGAAACTAGATAAATAGCAAACGAGGTAGCCTCCGGCTAGACAGATACTTTCGTATCGCGCACACTTTTCAGTGTTCTTCTCGCCGTTCTTGCCCGACCCGTCGAGTTTCTTCTTTGACCTAGTATCGCGCGAATAAGCGCAGAATCGGTTCGCATCGTGGCAACGAGGTAGCCTCGGTAACGAACGAATTTCGAGTGGCTCGTGTCGGTTGTTTCCCCGCTACTTTACCTATTTAAAGACGAATCACGATGCTCGGCCCTGATTATCGCGGCTACAAGGTTAAATTAAGAGGGAGGAATTACACTGGAGATGGTGCTTCGAGGTCGAGAATCGTGGGAATTTACTTGCGAGGGAGCGAGAAAATATTTGACGATTCAGAGGCTGCGTATTCCGTCCGTGGGATGAAAGGATAACAGTAATTTATACGCCGAGTGGGATTCTTGCCCGTTTGAAATTCTTCTGCTCGCACGTCATAGCGAAGTATCGCGAGAGCGTCGTTTCAATGGGAATATTACGCGATGCAAATACTCGCGTCACGGTATACAGACGTGAAGCTCGCTTCTGAGTCGCGATTCCATTTTTTATCAAATTATTCCAACGAATAAACAAGCAGGACGAGCGAATCTCCCAATAATATTTCACGGCACGTATCTAGTGTCCGCGAGAATTTTCTACGTCTCTAGTCGGCGTTTTCGTCGCGATAACGAGACGAAAGTCTCCCGGTTGATTCGAACGTCGGATACGCTTCTTGTCCATTCGCTGTTAATTAACGTCATCCCCGGACGACGAAGGAGACTCGCGGCGGAGAAATTGGTTTTCGCCCGGTCGAACGCTCGCGAAATCAGAACGGACAAGCGAACGCTTTCTTGAAAATTGGCGATCGCTTTATCGTTTGCGGAGATAAAAAAGACACGCCATTTGGCGAAGGTAGCTTGTAACGCGACGGTTTAAACGTGTTTTTACTGGATACGGCCACGGAAACGTTCTCAACGCGAATCGTAAATGGATTTCACTGGCTCGAGCGTTAATCCGCTCGCTGTAATTTTCTTAAACACGATTGACCGGCCGATCTACTCACGCGCCATAGCATTCGACTCGGATAATCCAATTGCCTGACGATCGCGCGAGTTAAACTTATTATACGAGCGCGACAAACGGCTGCGAGTCTCGGCAAAGTACCTCGTGAAATTCGTTAGTGGCGTTTTCTCATCGTTGCCTTTTCCACCTAAGCTACGGGGAATTCCATAAACGCGTAATCCTAGGTGCAAGCGGTTCTAGGGCGATTCGTGGAGCAACGTATTTGCAGATCGTTAACAGTTAAGGTCGGTAGGCTGGCGAAATAGACCAGAAAACGGTAACTGTTACGTAACGCAAGGTTGTTTCAGGTAATCGGACGAAGTAGAACGTAGCAACGAAGCGCACGAAAACGCCTTTGAACGACTCTTGCTCATAATTATTTCGTAGTTTCAGCTTTAGCTTTAGCTAGATTTGAAATGCACGCTTAAATGGAACGTACGTACGTATATATCCACGATACCCACGGCAAATTTCCAACATCGCCGTAACGACGTCCGATCGACGGATCCCGTTCGACGTTGGAATTTAGTCGCGTGGGTGGTGGAAAAAGTTTTCTGCCTGCCAGTTGCACTCTGTAGCAAAGCCTCGTAAATACCGGTCATGGGCGTCGATCATTTTGTTACTCCAACTAACGTCGTAAATATCCTGGTTGTATCGGGTGGCGTTTCAACTGCAGAATAAAACGATCGTTCTTTTACGAACGAGAATGTTGCGCGGAGTATGCCGATTCCGAGCTGGCGCAAAAACATCGTATTTCTATGGCCGATACTCTGAAAACCGGTAGGTAGGATTAGTTGTAGTTCGATCTCGTCTGTAAATAATCGCATAGAGAGAGAAACGCTTGCCGGTATACCATCGATGCCTGTGACGCTAGTTTGATAGACGATCGAAGTTGCTGGAATAGATAGAGAAGCAAAGCGTTTGATCGTAGCGCGTGACTCGATGTTTTTCCTCGTTAACCTGCATCTCTGGTGCTGTTCAGGCAAAGTGGACGAGAAAGCGACGCAATTGCACGCGATAGCTTCGCTAAAGGTGCTACTGGATGCTACCAGGCCGCACAACGGCGCTGCGACGTCGACCGCCGCCCATTACTCCGGTGCCTCGTCGAGAGAGACCACTCTGCAGCTGCAGCAAGGCTCCCAGGGCACCACGACGACCACCACTACGACGACGACCACCGCCGGCACCACCGCCGGCATCCAGGAACTTCCCAATGGCGGTATAGCCGCTGGCCTCGATGCGGGCCTCGATTCGGTAATTGTCAAATTCGACGAATGCCTGATCGCTTTCATCTCGTCGCTGCGACTCTTGCGGCCATCGTCCAATTTCCCTAATTTCCTCCTATTCCTGTTTCGTTCGAGGGCGATCGAAACGTCGGAGGACAGTTTCGTGTTTCTTGGAATCTCGGCGCGTGTCCTTGTCGACAGCTTGCGAATGGCGCGCGAACGTAGTTTTAACAGCGGCGACCGATGGCAGACGCGTTCCTCGTCCGGCGACGATACTCGCGATGCTGGCGAAACGTCGGATCGAATTTCCACGTAGACAGGAGTCGCGGCCGAGTGGCTGGGAGGTTCAATGACGGGAACAATGGCCGCGCGACGACCCGAAAACGTTAATTCGGTCGTGTCCTTCGCGATCCCATTTCCGAGAAGGAAAAGTCGACAGACGCCGGGCGACGTTAACGCGCCGACACACGGAAGAATCCGCTTCTTTTTTTTTTTTTTTTTTTTTTTTTTGCTCGACGATCCGCGTACGCGAGATGGTAATTTGAATTCGTTTCCTGTCACGGAGCTCGGTCGGCTGGGAAATTCGCTCGTTTCTGATTTCCAGCTCTCCCCTGGTGGCCGTTTCTAAAATAACGTAGCCGTCCGGAGGATTCGACGACCAGGCCAATTATCGTGCATCGATCGAATCGAAATGAAACGGCCAGTGTATCGCGAATCGACGCACCGTGCGACTTTCGGTACGTCGCGACGCGTGCTTTCTCGTTTCTTCGCGTCTCGTCGCGGAGAAAAAGGCGCGCCAAGAAAATTTTTGGTAGGTTTTGCGCCCCATTGATACCGCTTCGAGAAAGAGATAACGGTTGATAAATTGTTACGTAGAACGCGGCGCGATGGAAATATTTCTTGGCTATTTCCCTCTGGCAGATAGCAGCCAGTTCGCGTCGACCGGTTGTCGCTCAACTTGGACGTTCCGGCAGCGATATCGCCGTTCTCATGCCGCTCTTGCCGCGCTATCTGGCATTCCAGCCGCCTGGTTGCGGACAGAGATAGATGCTCGATAATTCGGATGGACGCGATGCGATAGGAAAAATGAAGCGAGTTCCTTATTTTCCGAGCGGTCGGCCTCTGACAAACGATTGGGCGTCGTCTTTCCTGCAACATGACGGCTAAGGGGGACGCGGTAACGAAGACATTTATAGTCGAGAAACATCGACTGACAATGGCCGAGCGCTGGAGAATTGGGCCGTTCTGTGTAGCAAAAGGACATCGGGCTGGAAACAAGGCAATTGCGGAGAGTGGCTGTTTCCCAAGCGAGACCTTCGTTTTCGCGTGATTCGCCGTCAAAGTTGCCGCCCCAAACGGATCTTTCGTCTCGACGTCCTTTGCGACCGCCCTTTGTCCTCCTCCTTGTTCTTGATATTCCGGTTGACGGAAGTAACGCGTGGCGAAGAAACGTCGTTCCGTTTGCATTCGGTCGTCGTGCCATTGCGGCCGGCTCGAAACTCGCACGGAACGAAGGACGGTTCGCGATGCTACGGGTTAACTCGAGGAGAAATCGGAGGATGGAAGCGATTTTCCGCGACTTAGAAATTGGCAGCGCAAGCTTTCTGCCGATATTAGCTGGTGGTCGTGGGGAGAGCGCGCGGATCGCGGGGGATTCTCGAACCTCTTTGTCCTAAATGAGTGAGAAGGCCTTTTCATTTTGAATGCATCGCGAATCTGGGTCAATTCTGGCTACACCCGGCGTCGCTACGCTACACATTGCCTATTTCAGTCCCTCTTTTACTCTCGAATAATCGAAGCAAAGTCGCCAGGCAATGGCTTTCCCGCCCGAGTTCCGCATTTTCTAGCAACGCGCCGCTTCTTCTCCGCAGATTCCCCCCTTCAAGGTCGCTTATCCCTCCGCGATTATTCCCCTCCGTCGTCTCCTTTGTCTTCGTTAATCTTCGTGTTACGCGTCTCTCGGCCTCGTGCTTATCGAATCGCCGGGACGCGCGTACCGGCATCGGCGGCTCACGTCGGCGCTTCCGTCGGTGGAACGGCCGACTTCTGGTCGGACACTGGAGCCGAGATCGCACTGCGCTAAACAGTCGCGCGCGGTAATAAAATCACCGCTATACTCGGCGGCAATTAATCGTCGCTGTTGCCTCTCGCTGGCAATTATCACCGGCGAAACGAGCGCAGCTGGAAAATCCAAACACGAACCGGGCCATTGTGCCGCGGTTAGCCGAGAATGGATCTAAGGGATTTGCTTTGTGCCTTTGTCAAGCTGGCCGCGGTATTTAGAAGCCCATCTCGCTTCACCGCCAGCTTCATTGTGTTTTCCAACGATAAGCGGCGATCGAGCGTACGACGGATAGGAAAACTCGACTTCTTTCTTAACTGCGTCCGATCGGATGCAGCAAACGGATTAAGCGGACGTGTTAATTGGAGAGAAAATCGAACGCGGAAGATCTAGCGCGCGAGGTTGCCACGAGGAATCCTGCCTTTGAAAATAAATGCTTGTTTCAGGGAGAGGAGGATGAACCTCCGGAAGCCTTGGACATGGGCTGGCCCAGCAGTCCCAGGAAAAGACTAACCTACATTTTGGTTGCGCCAATTCTGTTCCCTCTGTGGCTGACGTTGCCGGACACAAGGACACCCAGAGGTAAGCTCGCGAAAGATGAAACGACAGGCTGCATTTCGTGCAGAGTTTCGAACAGAGTCGTTTCATCGAGATCCTTTAACCTATCGCTGACCCAAGACTTTGTTTCGATTATCGGGAAAGAAGCGTGTATTGTTTGAAACAGCGGCAGCAGTGGAACGAAACGGGAGCAGCGCTCTGCTGCATCGCCGTTCCGTCGAGAGCCAGTCAATTTTTAGCTTTCAGTTTCATAGAGGAATATCAAAGCATACATAGTTTGCTCTACTCCGGTTCGCCGTAAAAGACGGTTCTCCCGAGGATCCGTACGAGTTTACGGTTTAACCGTAAGCCAGGCGATTGTTCGCCGAGCAGGCTCCTCTGATCTCGTTCAGTTTTCCAAAAACCTCGAGCCTTATTTTGCAGGGTAAGTAGATTTTGGTATTGTATCTGACGGGCATGGACCGTTTGTAATTCAAAAAGTTGACGAATTTCCGGACGGTCAACCGACCGATTGAGAATTTTCAGAACCGAGATCAGCTTCTACGCCTTATCTTATGTCGAGCATATTCGAAGCGTTAAGAGTATTTTCATAGCTATGGCAGGTTTCGAGTATCGGCTCGTTAATCTTGGAGGCGACGTATCTTCGAAATTTGTGTCGCACGCTGTCAAAGCAATTTCACGTGATTCGACCGTGCCGGATTCCATAATCGGGATGCGTGTTCGAGATTGCGGCACAACTAGAAACGAGGGAAATATTTTCGAGAATTTTGAAAATTCGTCACGTTGCTGATATCGAGAGCCAGCGATTTTAATACGTTGTTTTCTTCTCTTTCTATGGTTAAATACGGTCAGGAAATATCGACAACGCGGAGAAAAGTAATGCCAAAATCGGTCGTTGTTTCTCGTTTATGCGATGGTGCATCATTCGTGGAGTAGGTGAAATCAAGTACTGTTTTTTCACGCGTGAAACGCGTAACGTGACGTTTCGAGATATTAAACGGCAGCGTGTTTTTGACATTCTATTCACCAAGTCGGAACAAATCGTTTTGAATATGCCAGGCATCGATTTAAGGACGAGTCGTTGTTAACTTTTCGAACCATCCACGAAGGATAAAGGTTTACCGTGTCGAGAAATTTTTGACGCGTATCGGTTTTAATCAAGCGCCTGATCGAACGATCCATTTTCCTCTGTGCATGGCCTTCGCGAACGAAAACGTTGCACGGCAAGCGTATGATACGTTTCTCGTGTCGCGGTATCAGCAAAGCAAAACGTTGCTGAAGCGGAATGATGTAATCTTTGTAGGCGAGCGGTTGGTCGATTCACGAGCAAGGAAACTCACTGCTGGGTCTGTAGAACGTTAGAACGTTAGTAATCCAGTGGACCATTCTCCTTGCTCGTCCTTCTCCCTTCCTTCTCTTTCTCGGCTATTTGGTTAGGACGTGGAACGTGCTCGCTCGCACGAGAATAAAATTGTCCAAAAATAACGAGCGAAACTTTCTTCCGTAGTTGGCGGTGCAACGAATAATCGGAAGCGGATATTTCCGTCCGCGTGCTGCATTATTTAACGCGACCGTTCGATCGCGCCAGCTACGCAGAAACATTCCATTGTCTTCGAAAAAGTCTATTCTCGAGCGATTCGATCGCCGGTTCGTATTTCACGTTCGACCGGATCCCTGTTATTTTCAACTATTAATCTCTGCTTTCTCTCTCGCGACCGAGTTACGTCCCCGACTGTATTCCCTTCCATCGCTTTTTATATTTAATGGCTTTACGTTGCCGCTAAATTTGCATTCGTTCGCCGTTCGCCGTTCGCCGTGCGACGGTCGAAGATATTCTTTTACTCGTTTTCCTTCATCGATACTTACGCTTTCGTAGCGTTTGAACCTTTTCAATGTCGCGTAGCGCGTATACACTTGCCGAATGGGTATCGAGATCCAACGATGCGATTAAACGGCGCTCTAAGATGGACGACGAGCGGCACGCGCGTCTGTTATTCAAAACGGTTTCCCGGGCTGCCATCAATCACGGACGTGCTGCATTATCACGGCCTATTAACGGGCCTGCATTTGAACGCGACACAATGCCAACGACGAAAGATGATATTGACACGCTAATTTCGAATCGACGACTGATTGTTACCTCGCGCTGGCATTCAGCCTGCCGCGACGAACAGTAGCTTTTCATCGTTGCACAAAATTGCACCGCGGCTTCTGCCTTTCGATTTGTGCTCTCCAATCTCTCCGAGTCGGCGAACGTTCGTTTCTCCGCGATAACTGGCCCGCTCGAAATCGCCGCCGAAACAAATCTCGATATATCGTTTCGTGCGTTATTTCGTCGTCCCGTGGCTACACGCGATTAAAAACGAGAAAATAACTTCCTTCGAGAGGGCCTCTTAGTTCGAGAAATTCATGCCCGAGCTTTATTTGCTACGCGCTTTATAAATGTCACAGTTCGTTTTTTTTTTTTCCTCTTTCTCCAGATATTCGCTCGCGATCTTCGTTAGATATAAATTGGACCCGATGATTAATTGGAATCTCGATGTCAGGGTAATAATTAAGGGGCGCTCGGCGAGTACGCGAAGGTCCGTTTTTGCAAGCTCGCGAAGAGGGAAAGAGGGCCAAAGTCGAACGCACGAAACGATTCTGTCAGATTTCTCGCGATCAACCTTTTTTCATTGTGATGAATTGGCCCAGAAATAACGGCATACGATCTATATGGGTACCGAGTGAAGGTAACGATGATAACGGTAATAACAAGGAGATATTTCGCCAGCGGATGTTACTTACGTTATCGATCCGACAGATACGTATCAAATTTTGATATCTCAAAGAGAGAGAGAGAAAAACGAGAAAGAAGCAGGAGCAATTAGAAGGGAAGAAAGCAAAGGTGAAAGGGTGAAGCGGAGGAATTAACGAGAGACGGAGAAGACAAGGGAAGAGAAAACAAAAAGAAAGAAAGAGAGTTCGCAGTACCTTGCTTTGCTAGAAAGAGCGTAGAATCGCGAGGTTGAGTCTCGTTAAGTCCCTTCATTTTTCTTTCGCTTCTATCGTTAGATTAAACGATCTAACGGAAAGCTCGTTCTCGCTAGCAATAATATTAATACCGGCAGGAAATGTCTCGATTCTTATCCACCTCAATGCGGTTGCAAAGATTCCAGCTTAGATTTCGATTGTCGCGATACAAAGTCTTGGGCGTGGTACAAATCGACTCCTTCTCCTTAAACCAACCTCACGAAAGCCTACGCTCTCACGAAACTTCGCCGCGATATTCTAAATTCGACGTTCGAGCAAACACGCCTCGCAAAAAAAAAAAAAAGAAATAAAAGAGGGAGGAAGAAGGAGAAGAAAAGAGGAAGAAGGAGAAACGGCAAAGGCGAAGTTTCCCGAAGGAAAGAAAGGGGATTCGATTTAAGCAGGATATCCTTTTAACCGGATACGAGGGTTGGGAAGGGGGGCAAAGAGCGACGTTTCCGAGGTCAATTCGTCCGTTTTCTTTCAGGGAAAAAGTTCTTCGCGGTGACGTTCATCGGCTCGATCTTCTGGATCGCAGCGTACTCGTACCTGATGGTCTGGTGGGCGAACGTCGCCGGCGACACGGTTCGCATTCCGCCGGAGGTGATGGGCCTGACGTTCCTCGCTGCCGGCACCAGCATCCCAGACCTGATCACCAGCGTGATCGTCGCGCGAAAAGGATTCGGCGACATGGCCGTCTCGAGCTCCGTTGGCAGCAACATCTTCGACGTGACCGTTGGGTGAGCACTGTATTTTCCATCTTACGCCGGACACCAACGTACTTCTCTTCTCCTCGTGTCTCCTTTCGATATCTTCGACAGGATAGCTGCCACCGCGCGCGAAACTCTCGAAGCTGGAGCACGGAACACGGACGAATGGAATTGATCGAAGAGTACGATAGCTCGACTTTCGATCTTAGGGATCTTAGGGAATCTTAGGGTCGAGTCATTCGCGCGTGGTTACGAAAGTAACGCGTACCGATCCTCACGATGGGTAAGGCAAGCGGCACGGGAAATTGCGAGAGACAAATAAACGCGAGAGCTTCGTTTCTTTCGTTCGCTGCGACCAGATAATTCATCGATACTTGTTTCGTCTGCAGTCCGATGTAGGTCGTATATGGATTTATTACGGTTCGCCCGTAAACGGCCATCGCTCGACCTTATCGAGGACATCGGTTATGGCAATTTTCATGCGGGACACACAATCCGCCGCTGACGATAAAGCTGCTGGAAGATCGCGGCGCGCTACGAGACGCTTTTCCCAACGTCGATGAAGGAACGTCGATCTCGAGCGTTCTTAACGCTGCGCGGGGACGATTCATTCGGAGACGAGCTAAAGGCTAATATATTAAGGTGAAACGTATCGCCAATGAAGATATCGCGTACGCGTTACATCGACGATCGTATTTCCTCTGGCACGAACGTTCCCGTTTGCGCACAGAGCCGCCAATTGAAATTTAACCGCGTCTATTTCATATCAAAATTACGCGAATTTACGTTATAGAGAGGGAGATGGGTCGAGATAGATAGATGGTCGGCGCATTATTCTTCAGAAGGCGGTTAAGGCGCGAGTAATAAGATTACGTCACTTTGAGCCAGTGGAATCTCTCGTTAGCCGGTATTCATCTCGGTGAAACGCTTTACGACGATCCTCGCCGAGTCTCATACTTGTCTACGATTATTTCACAGAAATCGAGATCTTAGTTGTATGGCGCATTCAGAGACTCGGGAAGAAAGTCAACGTGGAAAATCCTCGAGACATTTGTCGCGTTGATCGTTCTAACCGTTGCGTCGTGATAATATAACGATAATACGATGATACAAAGTACATTGATGATTATTATTATTATTATATACGTATATACGTATCTACGAGCTGTACGCCTTACAGCGTACATTGTTTCTTACGATACGAAAAGTAGTTATCTCGGGAGAACGGATAACGAATCACGCCTGAAGGTGTAGGAAGCAGGGAGAAAGTTGATCTCTTCGCAGCAAAGATCGATACGTTTGCAATAGGCCTATTTGGACATTTTTGTCGGCCACGATTCGAGGGTCGAGATGCCCGTAAATGGAATTGGAATGGAAATGGAATTGCCTTGTAATTTCGGGACTATTCACCGTGCCATTAAGTATTTTAGGGGCAAAAGTTAAACATTCTTATTCAAGCGTCAGAAGGTTTAAGATCAGAGAATAGTGCTGAACGCGGCCAGCTAAGCGCAAGAATCTACGTCGAAAATATTCCATATTGTTAACGAGATAACGAAACGATCGAACGACAGAGCAGTACTTTAACAGTAACCTTACCAGGCCTGTTCGAACGACCGGTTTCAAAATTTCGCTTAAAATCGTACATTAGTCGTTACTCGTTTCGCCGGTCTGACTTTATGTAAATTCTCATATTAGTTGATCGATCAATTTCTCAATTTCTGTTAATATAAGAATTTACACAAAGTTAGCGAAACGTTTTAAATGAAACTTTGTAACCGGTCGTTTGACCGGGCCCGGTAAGGTTAGCGTTAAACGAGGCCTGGCCAGGACACGATACAACAGCCTGAAAGCTTTCCTAAAAATTATACGCGCAGCTTAGTAGAGTCCCTATGATTTTTCGTCGGATATTTCGGAAGAAAACTTAAAGAGCAGTCGTCATCGTGCATAGTTTTTCAGGCGCAATCTCGATATAGCTCACGCGATTACGGGACTTTTCCTTTCGTATGTCGGATAACACGCGAAGTTTTCTTAAGGCTTTCGATCGATCCGACCGCGGAGAAAGAAGGTGTCTTCAGGGAACGGAAATTGCTCGACGTCGGGACCGATTACCCGATGAAAGGAACCAAAGAAACGGTCTTCCGACAGATTCGCCAATCGCCCACCTATTGGAAATATCGGAAGCTGGTGCACTGGTACAATCTATTTAATTGTATAATACAGATAGGCAATGGGACGGGGGGACATGGACCTCGGGTCGACGCATGTCGTCGCTATCGGTGCACAAAAAAGCTTCTTCGGTTCGAGCGTTGATAGAATTTCAGGCTGTTTTAAATATCCTCGAATCGTTTAATCATCGAGAGAAGTCTGGAAACGCGAAACCGCGATAAAAGTTACGTCAACGTCTGGCTAGGTAATCGAACTGACGTAATTCCTATAAACTTTTCAGTTACGCGACAACTTACAGGGAAATCGGTCTCTATATAGACACTGTTCCGTATACTTTTCTTATAACAAGCTACGGCTACTGCGTACGATAAACTAAGCGTACTTCGTTTGCATTTATTGCTTTTCTATAACGCAAAACGTAGATATCGTTGAAGATAAATAACATGATTGGACGGCAGATCTACGTAAGCGATTTTTAATACGTTTACGATCGTCCTGAAAGGGGGTTGCTGTGTATCGGGAACTGGTCGGAAACATAAAGAAAGAAATCGTCCTTCAAACTTGGAAAATATATTATCTTTCTTCTCGGGCGGAGCGGTACCGCCAGAGGATTTAAATATCCATTATTGCGCGCTAGTTAAACGACGTTCAAATTCGAGATGATTAAATTACAAAGTTTCGTGACTCGCGCGGCTCTCGAGCGCCTGAAATTCCTCGAGGTCGTTAAATCTGTCGCGATTTTGAAAATTCCCATCGAGTGGAGACACGAGGTGCGACTCTGGTTCGCGCGGGCCCAATTGTTGGAAAACTCGCCAAGCGGCAGAATCGCGCGGCCGTTAGCTAGTCATTGTACGAACAGAATTCGAGCGTATAAATTGGAATTTCACCGATGATCAAACGGAGCCAAGAGGAGACGCGTAGAATTGGTCATTGCGCCAGCCCGTTCAAGTATTCTCGCTATTCCTCTGTAATAGCGTTCGCGATTTACCATTCGCCATTCGTTTCTTCCTCCAACCGTCCCCTTCCAAGCACACGCGCGCGCACACATCCTCGCCGGTATTATTATATCGTTGGCGCGTGAAATAGCAGAAATACCAATGCCAGACGCGACTCATTTTCCACGATGATATCGGAGCTCGGGCGACGCGTCCGATTCTTTTCTTCGTCCGCTGGCAAAGAATCATCCCCCGTCCGCTAGATTCGTCGGCAAATATTTTCCCAGTTACGACGCGCTAGCTCGTACTCCGTGCTTCCTCCCGATACCGATATTTTCGCGAGAGAAGAACAAATAATCGAAGCTTGACCGCGAGAGTAGCGGGCAGGCTGCGAAGCAGATCGTTAGGAGCGGTCGAGTTAATTAATTTAATCGCCTTAATGGCGATAAACTTGGATGGGTAAAAGTTTTGCTGAAAGCGGGGCGATAGCGATTCGAGAGCGCAGGGAATCGACCTTATCACCCAGAACGATATATCCAACGGGAATGCGAACTGATGCTGCGGATAATCGTCTCAGAGACGATAACGAACCCGAATCGATTACGCTGGTTACGGGTACGCTACCTGCTTCGCGGCAACGATAAACGCAAACGGAGTTTCGCTCTGGTGGCTGAATTTTTTCCCGACCTGAACCAAAGCGTTACGCGTTTGCAGATGGAAACGCGCGCGACGCGGTAAGACGCGACTCGAGATCAATTCGGCACCGCGATTTACCAAAACGTGCGCGTTCTCTTAAACGCAACCGCGTACACGGCCACGTAGAAGGTTACCGTTTTTGAGCGCGCACGCGTACCCACGTAGACACGCGAGATTTTCTGGCCAGCGTATTCGGCATTCGGCGGCCTAGTCGATGGAAGATCGATTCGCTCGCACGCATCCGTTGCAGGGACGCCAGCTGGCAAGTTGCCCGAGTGGAAAACGAGGAAAAAGATGAAAGGGCGCGCGCGTCTCGCGCAAGACGCGATTCTATCTTGAAGATTGCGATTAGAAGCGGTCGGACGCGTAGATAATGCAAGACGATTCGGCGTGAAACAACAGCCGCGTCTGCCAAATGCGATTTATCCAATGCGCATCGGACGTTTCTGCCGCGTTCTCCGCAATATCCGTGTTCGCGGCCGGGAGCAGGAACAGATAGCGAGCAAACTGACAAGCGACGGGATAAAGAAAATTCGGCGAGGTCGAATCCTTCGGTTACGAGGATGACGTACGTAGCGGATGCCGCGAAATCTTTCTTCCGACCCGAAAAGTTCCGATTTGCTTCATCGTCAGGCAGAACGAGGTCGCGGGCCGTTCGGTTAAAAATAGTCGAGTCGAGTCTGAAATATGTTCGCATCGGAAAGAAGCGTCGATCGTTTCGAGATATTTTCCACATAGATAGAAAGAAATCGAACGTTTTCTCCGGCTAATTGATAAAATCATAGAACTGGATTGATAAAATTCGACTGGAATTTCCGTTGTATTTTTGTCCACAGGCTTCCGGTACCGTGGCTGCTGTACGGCTTGATCTACGGAAAACCCGTGGAGGTGAACTCGGTGGGCATGGTGTGCAGCATAGCGATCCTCTTCTGCATGCTGTTGTTTGTCATCATGAGCATCGCCTGTTTCAAGTGGCGAATGAACAAGGGCCTCGGGTTTACGATGTTCCTCCTCTACTTCGTCTTCGTCGCCGTCTCGCTGATGTTCGAGTACGAGTTCCTGGTCTGTCCGGCCTAGAAACGAGGACCGACCGAGCGATCCAGAGGTCCAGCAGAGACGGTAGATGGACGCACATTTACGGGTCTCGTCATCGTCATTATCATCGTCGTCGGCGAATCGTCCACGGCCGATGAGAAGAATCTTCCTCGAGCGCCGCATCGATCGAAAGAGGAACGACAGACAACAGCCTTCCCGAAATAACAACCGAAACAGTGTTGATGCATCGCATCCCCTTCCCTCGTTCCCTAAACAATCTCGTTACTCTCCCATCGCTGGTTTAACGGTTAAACGGTTATTACACGTCAGCCAGGTTGCGAAACGTTTTTGTTCTAGTCGAGATACGTGTACATATTGTATAAACCTTGAAATACCTGAAACAAAATACTCGTCTCGTTAAGAATTTTAGCGGCGAATTCTGTTCGACGAACAGCCGTAGTCGTCGCTTTCTCTGAACACAGCGAGCGCGTCGGCCAATCGTGCCAACGATCGCGCGGACTATATCTACGTTTGCGTGATCTAGAGAGAAACGGATCGCTACGATTCCTTTTTGCCAGTTCTTCTTCCTCCGTCGCTACTTATCGCTCTTCTTCTCCTTCTTCTTCTTCTTCTCCTCCTCCTACGTTTCTTCTATTATCTCTGTTCCGTACTTCTACTCCTTGTTGCTGCTGCTCCTATTCTACTCCTTCTACGCCACATTGTTTCTTCCTACGATACTCATCCTAGATGTAGCGTCTCGATTCAAACAACTCGCTCGTCGACGCCACTCGTTAGACTCTCGCACGCTCGAAGCTCGACGAAACGCCGCTTTCCAACGCGATTTCTCTCGAGGATCGTCGAACGCACGACCGAGTTTAGAGCTACCGGTTTACCCGCGGCAGAAGGCATCCGATACGTCGATGTTTTCGCTTTGATACGCGACTCGTCAAGTGGCGTTAGACGAACTGCCAAATTGTTCCACGAAGGAAACAATGAATTCGATACCGTGTAAAGTAAAATATATCGCTCGAACGAATCCCCGATTCGTGCCGCGAGTTGCCGATCTAAGACCGGTCGTCGCGACTTCATCCGCCGTGTAAGCGATCGACGATTGCTCGTCGCACGGTGGACGGCCCGACGGCTCGCTGATTTCTCTCTATAAAGTGCAACACCTTCTTTTCGTCTATAACCGTAGGATCTAGCCAATCTACTCTGTCGTGTTCGTAAAATCTGCACGGACGCGCTTCCGACGCTCGACGCTTCGTTTTCGAATCGAGATTCGTTAGGCGCGATAGCGTTAGGCAACTGTTCCCTTTCGCCGTGTATTTTTAGTCACGCACGAAGAACCAGGCAACTATCGGAACAACGTTGCGAAAAATTCATTCAGGGACAAAACATGCGAGTGACAAACGTTCCGGCTAATTGGCCGGCAGCGTGTCGCCTCGATTAATCGCTGGAAACTCGCAAAGCTGTTCGATCCGCGTTGCGTTTGCTCGATACCATTGTTTCGCCTAACGCTATCCCCCGAGGCCGTTTTTTCCGCGTGCGGCTCCGCGAAATTACATTGTCTCGCGAACGAAAACAGTAGCCGTGGGAGGAAAGAGGCGGCGCGCGAGGGTCGGAACCATGACGAAACGCGGCGAACTGCGGCTCGCCTCCAATCGATCGGCCACGCGTCGCGTTTTCACTGACCGAAAACGAATCCGCCGATCGTCAGCGCTCTAACGTTGTACGCAGAGAACGGAAGCGCCGATTCGGATCGCGAATCGCCGAAACGACGGTGGGTCGATCGATCGTTTCGACGATAGAAAATTTATTAAATCTATCTTCTAATTATTCTAGAGACGTAAGAATATCTGCAGTATTTTCAAAGAATCGCCGACGTTGAAATCGAAAAAAAGACCACCCTCGTTTCACTAACGATTTTACCGGTAGAACACGCGCCTCCGGTTTCCGGCGTGCCTGTTTTTAACTTCGATTAATAGCTACTCAAATAATCTACGTAAGAGACTCGAGAAGAGGTCGAATCTTCCTAAACGCGTAGCGAAACTGGCGAAACGCAGTCTGTGAGGTGAACGCCGTGCAGTCGACTCGAACGTCATTCGAATCGAACACTCGCGACGCTTGCTCTGCACCTCTCACTTGATGGTATTCAGTTTGCGATCGAGTCGCTGCACACCGTTCTTTCTCTGTAGAAGAGTAACGCTAACGAAGCTCCAATGCCGGAGATCACGGGACAAGTAGAAGAGCGAAACGCTCGAGACAAAAAGGAAAGAGAGACTTTTTGGTTACTTAAAGGAGACAGGAGGCAAAAGAGAGCGTGGTTCCGTGATCCTGGCTCGAAAGCGATTCTCACTAAGCTATCTTTCGCTAACATTCTTTCGAGTTTTCGATGTCACGCTACGTACGTTTTCAGCGCGTAGATTATAAACAAATAGGTATAAACGTGATATCGACTAAGATAAGGATACGGAAAGCGGAGAAGGTGAAATCGCAGCGCGACTGCGGTTCGACGAGAGGATTAAAAGGGACGACGTATATATCCGGAACCGCCTGAACGCCTAACAGCGGCCTAGCTTTTTACTAAAGAAGAAGAAGAAAAAAAAAATAGGGAAGAAAACACAAAAAAAAAAAATACTCGCACGACGCAAAACGCTGTTTGCGAATGCGGAGAATGAAATCGTAACGAGGAGAGACCAGATATCACGGTGAACCGGAGAAGAAACGGAGTAGAAAATGACAAGCGAAACCAACCGATTCGATAACGAAATTAAACGAGAATTCACTTCGCGCGTACTTCAAACGTTGTCACACTTTTGTATACTCTCGACTCTCGAAACTCGGAGGAGGAACCATCGCGGTTCACGGTTCGAGCAGCTTTACGCTCTAAGAAGCGAGCTCGTGTTTGCGGCGCGTTCACCGTACTCACGAATCGTAGTTGTTCTACTCTTTAGCCGCTGCTACGTCTCGTTAATATCTCGTTCTCGCTCTTCGCTACGGGGCTCTTACGAAAAACGTCCGTAGCCGGATGCTGTTTGACTCTCGCGTTTCACCGACTTTTACATCTTCTAGCATCGAACTAATCTTACGCTTCTACTACTATTACGATAAATCTACGTTGATCCGTGGCGATCGGCCGTGATAACGCGTTCTCGAGGACGAGAACCAAGAGACTCGGCGATAGCTCGAGGAGAGAAGAGGAACGTTCTATTTAGGAAAAGGTGCGATCGCCGATCGTCACGTGGTTATTACGCTGCGTCGCGTCTAATTGTCAGCCGTTCGCCTTATCGTCTACCGATACTACTTCAACGAGGAAGTTTCGTAGTCTGTCGAGAAACGAACGGACTAGGCGTTCGTCACGCACATGCTCGCCAAACGCTGGGTGGCTTTCATCGATCCTCTCGCATCCGCGGATCGTTCTTTCGAAAGTGGGCTGTCGATCGTGCCAGTTCCCATCGAGAAAATCGCAGGATCGAACGGGCAATGGCGAAGCGTTCCGAATGTAAGGTACGGAAAGGACAATGAGAGAGTGAATGCAGCGGCTTCTCACGAGACGATTTGACATAACGAGCGAGCAACAAGCGCGTAAATATAAGGAACGAAAGCAGGAGAGGAACCTTTAGCGCGAAGTAGCTGGTAGGACGTAGCGTTTCTTAATAGTTTCGTAAACGATTACAAGAAGCAAGTAGCGAGAGATGCACAATACGATCTTCCCGAAGTACCGATCACCGACTAACAAAACGATTAAAGGATACCGAAAAATGTACATACACACACATGCGTACACGTGTCAACACATACACGCGCACACACACATACACATACACATACACATACACATACACATACACATACACATATATACAGACATATGGAAAGAAGAGAAACAAACGGCGGCGCCTCTTTTTTGCAATTTAGCATTTTTAGTACCACGCCGAGGAAGAGAGTGAAAGAGTGTGTATGTGCAAGAGAGAGAGAGAGAGAGAGAGAGAGAGAGAGATTCCGTGTAGCTTCGATTATTATAAAGGTTTTCAATCAAACATTTGTTATCGTAGCGCGTACTGATACCGTAACGATCGATTATTATTATTAAACAAAGCTCGTGGAAACATAGAAAAATCGCACGCAACCTACAGGTTCAACGCTGGCGACGTTTGATCGTCGCAGAAGCGATCCGACCTGCGTCGAGCACGGGTGTGGCCGAGGCCGCGAACGAAGCAATGCAATCCCTCGAGCTTCCGGCCTTCTTCTCGTACGAATTCCTCTTGCATTCGATCACCGACAGAGAACGAACGATCGACGAAGAAAGCCGAGCACCGTCTCCATGAAACAAATGTTCTTCCTGGATTCAACGACGAGAAATTTCAAAGCGAATCGTCCGGATGGCTAACGAAACTCCGTACGTTCTTTTCGCGGAGATTTCTCGTCCCGAATCGAAATCGTGTACAAAACGGACGCAACGTAGTTTAACGTATTCGTGCCCTTAAGAGAAAAGTGGGTAACGATAAATAGAGAGTTCGTTAGGTTGTTCTCGTTGAAACGAAAACGGATGAACGGGAAATCGCGTGATAAGGCGAAGGTCAGACGGGCGAAACGCTCGAAGCTCGGGGTATTATCGCGCTCGTAATTTGTACTTTATAATACTTTAGGATAAACATCGTTGAGGGTTGAAAGGGGACATCGAGTTTCAATTCTAATCTTTGAATTTTCGACGCGCGTCTCGCCGTGAGACGTAATGGGACACACATCGTTGCGGCCGATCCCATATTTAACGGCTCGAGATTCATTTTTATATATTAACAGAGAAAATAAAAAGGAACAAAAAAAGAAGAAAATACGCGTATGTAAGAGCGATCGTTCGAGTCGTATCTTGCGTTGTCGAAGACGTCGGTACACGAATGCTACCGGTGCCAGTGTTGACCGAAACCGTGTGTTGCGAATTGTGTTCATGGTTCAAGAGTAAATTCCTTCGTTTTCTTTCGCCGTGTTCGGAACGCATGTGTAGATCTAAGCCGATGGAAAAGGTTCCTTTTGTTCGAGCGATGAAAACAGGAGAACGAGGAAGGAAGGATCTTATCGAAGTATATTTTACGACCCACTTTCTTTTCAACGCGATCGTCATCGCGGTTGCCCTAATTTTTCCGTCTTTTTCCTTTTTCGCTCTCGTCTCTTTTCGTTATTGTATTCTAAATACGGCAGCGATAAAAAAGAAAAAATATGCGCCAGTCAAACTCCGTTGCTTGATTCTTTGCACAACCGTTGTGTAATTCGTATCGCGGCATCAGGGTCGTTCGTTCGAAAAATTTTTATTCTATTCTCGTATCGCGATTCTTCGAGCATCCGCAAATAACGAGACAGGGATAGCTGCTCTTCGCCAAATAACACAGACGGGCTACCAATGTGAATCGAGGAAATTCGGACGTGACACGCGAAACACCTTCGAGCGATGATGGTCTCGAGGAAAACGCAATGCCGTGACGATAGAACCGAACGAGCGTAAACCTGTCGAACGGTTTGCATCCTTCGCGATACGACACGACAAACTCGTTCCCTGTGTATGACGTACGATCGTATTGAAAATATTGCTTTCCATTCCGATAACGTTACTTTAATTATCGTTATATGGTTTAAAAGAGGGACAGGGGACGGGGAGAAGAAAATGAGGAAGAGAAGGATCGGGAGTAAGAGCGCGAGCGCGTACCAGAACGCACGAGAGAACGAGAAAAATGATTGTGAGCTTGAATGTATGTAGATAGGGGTGTGAGTGAGTGAAAGAGAGTGATGGAAAGGAGGAGGGGAGGAGAGGGGAGGGGCTGTGGAAGAAAACCGAACAGAAGAGAACAGAAATTCCGCTTGTAAAGGCTTAAAAATACATTCTCTTGGCAATGACAAGGCGCGAACGCACATATCAAAGAGAAGGAGACGCTGACGATTTAACAAAGTAACTAAATACTTAGCGATATTATTAGATACTTATATTGTAAGATATTTAGGGAGAAGTTAAAACAGAAAAAATGGAAAAGGATAAAGGTGTTACAAAGTTTCTATATATGATTAAAGATTATATTATTAAATGCGTATTATATGTATATATATAGTATATATATATATATATATATATAGTACATATAGTATATATATAGTATATATATAGGTACATATATATATATATATACACATATAGATATTATATATACGTATACTGTTTTCGGGTGGTGATCGGGCCTGTCGAACGATTCGATCGCACGCAGATTGCAGATCGTTGTTGGACACGCAGCGGCGGGCACGGGCGCGCGCGCACACCCACACACGCACATCGCACTATGTATACTATAAGACGTGTGTGCGCGCGTGCGAAAGTTGCACGCGTGAAAGATGCCAGTTAATTATCGATCTTCGGCGTATGCTATGGTTCTCTTACGATTAGTTACACGCAACATACAGGTGCTCGCTTGCAACGTGCGCGCGCGCGTGCGCGTGTACGCACGATACACATATATATAAATATATACATATACGTGTGATCTCGTTTGTTCCGGTTTCTTTTTCACGTACGTTATATACAAAGCACACGTATGTATATATTTTATATATATATACATATATATATATATATACGTATATACATATATATATATTTTATGATTGTCGTTGTTGAATTCGTCGCATTACATAGGGTTTTACCCCCGTCCATCGCCGCAGCAGTAGACGTACTGGATACGACGTAATTGAAAAAAAAAAAAAAACAAATCCCGATTTTACGAGGTAAACGGAAGACGAGAGAAACCTAGGTTACCGCAGAATCTTAGATGAAGATGGATAAAGTAACAAAAATATTATAAATAATTATACTATTATACATTATATACATACATTATCTACATACTTATATACATACAGGCGCATATAAATATGTAAAGGTCTAACGTTGTATACGTCGGGATGAGAGAGTCCGAGGATAGGATGATTTTATTACGGCAACGCTTTCTTTCGCTCGTGCGTACGGATATATTTGATATTGTCGCTCTTCTCTTAACCCTTTCTCTGCCCTTGAGTATTCGCTCCACGCGCGCCATATATCGATGCTGCGATCGTTCCCTTCCAAATTATACACCTTTTACATCGGTAAGTGGATCTTGATCGCTTGCCCGATACGATGCGAGTAGATCGTATCGCGATACTCTGCGCTTCGAGATTACAAGGGCCGTCGATCAACGATCTAAACTTATTTCTTCCTTGCCCGATGCACGGTGATAAACAGAATATTTTTATGAAACTATCGTTCTAGCGACACCGCTACTAGTAGAATAATTTCAAAGCTGCGTTGTTAAATTACTATTCACCGATTGTTATTACAACGTTTACCTATTGTTTTTATCGTACAAACGACGACGTAGACGATTAGAAGGAAAAGAAATTTTTCTAAAGGAAAAGCGTGGAGTTGGAGAATGAAGACAGTACTAGGGTTAAATTGGAACGTACAAAGGTCGATTTTCTGTTTTTCGCGGATATTTAGGATACATGCGATTAGACGAAACCAGCCTAGTACGTATATATACATGTATGTATATATATATATATATATATATGTATATATATATACATACACACACACGTACACGCAAACATATATATGTATGTATGTGTATATATATATATATATATATATATATATATATATATATTATATACACTTCCAGATATACACACGCGTACACGTACAACACACCACATGTACACAAATACACAGGTATGTATAAATATAAATATGAATTTTACTACGGATTGCAGCGTGCACGTGCAATTTGATCGGGAAACAACGAGGTCTCGATAAGCGTTCGATTTGACGATTTTTGTGATACCTGTCAAATATGTAAACGGCAAATCGATCTTCTCTATAGACGACCACGCTTTTCGTTTGTCTCAGTCACGCATTTCGTACGGATGCCGGTACGAGAGTATTTTCAACGCGGACAAGACAAATACCGCACCAACGACCATATTATTTACACATCACGCAGGATGATTTTCGGCTTATATCTAGAGAAATCGCTGATCGCGTGCGAGTTGAACGTTAACGAGGATATTACATGCAAGATAAAATAAAAAAAAAAAGGAAAAAAAATCAGTACAGTGAATATCTCGCAGGAAAATAAATAAATAAATGAAAATATAAACAGGCTGATGTTAAGGAGAAATGTCGCGGTAGAACCGATAGCGAACGAGCATTTAGGATCGGTAATTGAACGTAGCCGATTACAACGTTTCCCTTTCTTCCGTCTTGTTCGATCGTAAAAACATATTTCACGTTATCTCTTCGATCACGATCGAAATTGCACAATTTGTCCTATTCGAAAAATCGAAATCTCGGAGTTACAGCTCGCTGGGGGATTTTAATCGAACGTCGCGTCGTGATCGTTAACGAAAATTGATGATCGGCCGAATCAAAGATCGATCGGATACTCGACTTTCGTTCGACGCGTCGGTGCTATCGCGACCGATACCGCGTGCAATAAAACAGAATATGTAAACGATATTAATATCATTATATACAACATTTTTACGGCATATACGAATACGATGTAGAGAAAACAGGTGAAAACAAGTTTAGGATAATATTACTTGTTGTTGTCTACCATAGCGTTGTAGTTATATACAATACAGGTAGGAAATTATAGGCAAGCCGAAGCGAATGAGAGGGAGAACGAGTGCGAGAGTGTAATGGAACTGAGAGTAAACGCGTATGAACGATGTACGAGTGTGTGTTAGAGAACGAGAAAGAAAGGAGGAGAGAAAGAGATGTGAATGAGACGAGAGAAAAAGAGAGGAGAAAATTTGATGCAATTGACGAGCGTACATGTTATTATTACCTAATAGCAACTATATATATATTCACATATATATGTATTGTACATATACCTATGTGTATATATATACATACTCGAGAAAGCTGCAACTTACTTAAAAGCAACAACAACCAACAGAAGAAAAGAAAAAAATCAATGATTAACATTATATACAGAAGTCTATACGTATAAACTTTAAAGAACGTGTGCCTATGTGCGCACGTGCGTACGCGCGCGTACGTGCGGACGCTCGACAACCCCGAATCCACCCGATTCCCACCTCCTGCCCAACCAACCACCCTTCTCTGCAGCCTCTCTCTCTCTCCTTTCTCCACTCCGACATCCACCTATCCCCTCTCTGCCCCTTCACCCTCATCTGTCCAACCATCCATCCACCCATCCATCCATCCATCCATCCATCCATCCATCCATCTATCTATCCCTTTTCCCTTACCCTTCGTCCTTTCTCTTCCTGTCTTTCTGTATCTCCCTCCATTCTACTTCACACGCACTTGCGCACATATCCATGACGCATTACCGTAGCCGTGTTGTGTAGGGAATGTCTTTAACGAATAAGATACGATTTCTCATGTTACATGTTATAAGAAGCAAAAAAAAAGAAAAAAAAAACGAAGCAGCAAAAGTAACTGAAAAAAGAAAAAAAAAGATAATAACGAGACAAATCTCTTCTCCGGTCAGTTGCAGGATCGCTCGAACGTTGTCGAATCGATAATCCTGTAGACGATTCCGTGTTGTGTCGGAAGAAAGAAAGAAAAAGAAAGAAAAAGAAAGAAAAAGAAAGAAGGAAGCAGAGAAAAAATTGAGAAAAGAGGAGAAAGGTAGAAAGGAAGGCGTGACACGAGAGAAAAGGCGAAGGGAACTTTCGTTGAGGAATGTACGCATATACTCTGTACATTACAAGTTGTTCGTATTCATTATTATTGTTATTATTATTATCGCTACGATTATTATAATTATTACTATTATTGCTACAGATATGTGTATATATGTATACATGTATAGCAGTGTGTATATACATATAGACACGTATTACGCGTGTTTTGCCAGCCGCGGTGTTCCTTTATTCGTGGCTCAACTTTTTTCCCTCTTTCCACCCGACCCACTTGCTATGCCAGAGACAATGATCGTGCTTTTCTCGTCACAAAAGAGAAATCTACAAGTCGATTAACAAACCGGCCGAAATCTGAGAAAATGAAAATGCGATTGAAGATGCCATCGGGATAGGTTGACGCGTTCAATCTTTCATCATTGCCTTTCGTTGTGACCCTCTTGAAATTGAAAATTTTTCTTTTAAAACGAAATTACAAAAAGTTAGAATACGTTAGTTGTTTCATTTTGCGTTCAAAGACGAAACGATTACCGAAATACGTACTCGATGTTTCCTTGTTCTATTCGTTTGAAACGTCAGCTTATAAAATTATGTACGTATTTCTCCAGAGAATGCCATCACGCAAAGGCGCATGAAGAATGTACATACATACTTATCTTTAGAAAAGTTTCTTTGAAATCACTTTTCAAGTTCTTAAAGTTGTTTTCTCTTGTTCCATCGCTACGATTATATCACTTCCCTTGCTGATTGAAAAATATTTAACACCTTGTACCTTGATCTATCTACGATTCGTGTTTCAGTTTTTTTCTATCTACAATTTGGACGATGAATAATTAAAAAAAAATACCCCATTATTTTGTTTAATAGAGCTAATCGAGTACAACATTCTAGTGTAAAATATTTTCTTGAATATTTTTATTTTTTCGTTTTAAAGTATTGGTCTTCGGAATTAAAAAATGTCGTGCTATCGGGATAATCGCGATCGAAACGTCAGCATATGGCATGAGAAAGAGAAAAAGAGACGAGAGGATGCACGATCCGCGAACAATGATATTGTCGGATATGCGGGTCAACGATGTCAGTCAGCGTTGTGACCAGTTTTTCCTTATACTTAACTTTGACCGAGAGAGTCCTCACGGCACGGCGTAGATGGAAAAGTCGGGCGGTGGGTTATCGATCATTAAGAACCAGATATATATGCATTATTCCGTACCAAGTACGGCTAGAGCTATCGAGTAATTTAATATAGAATTAAAACAGTCAACTGTATCGCGATTAACGGAGCACGAACGAAGAAAGGCCTGCATCGACCATCTTTCCTCCACACTTTTAACCCGATTTCCCGTTCCTTCCGAAAAAAAACCCAGTTCCCGTTATTCTAATATTCCTGCCTCCCTCTAACCCTCAACAAAAACAAGATAACATATTGTAATCTATTGTAGATTGTTGTAGATAAATTATACGGTTTGACCGTACATTGTTACTTTTTGTCGACAATATAAAATACACAGATATATAAGTAATTAACGCTTTGTTCCAGTTATTTCATTCCTCGTTTGATACACTTCGCGGTGATAACATGGTGGGAAAGGGAGATAATTCAATCTTTCCATTTCTGCTACATCATTTTTAATCGTTTCTAATACAGAGCAAAATGAGATGATACAGGAAGAACAACATCGATCAAGCGTATTCAATAGTTTGAATATCGCGTTTCAACATACAGGATTATATATGGTTATTTATGGTTTTATATTATTATTGAAATTAGTGAGTAGTAGATGGCATACTGGGTGAACCTACCACATCTATTATATCTGCTTTAACTTCGGGATCGCTTTTCGGCAACAGGGCAGGTGGTATAGTTAATGTCTGAAAATTTAATGTAATGTTATTTCTTGGAACAATTGAGATTCCTTATTTAAATAATGTACCTTCCCCGGTGCTAAAGCTTCGTATTGATGTCTCAATGATTGCAACTCATAGTCGCACGTTGATAACGCGCTTCGAAGTTCATAATGTAATACGATATCGCTTCTTAATTCGTTAAATTGTTGACATATTTGCTCTGTGGGTGGTGGATTTAACTCTGAAATATAATCGTGTTATTAAAGTAAAATCTAAAAAAAGAAAAAAAAATGAAACAATAAATAAATTGGATTTAAAGATACCTATACGAAGTTCGTTAAGCATTTGTTCGATACCCTTCATTTTCTTTTGACCTAAGCTGCTTGGCAATTTTATTCGCTGAGAACGAAGAGAAACACCGCTATTTTTAAAATCGGGAAACTTAATTCCAGCCGATTCTACTGCCTAAAAATTGAAAATTATTCATAATATATTTTTGCGTATAAACACAACTAAGATCGTTGACAAAATATTTACATGAGAGGTATCAGCTTTGTTTGGTCTACTTCGAGCAGAAGCTCCACTCTTCTTTGCAGGCTTTCTTTCATTCTTTCTTGGATCAGCTTGGTGATCAGCAGCTGTTATTAATTTTTGCAAATCCTGAGTCTTTCTATCCCTTTCTTTCTTCCTTTGTTCAATCTTTCTTAGCTCGGCTAACAACATTTGTTCTTCTTCTACTTGTTCCGGTGTTCTTTCAAACAATTTTTTCAATTGTTCTTTTCGGCGTCTTTCGTGTTCAGCGTCAAATGTATAAACCTTGTCAGTGTGACACTTTGCCTTTGTTAAAGCTGCGCACACTTGATAATACCTAAACAATTATACAAATCAATAATGAAAATTACGAAGCGTACGATGTTTACTTGCCTTTCTTTTAAATCCTCTACGGATCTTGCAGGGAACTTTGCACAATCCCACCTGTCTTTGATTATGATAAACCTTAAATCAAACCTCCGACACAAATCGAACAAGTGATCGGTTTCTGCTCTCGTCCAACCGCTTGTAACCAAATGTTGAACGTATTCTGCACTAGTATACGTCGGAATAGGAACCTTTTTATTAAATTTAGCAAAAGGATATTCCTTTCCAGCATCTGCGACTCGTCTCCAATGGTGAAAGACAGCACCATCTGTCCTAGCGGGATTAGTAAATGGAGTCCACTTCCACGGTCTCACTTTTTTCATACCAAGTTTAGCTCTAACTTGTTTATATCCCTTTGCTGTATCCGTTGGAAATAACGGAGGTACATCAGTATTATCTTTACAGAGCAACGCAAAGACTTCACGATGCATGCCCTCTGGTCTCTTCGGTACTTTGTACTCATATTTTTTACGATTTTTTTTGTCGCTACCTATAATTGATTCCTTCGTGAGCTCGCTCGTGGTAGGTACCTCGATGTCTAATATATCGCGGACATCTGCCATGCTATCAAGTTTTGACAAATTTTTGTCCTTCCTGTGTTTAGACATTTTACATTGAGGTTATCTTACAATCCAAAGTATTCGATGTTATAGTAAATTTATAAGATAAAAGTTTATAATATATTTGAAAAGTAAAGCTTTTTATTGATTTTATGATGTACATACATTGTTAAGTATTCGCCCTCTCCTCATTCGCGATTGGCAGACACCCGCGCACCTATACGAGTTTCTCGACGAACTAAATTCACACGGACTTTATCATTTACTCCGCTAGAGGGTCTTGAAGATTTCCCCCACCTCTATAGTTGCGGAATGGATGAAATTAAAACTTGTACATACAATACGTGGTATTAACTATAAAACAATGAAAAAAGAATAATAAAATACCGTTTTATTGCACAAGTTAAAGTGTACATTAACAATTCCGAAATTACGCTTATGAAAGGGTTCTATTTAATGTTTTATGTATATATCATAACATAATTCACTTTTTTTGAAAGTGATAGGTAAAAGTTCCATTTTTTCTAGATACCGATGAGTAACCAATGAGGAACCAATAAAACTTAATAACTTAAATCTATAACTTATAAAATTATAAATTTTACTTTTTCTATGTACAATGTACTTATTATTACATCTACTTAAATATATAATGATCCATCTGCTGGACCTAAATATCTCATAGATATAAGCATCACATCAATTAATGTCCATACTCCAAGTCCTCCAAAACTAAACAATTTACCAATTCCTTCTTGCCAATGACCTAAATAAAATCTGCAACACATGTTTAGAATAAGAAGCATTTTTAGTCGACATTTAATGTACTAAATATAACGTACCGATCAGCACCAAAACCTCCTAAAGTAATGCTCAAGATTAAAGCAGTAGACCAACGATATCCCACAGTCCAGTTGCATAATAAATTTTTCATAAACCTACGTCTTCCAAGACATAATATATCACCATTTACCGTACAATTTGTCCTATAATACTGTCGCGGAGAGGCTACAGAACTACATGAATTCTTTTGATGACATTCATGCTCCCAATGCTCAGTTTGATAGCAATAACGACATATATACTTCTTTTGAAAGAATTGTTCACCCTTGAAATTTCATATGTTAATCAGCATAAGTATATATCAGATACTAATGCAAGATAAAATATATTATCTTGTTACTTACAACGCAATCAATATTCTCTAAAACAGAACAATTAGCAACATATACAGCGCCATATACGCAATTGGGATTTAAGTTACATTTTAAACAATCTCCACTTAATTCTGAACAAGCGATGCCATTTGGACATAGTCTTGAAATTTCTTCCTATTAACATTATAATTATTTGGACAATTTCTTGTTATTAAAGCAGTGTAGATGTATATTATATTACCTTTGTACTACTGTAAGCTGGTGTTGAGTTTACATTAGCTTCTTTTTGTGCATATTTGATCGCACTCTCTGTAAAAATTGATAAAAGTTGTTAGTTATAAGTATCTTCAGAAATAATTTGTACAAACATTTAAGCGAACTATAATTACCATGACCATAACCCATATGAGCCTGCTTGGCAGTAGTCGAGAAAATTGCCAGAAGAATAAAAATCACATTTCTCGAATTAATACGAACAACATTCATTATGAATACTATTTAATTAATCAAACCGATGCTCCACGTATACAGAAATTCGATAATCTTTTACTTATTTACGTATAGAAAATCATAATTCTGTTCATTCTACTAGCCCGTTCGAAATCTGAATAAAATTTTACTCCCTTCTAATGATTAAAAACCAATCTTAGAACTAGTTACAGATAGAAAACGATTGAATTTGCTCTTAATCAAAACAAAACATTGTGATCTAGAAACTAATGATATTGGACTTTTTGCACACATTCATTCCTCTGACATTATCTAAATTCCTAGATAATATTTCGCAAATATATCTTAAATGTGAATAGCGTGTCACCTTGTAACAAATTTTTGCACAGGACCTATTATCAATTTAGACATTGTTTTGTTATAATATTTAAGTACTTATATATAAATTACATTAATTATTTTCTGTTATTAGAAAAATTTTATTTACTATTAAGTGTACAGATAGACAGAATCTTTACGATTGGCTGATATTTTCTTTGAACTTCAAGAGTAGATTATTTGTATTCCGTATTTCTAACGATTTCTGATTTAAAAGAGACTCTATATAATAGTTCTTTTCAGGCAAATCATAGATATATCGTAACATGTAACGCGTATGATAATATTTTGTAAATACTGAAAACTTGATTATTTTATTAATGTGAAGACAAGACAAGAGAATTTTCTTTCAATGTTATTTGTGTTCAATAAAACCAATGTGAATTACTGTCTAATGCTATAAACGAATAGATAGCTTTTTCGTAAAAAAAAAGAAAAAATAATAATCTTGTGTGTAGCTACATTTGTTTCTACTAATCAGCTGACTTCCGGAACTAATACGAGAGAAAATGTTCGTGAGGCCTTTCATTCTTTTCACTTGACAGAACAGCATACCTATAGAAGCAAACAAATCTTTTATTTGTTGACAATTTTGTGCATTAAAGACTGACACGATTAACATTTCGTAGTCTAAACTTACTTGGAAAGAAAGTAATGATAAACTCTATATAATCGTAATACTAATAGAAAATAATTCGAAGGTAAATAGTATTCACTAACACATTTTTGTGATGTACAGTATTATAAGACAACTATAACAGTTCTATTTAACACAATTTTACAACTATACGTTAACTAAAAGAATAATTTATAATTAATAATATTTCAATATAATATATTCATAATTTAAAGTAAGCAAGCAAAGTAATTTTAGTTCATTTTTTAATAGATAACTTGCTGCTATCATCTTAAAAATAATATGAGTTCTGAAGAAGGTGCAAGTAACAGTGAGAAGAAAAATGAAACAAGATTAGAAGAAAGTTTAAAAAAAAATGGTAATCAATCAATTGAACAGTCAACTAAATCATCTAAAGTTATACAACTTGAAAGTAAATTAAATGGAGATCAAGCAAAATTAAGTAATAAATTAGGAGACAATAGTGCCAAGAATCATTTGTCTTCAAAAGCTTCGATTGCATTTACTAATGGTACAAGATCTATGCAAAGTAATACATGTAATTTTACCAATAGTACGGACCAAGATACAAGTCAAGATATATTGAATGCAAGTGTATCTTCCATGTTTTTAAATACCAACAATATTAAATCTCAAACTATGAATACTGCTGTTACAAGTCAATTGAAGCATAAGACTGTAATGAGCACAAGCGCTTTGAATTTGCCTAAGCCTCCAATGCACTTAAATTTATCTTCCAGTCAGAATAACACACATGTGAATCATTCTATATCAGGTTCTTACAACACTGGCGCTACATCCAATGCTACTTTATATTTAAATAATTCAGCACCGGTTTCATCTGCAATACAGTCAAATATATCAACAGCTAAACCAAACGAGGATATTGATATGAAAAATAATGTAGATTATATCTCTGGAATTGAAAAGTGTCCATCAAAAGTGTCATGTAGTTCAGATTCTAGTCCTGAAATGGACAGTGTCTGGGCATCAAGGTCCTATGGATCTAACAGCCTATTAAATAATATAGGGGGTAGTATAGGTTCAACAAGTCAAGGAACATGTTGCTTTTTAAGACCTAACATTAATGGAAATAGGGAAGTAGCAGGACCAAGTGGATTACAAAAAGTGAGTTTTATTGTTGTACTATAATATAATATGTTCTAAATTCACGTGTTTGTTAATTAGAATACACAAAGAGAACAAAATGAGAGGAGGGATTCGAGTTCTGGAAATGAAGGTGATATGTCGGATGGAGAAGATTATTGTATTTACACATACAAAGGAAATGATGATGCAGTTCATTTAGTTCAAAAGGAAGAAATAAATCAAGGACAAGTGGAAGAATGTGAGGAAGATGAACAATGTCATAGTGGTAGATCAAGTCCAGAGATGGACTTTTTGGAAATGGATTTTGATCCTGGGCCTTCTTGTGAACAGGTATTGAATTATAATGAGAAAATCATAATTCTCTCTCACTAGTTACTTTAACATTCTTAATATAGGACACAGGAGACAGTGATTTGGCCTCTATAAATGAAGATATACAGAATATAGCATTAGATAATGTAGATCCAGATCCAGTATTAAATGATTTAAGTAGTGGTAAAGTTGTGGCTAAACAAGGAATTGCAGCAACATCTCAAAACCCAAAGCAAAGTGTACAAAACGTGAATAATGCAGAGCTTCAGCAATGTTCCAGCAGTAATCCATCTGTTCCTAAATCAAGCATAAAACCAAGTTATCCTTCACCATGGATGCCAAGTACTAGTAGTAGTGCAGCAGGTACTGTACTTTTGTTATTTTAATATACTTTGAGAAGATACAGTTTGCTTAAATCATTATATCGAATTGTTAATGTATAGGAAAATGGATAACTTGTAAAATATATCGTAACACGATGTGTCCTCTACGAGAATCATATGGATATCATAGTACAAGCGGAGACCTTATTTCACCGGGTGACAATAGGGATTCAGATGCTGAATTGTGGGTTGAATCTTCATCAGCTTCCGTTCCAGAGAATTCAAATTTAAACTCTCGGAGAGTGAATCTCAGTTCAACTCTTTATCATCGTATGATGGCAAAGAAATTGATGCTCAATAAACAAGCTGCATTTAATCAGAGTGGTGACTCAAATCTAGTTAATACAGCTTATTATAATTTTATATATTTTTATGTATTACATGTAACTGTAATAATTTATACAAGTGTTTATTTATATACATTTAGGAAAACGAATTATCTAATGAACGATTAGATGGCCTTTTACCAGTTGAAAAAGTTATGCTATGGAGTGAACAAGAAGCTACAGTGAAACAAGTAACTCAAATAGCAACTTCTGCATGTGGTGCTACTGCTGCGATAAACGCTTTAGTACGTTTATTATCAAATATTTGTACCATTTCAATATTTTTACAGTGATTCGATTAATTAATTAAACGATGATTTTTGTAGTTGGCTTTAAATGTACCATTTTCATTAGAAACATTAGTAAAAGGTGTCAATACCAGGCAAAGAGAACTGGGTACGCCACTACCGCGATATTTATACAGTCGATCAATAGCTGGATCGACACACAGAGATTTGGCTCGTGGTATAGCTTCATGTACAAATGGGTCAGTTATAACAAAGTTTTTTGCATTTTATCCGGAAAGAAAAGTTTCATTGTCCCATTGGTTACACTATTGGATATCAAAAGGTACGTAATCGATAAAATATGCGTGGCAAAAATATAAACATTTTGGTTTATTTTAGGTGCTGCACCGATAGCAACGCTAAATTTACAACATTGTGGAGAAGGATGTGATATTCCGGATGCATGGCATCATCAAATGATATTCGGTGTAGGACAAGCTGGAATTTATTTAACTAATCCATTAGAATGCTTACCTGAACAGGTAAGATTATAAAGGAAGCAAGTTAATTATTTAAATAATAAATGTAAATTTTTATCAATTTTAGTATGTTTGGCATCAACTTGTAAGTCCTAGCATTTTACTAGTACGAAGAGCGGATGTTTTGGCTCATTGGAATTCCAATACGGATTTAACTCCACTTGCTGCTATGGATCAAAAGTGGCGAAAGCTCAATGTTTTTGGTACGTTCCATATTTATATTAATTGTAAACGAATATTGTAAACAATCAACATTATTCTTTTATCATTTACTACTAGGTCAAGTTGTAAATATGATACGCGAAGCAATGACCCAGAGACGCCAACTTAATAATCTAACTACTAGTGTAACTCACATTCGTATTCCTGCATCTTATCAAGCAGGTATTACATTAGTTATGTGTGCAGACTCTGCAGCTGCTTCCGAATTGTTACATACCGAACAATTACCATTACTCTAGTCTTGTTGATCAAAATTATTAACATCCAGGCTGCCCCTCTTTATTTCTAATAGATTTAATTAGCAGGCTGGTCCGCACAATGTTATTTACAATGGCTCATTTACTAAATAAGACAGTTGGGGTCATAATCGAAATAATTTACATTTTTAACGTAAAAGATGTTTGTATTCAAAGAGAATATTAACAATTAAAATATATTTCAATAGAATATTTCCGTTTTATATGCAGTTATATTTATCAATTCATACATTAAAAAATATTAACAAAATTAAGGAAGTTTAGTGGAAAAATAATTTTTTACACATAATACCAAGAATTCATTTTTTTAATATTAAATACAATAAAGGTAAGTATTACTTTCTTTCTATCTATCTAATTTGGCGATTTAGTATTATTTATTTTTGAGATATTTTTTTTTTTTAGATACATTCCATTCAATAGACTACATTTCACTCGATAAAAGTTGTGTGGACGATCCATGAAAGAACTTAATAATACATTTAGTGTAAATATCAATACAGGATTTTATTACAATTATAAATTACTTTGTGTCGGAATTATACAGAAAGTGGGTTTACTGCAGCTGTATTGTTGAACGCATAATTGTGACAATGTTTATTGTTTTGTGCAGTACTGATATAGTAGTCTACTGTTAGACATTATTTTTATATTCTCTCAAAGAATTTTGCTTTGATTAAGACATACTGTAACAAGTAGAAGATATTAGTTAACATTATCATATCTGGTTAACGTTATCATTGAGACATAATGTACATTACCTTTCTATAAGTGACGCACGCATAGTTGATGTAATAGCAGTTGGAACAGCTTCATTAAGTTTGAAAACACTTTCAACAACTGAAAGTTCCGTCGAAGTTGTATCCATACCACAAAAGGCAACCCAATCGTTTACAACCATTCCTCCAGCTATAACATCACTGCCTCTATTTACTGTACCTGCCTGTACATGGTATTTTACTTTGGTAATTAAATATTTAACTTCTTTGTCTCTTATGTCTTTTACTTTTTACATATATGAAATTATCTTACAGCAAGTGGTACTTGTAACAAAGATGATAATTCGTCTTGATCTTGTATGGATGTTTTTGGATGTACTAAACCACCTTGATTCGATAATACAGAATATGAGCCTACAAGAACATTACTTGCCACAGTTTGCCTAAATACTTCTACATTTAATGTGTCAGTTAAAATTTCTTCTGTTTCCTATAAAAATAATATCAATGATAAATATTCCGAAAGGAAAGAAATTAAGATTATTCCTTAGTATAATACTTGCCCTATCAAGATCAGGATGTACTAAAGCAACATGATCGTTGCAGGCAATAACATTACCCAGAGCAGATAACCTTTCTTCAACTCTTTGTACTTTAACATTATCTGGTAGGGAATTTCGTATATGCTGTAGTTCTGTATCTGTTGTTGTGTTTGGAACCAACAACCCATTTTTGTTTCCTGTTTAAATTTATTTTTCATGCTTAAAGCTTTTATCCAAACATGGTTAATTTCAAACTTTAGGGCTTAGAACTCTCATATCGTGCTTACCAACACATAATCGACCAATTATACGACATCCTGCAACTGACGCGTGAATTACGGGTATGGTTTCAGCTAATTCTGCCTCAAATACACTGTAATTACCAATAATATTTGTTTTATGAAGTATAAAAACATAATACGTGTCATGTCAACGCATGTTGACGATACAAGGTTATGAAATTGTCAAGTTGCTGGTAAAAATTATTGTATTGCACAACATAAGTTTAAGTATGATTGGAGATAAAGTGATAACGACTCATTCTTATTGTTACCTGTAAAAATTCTCAGAACCACCGATTGCTACCAAACAATAAGAATTTGTTAGTTTGGAAAAAACTCCGACTTCGTTGTTATTCTCGAATTGTACACGTACCGCCATGATTATAAATTTACTATTAACGTATTGTGATTTCAACTAAAATTTTGAAACTGTTATGTTAGATTTTTATCGGTGTTTAAAGTGTTCACCGTTGTATACGCGCTAACCTGTATTGCACACTTTTACGCGCTAGCACGAGGTTTACCTCACGAGTGGATTAAGTAAACATGGGAAGAGAAAGTTGTTCGTTAACGTGGGTTGAGCCATTGTCTGCCCTCTTGCGATAGAATACTGCAACTAACTACTCTCGAAATTTACCACGAGCTTTCTGTTCTATGTAGCAACTTGTATACGTAATTGCATGTTAGAATTTGAAATCGTTCGCGTCTTCTAAAATACAAATTGTGTTATTTCCGCATATGAAAGTGAGGTAAAACTAAACACGAATTGCTTCGCCAAAAGCATATTTAATTACCCAAGTTACTAAACAAATCATATTTTTTCTAGGACAACTTAACACCATCATTATACTAGATAAATTTTACTTACGTTTTCTTAATAACAATGGTACATTTAACATTTTCTTTCTTACTTGTATTATACAATCTCCATAGAAGTAACATCGCTAATACAGTACGTCAAGATAATTTAAATAAAGTGAAAAATTTCAAATAACTGACGCTTTAAAATCGTACAATCAGGTATCATTAGTCAGTGCTTACAATTAACGAAGACAAATGATGTTTGCACAATTCCTTTATTGAAAGTCTTTTGATAATACTGGCAACAGTCATGCGAAGGAAAGAGAAACGTTTTCAAACGAATCGCTTCGTTGCGTGATTTTTCGAACGTTCGACAACTCGCAGACATGAGCGTAAGTTAGACTCGACGTTCGCATAATATTAACAAAACCAGTAACTGTTGAAAATCACCGCTTTATTAACAACATTATCGCAAGCATTATAAATACCTTTTGATATAGTTTTCATTTTGATTGGTACTGAAATCGTAGAGATCGTCTTTGTTAGAACATATTGGCAGTATTAGTTGCGCGAAAATGATTTTTCATTATGCAATCTATCGATTAACGTTAAAAGTCACAATCCTATCGGTGTCTTGCGTAGTCTCGAATTTTATCGACGCCAACAATACCGACCGAATGGCACGTGTTCAGTGTTCTCGTTCGTTCGAGCGTACTCTTCGTCGAATCTGTACAGGAAAGGGAAATCTGTCGCGAAAAAAGAATAAACAAAGAAAGAAAGAGAATTCAAAACGAAAGTTCGTTGACTGGAAGTATCGATCGACGATGCAAAACATTTCACTTTGCGTCGAATATTTTTCCTGTCGAATCATACAAAGGAAATAGGGACAGGGAAGAAAAGAGAGGGAGAGGTAAAGAGCGAATTATTCGTAAATCTTGTCTGTTTTTGATTGCGTGCCACTTTTCAGCCTCGTCCTATCGATTCTTCTGACGCCTCCATCTTTATCTTCTCCTCCTTTCTCCTGCTTGTCTCCGGTTCCCCATAGGACGCGTGTATGTTTGTGCGATCAATGTGTACATCAATAGAAAATAGAAATAGTAAACTCTTCAGTTGTTCGAGCTTGGCTTGAACGTCGTGTACTGCGGTGGCTTCTCGATCTTGCAATGGGGCTTCAGGGTCGCTAAACGATCTGGTTTGAGAAACAGCTGCTCCCCCTGCACAATTTTCATCTTAAGGATCTTAACCCATTAAGGACCAAGCGGCGAGGTAATGCACAAAAGTTGCGAAAACGCAACATTATTGAAAAAAAAGTCAACTTACATATTCCTTTCTCAAGATAGAAAAAACGTATTAAAGTAACAGGTATACTACAAAAGACCATAGGAAAAGATAGGTTATATGTAGTGGTGTAAATATCTATTTCAATGTTTTCAAAATTTCGTTATGTTGTAGGATCTGCGATAAAAAGAAGAATATTAAGCAAATGGAATTTCCTTTCACAACCACAACGATAGAAAGTAAAATGAGGAGAAAAATTGCGAGTGAAATGTTGCGTTCACACAACGTTGACTTTTAACAGCGGCGGATCTAGAGGTGGGGCGATAGGGTGATTGTCCCTCAAAAATAATAAAATATAAAAATATCGTTATTATCACATTCTGAAAAATTTGTTAGGCATATAATCAATGTAACGTATGAAATATAAATGAAGGGTATTTTAAATCTTGTGCGCGTTCCGCTCCTCCTCCAAGAAGGGCTACTGGATCCGCCACTGACACTTAATGGGTTAAGAGATTGCGAATTTAATCGCATTCAAGGTAAGTACACGCTTAACCGTAAGCGCCTGAATAATAAAACTCTACGGATAGTATATGCTACGGGTGATTATACTTAGCAATCGGGAATAATAAACTATAGAATGTATGGAGGCGTGGTTTGTGCAAATATTCTGATATGTACGCAGAAACAGGGCCGTTTTATTCTTCGGGTTATGACCGGTTCATTGTTCTCCACGTTATTATTAGATATTTATTATGCCGTTCATTACGATGCGCCGGTATTGACGTGGCAATGCAGCCAAACTGATGCGTTTTATTATGTAAATATCTGGTGACGAGGAAAATATCGTGACAATTGGACGAAGCAATAACCAATTGGAAATTGTCATCGAATAAAGTAAGCCATTAATTGCATTGTTTCAATGAGATTTTTCAAAACGCTTCACTTTGTTATCAGTTGCGACATAATTTTCAACGTGCTAACGAGTATCGAATATCCGCAAATACGGAATAAATATTTACGCGCGTGTTAATATTATCGACGTCGATGTAAATAGCATTCTGATAAACGTTATGAATAAATATTTAAACCGGTTTGGTAATTGAAATTTCATAAAACATTGGAATTTTCGTTCGATCAAAATATTTGTTCTTTCAGGTTGGATCGGATAAAAAAAAAGAAAAAAGAAAAAAGAAGATATCGTGATTTCTCGTCCTATAAAACGGTCCTGGGTTTATTTGGAATCTTATATCAAACGGGATATACTGGGAAAGTGAAGCAAACAGTGCTCGATGTTACGCAAACGTGTCACATACTGTACACGGTTCCAAACAGGTTGATATAGATAATTTGTATAGGTATGTACTTGCGTGGCATGCTCGGGATCGTTTCCGCGACGGTAAAAGGGATATTACGGGGTCTGATAACAAACGGACAAGCACACGCATCTGTATGATTATTTTTTAATGACAACATGATACACGAAAGAGAGTACTCGAAGCTCGTTCGAGCTGCTTCTACACAGAGCGTCATACAGCGTCGTCTCACGTAGATTGCTTGGTTACAGGCATGGACGAAGTTCACCGACGGCGATGGCAGTCTCGAAACGCAAGCAGCGAGGCTAATTAATGGTTACAATGATCCTGCGCTAACGATGACAATGACGTGTTGCGATCAGACGAAGCGCGAATGTGACGAGAGAGGGAGAGCGAGAGAGAGAGAGAGAGAGAGGGGGGGGGGAGGTAGGGAGAGGAAACTTCGTCTGAACGAAGGTAACTAAAAGATATGTACACAGAAACGTCAGCATGCACGTGGAATTTGCGAGGTCGTAACATGCTCGGTAATAATCGTCGTCGAACGCAAATCAAGAGGAAATCCCTTCGAACGATTAAATTACATCGTTTACGTTCGTTCGGCAGCGACAGCGCCCACGTTACGCCTTTTCACGGTTCGGTTTAAGTAAATAGCAATTTGCTCTCTTGTCTATCGATTTTCAGAGGAAGCAGTTAAGCGTGTGTACAAGACGGAACTTAGCGTTATCGAGCCGTGGAATTGTTCTGAATAATCGTAAACTTCGATTAATAATTAGCATTACTGTAACCTATCCGAATCGTTCGAAGGGGGTAATTCTCAGTAATCGCTGAAACGCTTATTCGAAGTTGGATTATTTAAACGAATAGATCGGTAATTGAACATGCGATTATCCGCGGCTTTTAATTACATCGGCGGATGCTCGCCGTTCGATTATTGTAACAACAATAGATCTGTCGGTAATGAGATTTATCGTAAGTAATTATCTTCACAACCGTATATATGTATATATATATGTATATAAATTTTCGAAATCAACTTGATACCACGATATACAGTGATCAGGCAATGATTCAGCCGATGGTATACTTACGAAATAAGTATACGTATACTGTATACGTATACTGTTTTTTAATAAGAGTCAGTCTTTCGTTTTGAAACGACACGCGTCGAGGGAAACGCGCGCTCGTTCTGGAAATAGTCCTGTTCGGATGCAAGAACGAAATGAAAGCGGTTGGGAAGATGCAAGCCGGATGGACCAAATCAAACTTCTATCCCAATCTCGGTTTTCACGGTACAACAGTCGCTTCTCTTATAACGCGCGACCAATTTCTGCTTTCTGTTGAGCAATACGGAGACAACATTCGAAATTCTAATACTTAATTTACCTGCTGTATGTTTTTCACGCGATGCCCGCGGAAGTAGGTCAGATTATATCGTCGAAATGGCTCGAGAGAAAAGTTATATTAGGATTCGTTTCCCTTTTGCGGCCGACCTGCAACGTCCCTTTCTACTTGCCGTTACTTTCAAGACGCAGTCCGACCGCCTAGCACGAACCGTACGTGCGGAAAACGTTCGTGAACCGATTATTCGTTCGATTGTTCACCGTTAAATAACAAGGAAGGGATATCTAATAGTCGGACTGTTTTGAGAAAGTGGCAGTCGCGTTGAAGCAAAAGTGGCTGCAACCGCTACTTGCGTACACCTAATGACGTATCTAAATGACGTTACCTACGACCTACAAGGACGTTGCGGTAATTGGGAGAGGGATACCGCGATGTCTAGATGCAACCATATGCATGCGTAATGTACCCTACCGGCCGCATAAATCACTCAAACGACTATCTCGATCGGGGTAGGGACAGCGGCTAGTGGTCAATACTTGTGCAGATCTATATTGTCATCGTGGCGTTATTGCGATACGAGACGGAAAATGTGACATACTTTCAACGTGTATGCGTATGTACAAGTTTACACGACGATGGTCGATAATTGTATAATATATGTACCATTTTTGTAAAGCGTTACACCGTATCTCGTGCATAGCGGATGCATGCGTATCCTTTGAGAGCGTTTTCTCTTCGTTCATACGTCAACGGAGTTTTTAACGAGCGAACTCCCGATCGAATGGTATCTAACGGGACAACACAACGCGATTGACGATATCGTGAAAATAGGTGGAATGAAATCATCGCGGTCTGTGCCAGCATCAAGTACCAGCTACTTTTATTCGCCGGCGTTATGGGACACGAGAGTCGAGCACGTGTATTTGTAATACTCTCGCCGTAAATGCTCTCGGTATATGATTTTAGCGCGATGCTTTCGACGATCGCGAGATCGTTCTACGGCAAGCGCGAACACGAGAAAGGGTGACGAAGACTGCAAAATGCCAAGACCAAGACATACAGTGATGTAAAAATTTATTGGTTAGCCGTTAGACCGATGGATTCTCTCGTGCCAGACGAAATTGTACGCCTTGCGGGCCTTCAAGTCATGCGTAAATATCTGAAAGGTGTAACGAATGCTAAACTCTCGAATATGAAACTCTTGTGTTACAACCAACGATAGAACGCCGAAAGATCTTTGATCTTTCTCGAAGCTTTAAACTCTTGACAAAAGAAAAGAAAAAAGAAAAAAGAAAAAAGAAAAGGGATCGTGCTTGGTATCCTGCATCGAACGAGATGATACGGTAACGTTGAAAACCAAAGCAACTTGAATACAGCCACGGACCGAATGCTCGTACGCGTTGTTTTTCGCGTACGTTAGCTCATTCTCGTTTCTCGAGTTTTCGCGGGAGCAAAAAAATTTCACTTTTAACGTGTACCTTTGCACGGGTGCAATGGACCGAACGCAACGCTCATCGGATAAAAATCCAAAGGGAATTTCGTTTCGTTGCTTATTTTTTCCCCGACTTGGCGATTTAAATAAATAAGTAAAGAAACAAAAAAAAAAAAGAAAAAAAGAAAAAAAGAAAAAAAGAAAAGAAGAAAAAAGAAGGGAACGTGAGAAGACCCCGGGAAAAATCAAGAGCGGAAGGATCGATGGAAAAACTTGACTAGGCGGCTGTTGGGAATGGAAAATTAAAATGAGCTGCCCGGGGGATCGTGTTGCGTCGTGTACGTTTCCGTCAGCAGAGATTCGCTCGAAAAACGAGGAAGAAAAGCACAGTGTCTAGGGAAGTTGTGCTGTGCGTATTGTGTACCGTTCGTGCATTCGTTCAGCTATACGAAGGGAGAGAGAGAGACAGTCGGGTCTAAGGGAAAAGGGAATAAAACAACGTTTTGCGGGATGTCGCTCAGCGACATCGTCATTCTACTCTGTGAGAATAGTTTTTGTTTCTTGTCTCTCTGTCTATCAACTTATCTGACCTGAAGCGTATACTGTGGTCCGTGAGGCTGTCCGTGGTGATGATGATGATGCCTCTGATAATGTTGCTGTTGGTGCGGTGGATCGTGTTGATAACACTCTTGCTGATATTGTTGCGACGGGACAGGTTTCAAAACGTGGTTCGGTCGTTTCTCGGACGCGTACTGTTGGCTATTGCGTTCCATCGTGTCCACGGCTAAACGAGGATCCTCTATCATCGCGTTCGAGGCCTTGGTGCTGAAACAGGCCACTACAGTCTGCTCCGCTCTCCACTGCCGCTGCTTTTCAGCCTCCTAGCTTTTTCGCTTTCGCGTACCCCTCGATTCGATCGGTCGATAAGCATATCGCGTGAGATCGCGTAAAATCGCTGGGAGACGAATTAACGTGGACTCGCGACGCCAGCAATTAAGCCAACCGAGGGAAATAGCGCGTCGAATAATTCATTAGCGCGCACGTGCTCCGCGAGAATGTGTCTCCTTGAAAAGAGTTCTCTAGGTTTTCCATGTAAATTGCTTCGACGTTTATTCGTGCAAATCACCAGGGGACGCAATATCGTGTGCTTACCAATGCACTTGCTGCAGCGCAGGCACCGTATTTCTGGCCACGCAGCATCTATCCGAGCGTAGGAAACAAACGAATCCCATTACCAGCACCGAGAGCACCGTAAACCCAGCGACAGCGCCGATAACGAGTGGAATCTGTAACAAATACGCGACAGGAAAAAAAAAAGCTTTTTCCCGGGATCCAGAGAACATTGTCTCGGGCGCGCGTTCGAGCGAGCACGCGTGTACGGAATATGTATGCGTGCTTCCGGATGTTTTGATTCAAATACCAACAGACTCTGTTCGATTATTTAATTAGGCCATCCGTTCTCGCAGGTCGAGAGAAAAAGACAGGCGAAAATGTTTGCACGAAACGCGTCCACTAGTCGGTTTCACGTTTCACGATGAATAGATATCGTTATAATTACCTGCCCTGGTTCGTCGACTTTCAACATCAGCGCTCGGCGATCGCTTCCACGATCGTTTTCCACGATTACGTGGTACAGTCTCTGATCCTCCTTCACCGTGCTAGTCAGTTCTAAGACGGCAATATAACAATCCTCGACCGCTAACGGCTCTAGATCCAGCGCCCGATATCGCGATTCCAGAACTTCACCTGCAAACATTTGGCCGGTAATTAGATCCGATAGCGTTATCGTCATAATAGTAAAATCGTTTAATCAACTTAAAAGATCATGGACCGCTGAAACGAGGTGAATTCTATGGGAAAGAACGAAAAGGGAAGAAACGGAAAGAGAAAGAACGAGAACGGAAAATGCGAAAATGCAAACTCCTTCTACTTAAACAACGGCCGACAGAAAGTGTGAACTAACGCGTGGAAAGGGTCGAAGCCTAGGGTTCAGTCTGGAGAATCGAGATACGGTCGAACCTGGGGAATCTGGTGAAGGATCGAAGGCTTGTCGTGGAAGTTGGAGGTTCGGCTCGTCGAGGAGGACGCGAGAAAAAGGCGGGTAATTAAAGAGGAGCTTGCGGCTAAAGGGATGCTCGAATTAATTAATCGCGAGTATACCACTTTTCAGTAATAAGGAGTGCCAATTAGTGAGAAGAGACGTACGTAAAAAAAAAAAAAAAAAAAAAAAAAAAAAAAAAAAAAAAAAAAAAAAAAAAAAAAAAAAAAAAAAACTGAAAGAGCAAACCAAAGACTCGAATACTTTTGGCGGTAGAGCTAGGAAGCAGTCTAACCGGCGTGGAGTCTGGTGCTGCCCCATTCCCAAGCCACGAGCCGGGGCTTCGGGTCGGAACACAGTCTGATCTCTAATTTCGCTGGGCTCCCTTCGGTCGTTGCCACGACAAACTTCTCCGTGATGGCCGGTTTCACCACCTGCGACACACGTTAACCAACTCCTTCTACCCTACTTTTCTCAATGTTCTTGCACCGTCTTTGTCCTCTATCGCGTTCTCGCTGCTCTACTTTCCACCTACACGCCGTTTTAATGAACACGAAAGTTTACGAGTACACGTGTCCGGTTACTGGCGAGGAACCGTCGATAATTGCCTTTCGTTTTCCTCTTCTCCTTTTTCATCGGCCAAACGATTATCGTTCGGCGAAAATTTCGCGGCTAGCGTTGTCGCGCAAGAGTGAAATAATTCGCGTCGATTGCACGAAATATTCGGGGGTCGCGAGTGGTGCGCGGATCATGCAACGCACAACGTAGCGGCGCGTATGAAAGCAGCGTAACTGCGATCAACCGACGAATGTGTCGTGAAAATGACGTTTTACTCCACCCCCGTATATGCACGTATATATATGCGTACGTATATTTTTCCACTTGCTCGTCCCCTGTACACGAGCTCGGCATAAATACGAATTTCCCGATCCATATTTAAATATGTCGGGGCGGACGGTGTAGTCGCGCGTTTGCGTCAACAGATCGACGAGCACGTAGGCCGAACAAACGTAATTTCGTTAATTAATTGCAGATAGCGATCGTTTGTTTCCCGATCGCATTGATTTCGTAATAAAAGCGTAGTACGGACAATGTATAATCGCAGCGCGTTAAAAATCGCTTAACTTCCGCGTTTCTCTTTTCCAACGCGCATCGCGTGGCTCGCGGATCGATCGAACTTTAACTCCGCCATCGTCCTTCTCCGCTCGATTTCCCTTCGAGCCGAGTTTCTCCAGTTAATGCGCGCCTAATAATTCGCAGTCCTTCCGAGAACGCGTACAGGAGGGAGGATAACGTATACGAGTTTGATTTGCGTCTTACCCTGGGCGCGCCGACTACTTGCAGAGATACAGGATCGCTTTTAACTTCTCGGACGTTGCCATTGATCTTGTTCGAGGCGAGACATATGTATTGACCCTGTTGCTCGTACGTCACGTTCGTCAGGATCAATCGCTGTCCGGTGCCGCATTCCAATGGCATCCGGCCATCGGTGAAGATCTGGGCCCATCTGGGGCGGAGTTGAAAAAGCCATTGTCGCATTTCAGTTCGACGCGTTCACCCATTGCTCTATCGCTACTGTGTAACTACCGCGTGCAACGACGTTTACCATTGCACTAACGGGAACCATTTTAACCACGTGATTCGGGACGCTCGTAAATACGGATAACGTCCGTGGCACGTGGCGAACGCAAAGATGCAACAAGTACGCAAACAAACGAAGATTATGACAAGCACGCGTTTACAGAACGAATAAGAGAAAATGGTAAATTATAGGTAGCTTGTAGCGAGTGCGTTTACGGGTTGATCCATGGCGTGCTGTCGTGCAAACTAAAGATTCAAAGGTGCAAGTGAAGCGGCAAAAGCTGGAGGATAAGAAACCGATTGGAACGAGAAGCAGAAAAAAAAAAAGAATACGAAGGTTGGAAGCAGTGGACGAATAGGTCACCTGTATTCAGCCGGTGGCATCGCGTCGGCGTTGCACTCGAACGAAGCTCCGGAAAAAAGTAACGCTGTAGTCAGCCGATCCGGGCCCACTGAGCTGATCGTCGGCGGATCTGCGTGAAAACCAGACGGTTCTCTAGCTCCATCGATCGCGTTCGTCGATATCCGGAATAAGCGTTGCAACGTTCGCTGACCGTGTTCGCGCGAACCGAGTGCCGACGATGATCGCGTTTAACGGCTCTCGTTTTACTAATTCTTGACCGCGATAGCTGCTTGGGAAAGTTTGTGTAGCGCGAGGAGCCGAAACTGTTGAAAACAGCTTGAAAGCCGGCAAGTATCTCGGCGCTCTAACGCAAATACCGTTTCGAAACTATTCAGCGAGCCACTTGCGAACGCGTTTCGACGCTTCGATGATTATCGCGTGCCGGGGCCGATCGTGTTTGCGGTCCGACCGCGTTATCGAGCCATAATCGAGCATCGGCCGGAGATTCTAACGCTATTTTTATTCACAAAGCGGTTGAAAGTATAGGGCCGTTTGCAAGCCTGTCTCGAGTATAGAAGGGTTAATCGCTGATGATACTTTGAGAACGATTGGCAGACCTCGAGTAGCAGGAAGCTTGGAAAGTGGAAACGAGGCCGACGACACTTACAGTTGACGGACACTTGAACGGACACAGGGCTGCTTTCACCCTCGGTGTTGGCTGCTTCGCAGATATAGACGGCCGCGTGATTCCTATAGATCGGCGAGAATAGCAGCGTTTCCCCGATACTCGCCACTTCGGCCACTCCTGGGCTCTTCGTTCTCCTCCAGAGGATCGAGGCTGGGGGATTAGCGTCGGCTAGACATCGAATCTCTAACTGATCGCGGCCTTCTTCCAGTTGCCCGGTCGGCACACCGACCAGTCTCGTCTCGGGCGCGTCTGAAACATTTTCATTTCGTGCGATCCAGTTACGCCACGCGCCTTCGAACAAGCGAAATTTTAATTATACTTTCGCGGTTACACGTTCGTCACCTAACGGCCTAGGGCGAGGAAATTAATTTTCTCCTTGAAGAAGGGAAAGAAAAACCGTGGGTGGTTGGGGGCGAAGAGGGGGGGGGGCGAAGAGGGGGCGGGGCGGGGCGGTTGATTCGATGGAGAAGAGAGGAGAGTTTAATTGAAATCGCGGACGAGAATTGCTATCAGAGCTTTAATCATGGCGCGCCGGCTCGCGGAACGCGGCGGAAAAATAAACACCGGTTGCGAGAGTAAACGCAGGTTGCAGTAGCGAGTTTTCAGATTCAATCCTTCGTTAATGAGCGCGTAATTAAAAGTGGATCCGGATCGTATCACCTGAAAGAAGCGGCACGTCGATCCGAAGGGTTGGCCGACCACCGGTACGTGTCGACCGCCCGTTCGATCAGTTTGTTCTCGCGTTCGATCCGAACAAAGATGTTTCTCTCTCGGTTTTCCTCCGGGCCGGCAGGAAAAAAGGCAACACACGGAGAGAGCCCGATAATGGAATGGAAAACAATGGCACGCGAGCGTAACACCCAGAGAGAGAGAGAGAGAGAGAGAGAGAGAGAGAGGGAGAGAGAGAGAGGGAGGAGGAGCACGCAAGCTAGCGTACAGACCTCGAAATAATGAATCAAAGTTGGACCAGTATCCCGCCGTTTCGTTATTCCTTGTCAGAAATAATTAGTTAGCCGCGGCTCACGAAAAATTCAATTACACCTACGCGCAGTTAATCCCGCGGCTGTTTTCCAAGCGGGAGAAACAGAGAAACCGGCTGATTCCGGTCTCTTTGGTTAATCGATGTGCGCGTCTCGTCCCAGCCTGGGAATATTCTACCGGGCTCTTTCTTTGCCCCTTCTGTTGCCCTCTTGCCCGTTCAGGTTCGAATCGACGTATTCGGATCGATCGACGGATCAGCCCTTCGTCGGCGCGTAAAGCGAAAGAAGAATGAAGGGAAATTTAATTGGTCTCTTACGATAAAAGATCGCGGGGCAAAGCTTGTAACCGAGATGAAATAATACATCGGTCGAAGCAACGAATGGATTTACTGGAAATCACGTTTCGATAAATGCAGTCTATCAAACTAGTCGGTGGCGCGCTCGCTCTGTATTCGATTAACTTGCATTGAATTGACGCGTTACGTTGTATTTTTCAGCGAAAGCAATTACGCGGTTGAAGGGATCGATCGACGGGGTTACGGTTGAAGGCCCGTCGAAGAATATCGCGAAACGGAGGGTCGTTCGCTTTTCACCCTCGTTTGTCCGGTTTTGATCCCGACAAAGCTCTCGATTAAAGGCACTGGACGTGGAAAATAATTTACCGTGTTAATATACAATTACCCCCTCTTGGCTACCTGCAGGCTCTTCCCGTTGATTTAAACCAATGAAACTGCGCGGCGGCCACCGGCAAACGTCACAAATGATGGTTAATTAATGTTGGAATACGGATCCAAATTGTATTAATTAATAATTTCAGTGCCGACCTATTTCCCCTAGGGCCAAAAATAACAAGCTCGTATTCAGACTTGGAAATACGATTACGCAACTCGCAAAGAGAAGCGGCTAAACCGGATAGACATAGCCCGTGCAAACTCGTCTCCGAGCTTCTCCTGCCTGTGTCTCGCGAGAACTCGGCTACACCGTAACTCGATTCTGCCGTTAAGTGTTTCTTTTGTCGCCCAACTAACCAACATCCTACCCTACTTCGGTTACGATCGAACGATCCTTCCGCGCTTACTTGAACCTTCGATGAACCGCGACGATTTACGAAACGAATTTCGACGAACGACTCGACGAACGGATCGGCGACGGTAATTTCAAATGACGAAAATCGATTTCGCGCTTGAAACGACGAGACGCGCGTCTCGGCAAATCGTATTTCCAGCAACCTCCGTTGTAAAAGCAGCGCCAAGCGGAGAAGCATCGGTGTCGAATTTTTGTCGCAAGGCTGGTGGATAAATTTGCGAAAAGCGGGCAGGCCCCTGGCACTTTTCAGGTGTGAACGTTCCGGGAAGATGCGAAAGATGAAAAAGACGGTCGGCGCGCGATGTCGTCGAATCGAATCGTCGCATAGGTAGAGTGCAGGTAGCTCGCGCAGCTGTTCATTTCACGTAACGATGATTTCGAAATACGCGCGAACGAACACTCGCTGACCCATTCACAATTTCAACTGCGTTCTCTCTTTGTTTATCGCTCGCTCTGTCCCATCTTTTCCCATTTTCCTTTCCCCCCCCCCTCTCTCTCTCTCTCTCTCTCTCTCTCTCTCTGGCTCCCTTTCCCCTCTATTACCCTTTTTACCGTGGCTGTCTGTGTTTTATAGGACAGCGGTCCGCTTTGCGCGTGGTTGTGCACGCCAGAGGTGTTCCTCTGCCTGTGTGTCAAACCGGTCAACCCTATTTATTTGGTTGCACCGCGTGTTTCTCCGCGGAAAAGCCTCCACACAGCTGTTTCGATCGGCCAACCTATTTTCTTTTGTTTTTCTTTCACCTGTTCTCTGCAACTCTATTCCGCGCGTTTGTTCCGCATCGAAAGACGCAATCGCGAACGTTAGCCGCCGTGATTGGCAACCTCGAAAGCGTGGCTGCTCGTCGTTGTCGTTTCCCTTCTTCCGGTCTCTTCTTTGACTCGTCACCATCGACAAACTCTCGACGCTCGCCATGAACCGAGCGATTATATTTCTGCTTTTTTCTACATTTCTTTGCTCGTAAATTCGTCTCTGGCTGAAGATTCTAAAGACACCGTGGCGTTGTATTCCTCGCCGCGTATAGAGTTTCGATCGTCGAAGAGATAACGACCGTCGAACGAGTCTGGTCGATCGGTCCTGTGTTTCCCGGTCGGTTCGAGCGAATTCGATTATGAAGGAGGAGCGCGCTGGAAATCGACGCGGAGGAAAAGCAACGGGAGGCGATCGATGGCGAAAAAAAAAAAATTTGGCATCCGGGCTTGCCACGCGGCTCCGGCGCTAGAACGCTGTGTTACAGTTGCAGCCGTTTCGAAGTTTGCAGAAGACTGCGGGAAACACAGCGGCCCGTCAGCTGTACATTGGAAAACTACGTGGCCGGTGCATAAATCGCGTCAGCCTCTCCTGGAGTTTTCAATAAATTCTGTAGCTCGGTATTCGTTTTCCAACAATGCTTCATGAATATTCGATCAGCATCGGTACCAGTAAATTACGAGCAAACGAGCGCAACGTTGATCGAAACAAATTCATTATCACGCTGGGGGGAACGAAGCGAAGGGACGATAAATTTGCGAGCGCGCGACGAAAAATTTCCGAGCGTTTTGTTCGTTCGCAGCGATTCGATTCGAAACATCGCGCTGCGATATTTGCTGCCCTTTTGTCTTTTATTCGGTTTTTCAGGCACAAGGTTAGGATAAAGAACGTCGGAAGCGTTTTAGCTTTGTTTGCAAATTGTCCGGCGCAGCCAAACCACGCAGCAAACGATATCGCGGAAAAAGAGGAACCTGGATGTTTGTATTTACATTGACTTTGTTATTTTATCTTGGGTTCGCCGGCAAATATATACTCTTATCAATATTTAAATATTTGTCAGCGTGTCGGCGTTTTTCTCGTTCCGCGTGTACAGTCTGTTTTGTAGATGATACATCGGATAGAGGTTAATTAGCGAATTCGCGCACGGTGGGTTAATTAGCGAGGGTCGGCGATGAAAAATTTTCTCCAAGGGGAAGCGGGTTGAAACGGAAATTTCTGTTTCGCGACACAAAAGCCGGCCGCTCGCGCGCCTCCGCTTTTTCACTCTCTTTGTTTTAACCCTTCCCACCTTTTGTTCGATCCAACGTCATCACCGTCTATAAAAACACACCCGTTTGAAGTTCGCCTAAAGAACGACTGCCAGAAATACGGTTCAACGAATAACCGATTCTCCCGTCAGCCTGCCTTGCACGCGTTTGCTTTAGATCTTCTTGACCGTTCGTCTCCCTTTGTTCGGAAAAACGTAATTATTTCCGTTACCGGCAACTTGCTAATTCGACGAGCGTCGCGCGAACCTTCTTGCCACGCTTATCGACGCGCAACCGAACGCCACTTTGTTCGTCGCGTGTCTCGATGCTATCGATTGGCGCGGTGAATGTTTCAAAAGAGCGTGCGTGTATCGCATATACAGTTGGCAAAATTTTGACGAAAAAGCGAGCGTTCGAAGCAGGAGGAAACGTGCGGGCGTCCGATCCGCTCGCAGCGGTCGTGTCCGACCGGTGAAAAGTGCATCAACGCACTGCAAGCTGTCGTCGTGGCAAAGTAAACGGTGCATCGGCCCTGGATTGAACGGTACAGGAAGAGGGCGGTCAGACGGGGCGAGGGCAGCGAAACGACCGGATGATTCGAAATTCCCGTGGGCGTTTCGATCGACGCGGCATGAACACGGAATATATCTGCGCTTTGAGGCGAACTTTTCAATCTGCCTCGGAAAGTCCCAGTCGGCTAATGCCCCTAATCAATATACGCGTCAAGCCACCTCTGTGTCTCCATTTCCGCCCGGTAATACTTGTAAACCGCATCTCGCGCGTCTACTGTCGGCAGGATTCCCGAAGGAATCACGGCCGAGGGCTCGAGTTCCAACTCGATTTCACCCGGAACGAATTACTTGGCGTCGATGGCAGAGGGTCGAGAGCTCGAGTTTGGGGGTAGGACGGAAAATGGGCTGGCACGGAACCGATTAATAGAAGAAAAATTGCCATCGATTCGCAATTCGATTACGAATGACAGTTGGTCGCGGTTAAATTACAGCTTGGGTATCGAGATTAAAAAAAAAGGAGGAGAGGGTGAGAGGCGGTGGACTGGCTATACTTTGCGATATGCGCGTTGTTGCAGCGCCGATCGAGAAGGCCGACGATCGCTCGAAACAGGAATCTCGATTATTGATATTTCCTTGGTTTCGTTTGTTCGATCGTTGCTCGCCCCCAGGCTGATATTTGCCCGAGGCTAGGAAAGCGTGTTGGAGGCGTCGTTTCGGCCGGCCGAATCGATTCGCCGGCCATTAGTCATCGTTGTTCGTCGCGATGTTTCGTAAAAAACGATACAAAATTGTTGGACGATGCAGCGGAGCTGGAATTGTCGATAAGGTCGAAAAGCAGGATGTCGAGGCGGCGCGTTTTGAGGGAGATTGATGAGGGTTCCGCGCGGTTACCAGCGCCTGTGTACACAGTTAAATTGTTGGCTTGGTGGAGGTTGCTGCTCCGCTAGGGGTTGAGGTCAGCACACGCACCCTTCCTGTCGATCTCCCGTTAACAGCGATTTATTTGTTGCGCCCGTGTTTTTTCACCCTGCTCCCTCCACCGTATCGCCGTCAAACGTTCATAACGTCGTCATAACCAACCCTTTGAATAATCCTCGTTACGCTCGATACCGATATCCTTCGTAATCGTCTTTGCAAGCGTTTCTAGATAAGCGCAATTAATCAACGATACCGCGCGGTATCGCTTGCCCCTTCGCTACGCGTAACGTTTCACCAACGTTACAACGACGGCGTGGTAATGGACTCTCGCGTAGCAGCAGCTCGGCTAAAAGCAGAAAACGAGTGCTGATTAAAACGTTCAACGTACATGTGTACGCGGGATAATCGGAAGCCGGGATATCGAAGCGCGTCTCGTTGCGCGAATACCGGAGAGGGCAATGTTTCATCGGCTGGCTAAAAGGAACCATTTTTTCCCTCCCGCTTCCGTCTGTTCTGCAACGAGTCGAAGCTTCGCTAGAATTTTAATTTCGCTCTTCGTCTTAGGTTTCCTCGGTGTGCGGCGGTTCACGGGAATGCATACAAATTCACCGCGCCAGCCGAGCGCGATCGAACTTCCGCGGATATCTCGAAATTACTTGCGCGTCTTTCGACCGACGTGATTTCGCTGCATCGCGAAAAATTGTTTCCAACCGCGGAGATCTCGTTAAAAAAGTTGGCGGCTCGGTGGAAAGTTGGCTCGAGGGTCGCTCGATCCGCAAAGTATCTTCCTCCTCGAGAGCCGGTCGGATAACGATGATTATTATTAAATATTAATCTCTTTGCTAATCCCTGTTATTAACGAGAGTGACCGGGACGTTATGCTAGGACTTATAATAAGGGTAACCTTTATGGTAAACCTAAATTCCGTTTATACTAAAATCATTAAGCCGCGACGTCGGCGTAACTCGATATCGTTTGTTAAACCAGTTTACGGAATTAATTTCCCTCGATCTTAATCCGTTGCGCCTAGCCACGCCGCTACGTTAAAATAAAACACCCTAGAAACAACGTACGTTCGCAATATCGACTACGGGCCGATTCAAATTATTACTCAGCCGTGCGATTGTCGCCGATCGTTCGTGTTGTGGTTATTGGTTATATAGATAGAGAGAAAGGCGCGTGGATAAATTGTCAGATAGTAAACAATATTTAATAAAGAAATGTTGGTATAATATGAATACAGTTCGAGCTGGTCCAGATCCGCACGCTAGCAGTGTTACCTAGAAACTGAACACCGAAGCCATCGTTGCCTGTCTCTCGTCTTATGGTCTCTCTTTTGTCTATGGCCTGTCGATGGCTCTAGCGAGTTAGAAAATTAGTCGGTACAGATGTAGAGTTTACTCAGAAGTGTCAACCACTTCGACAGTTCGTTCTCTTCGTTCGAACGAAGCGAAAGAACGCGAGCCCGCAATTGTTGAACAGTTACGGGCGTAAATGTTCTTTAACGTGGTAACTCGGGCGAATTTGTCCGCTTTAAGACTGTTCCAAGAGAATAACGTAACGAATGAAGGCATACTCACATCGAACGTCGAACCTGACTTCCGTGCTCGAGGACATGGTCGGGTTGTCGTAAGCTGGATGAATGGCGACGCATCGAATCGGCTGTCCGTAACGCGATCTTTCCGCCATGATCTCGCAGATGCTGTAGGTAGCCCAGGTCCGCGGGTTGTCTATCTCCGTGGAGTTTACCTGAGGCCTCAGAGTCCTCACCTCGGTCTCGCCCACGTACCTACGAGCATTTCCCCCGAAAATTTGCATTTCCAATGGCTGCTTCGTAGCGAGCCTGCACGCAGTGAAATCTCACGGACACCGAGCCCTCCTTCTCGCCGCGACCTTCTTCGCACACTCGCACCGTGTTTCTCTTTCCCCTCGACATCGTCCGCCGTCTCTTTGCCCGGCCCTGTCTCTCCCGCTTTCTCGTTCTCTCGCTATTTCTCGTCCTCTACGAAACCGAAGATCGAAACAGGTAATCAAACAGGCCGTGTTTGCCTCGCCGTTCCGAAATCTCCGAGCATCTCGAGCCGCGAAGCAGAGATTTCGTCGTTCTTCCGAACGGTGTATCTGGCGAGCAGAGCAGCGATTTTCTAGCCCTTGCGTGGTCGCGAGAAACATCGATGATCGCCATAATTTCTCCTTCGACGCGGCGGCAATTTACACGCGTCTTTGTAAAACGGCTGACTCTACTTAGTTGGGATTATTTATCGCGTCGACAGGACGCGGCGCACGCCGCAGTTACTCCGATAAATAACAACGCGAACGTACCCGTCGATAGTGGGCCGGCGGTGCATAGAAAGTGGACTGGAATTTCTGGCCAAGAAGAGGATACTCGAAGAGCTAGAGAAATGCAAGCTGCGCATACGCGTAACGTGTACAAAGTTGCCGGATTTGCATGTAAGAGAGAAAGAACGGGCATAATCAATTCTTCGGGTTAAAGAGCGCTCTCCGTAGGTTCGTTCGATGGCACGAGTTGCGCATCCTTTTGACCGATCGAACCACTTTTCTTCCCTCTTGCAAAAACATTTGAATATTCCTCGCGGAGAGAGTAGTACGTACTTCTCCGTTTATGAATTAGCGTTTTCGTAAAAACACGACGGAGGATTGTAAAGGCGGGAGGACTTCGAGGTTCGATCGCTTTGCAGAGTCGTTTTTCTCGCGGACAAAGTAGCCGACGAACGATTCGTTTCGTCGTTCCGATCGATCGCGGCAACGAGCGTCATCTAGAAAAAAGGAACGCTCGTAAATTGTAAAGCCCTTTAAATTATAAGCTGCCGGGGTCTCTCGCGAATTTATACCGACCTCGTTGCGTGGCTGCAAAGTCGACTCGTCGGAGTAATTGCAAGGTCTAGCAGAGCCGTGAACGCGCAGGTAGAGTCTAAACTCGGAAACGATCGAATCGTTTATGCGTGTCGCATACGCTTGACGCCTATCGATCGGTCTAATTCCGGAGAAAAAGGGCGAGGCGTTACGAGAAGAGGGAGATCCTTGTCGAGACATTGTCCCGAACTTGACTAGACCGACGTCGAAGTTGCCGCGTTCCTAGGTAATTCGTCTACGAGTTAATCAACGTTTCTCGCGCAAGCTATCGCGTTTGCTAGAACCGTTGGTTTCGTTCGGTCGCGTGCTTTCTGTTGTTTCTACGCCTCTGGGGTGCAAGCAAACCCTGGTAGCCTCTTAACTTCGTCTAGATACCGGTCGGAATGGATCATGATTATTCATGGGCAACCGACCGAGCCGCGCCACCATCGGCAAGATCCACAGGGTGCATTACGGACTGGGATGTTCGCGCAGGGAAAACTAACTGGCTTCTCGAACAAATGAGACTGTGCATGTATCGGACGAGACTCGGTAGGGCACTGTTTCTCTCTCTCTCTCTCTCTCTCTCTCTCTCTCTCTCTCTCTCTCTCGAAGTAATAGCTACGGAACGGAGGAAGCTCTGCTCCGTTTCTTTTTACGATTGACAAAGTGACTTCGTTGCGACACGGGAATTCAATTTAAAAATTAGATTCGATCCTTTCCGCGTTCCTCTGTGCAGTTTCCGCCGGCTCGTACGATCGCGACACGGCCGTGTTTAGTCCACGCCGTAGTGGACGAGGCGCGCGCGTTCGTCGGCAACTCGCAGCAATTACAACGGTAATCGTTCGATTACCGAGAAACGACATCCGTTTCCTCTGTGGACGGTGAGCAGCGCGCGAAAGATACGGCTGGAATTAAGTTGTCGAAAGTCCGCGAGGCGAAATCAACTCGCAGCCGGCGCGGGCTAATCGAATCAATGCCGAAAAGGAGCAGCGTTACTCGACGATGATTGAACGCGAGCACGCCGTCTAGAAAGCGGCTGCAATCTAAAAGCATTCAAAGCTTCCCCTTGGAAACCAACGTTATTACTCGGATCCTTCCGGCGCGAGCTACTACGTTTCAATTTCCTGCTTGACCTTTTGCCGATCTCTTTCATCTCGCTCGATTTGCGACAGACGGCTGCTCGAAATTCCCGTGGCGCGGTTCGGTTCGGCTCGGCTCGGTCTGCTGCTGAAATTCGAACAAACATGGTGAGCGGCCGCCTCGAATCGAACGAAAACGGAGATCGAAGGATCCAGAGTATATTCTCGTACATTGTGTTGGAACGGAATCGATGGTGTTCCGGTTTCCAGCGGATTCGAGGCAGCTGGAACGCGAGAGTCGAGGGGGGAAAAAGGCCGCGACGAGTAGGGGCTGGTGGCAGACGATAAGTAGTACGGAATCTACAATTACGGTGCAACAATTACGAACCATTTAATTAGAGGCGAAGGATTCCCATAGCGCGCTCTGCAAGTGAGCGTAGCGATCTCACCTGCTCGGGCTGTCACGTTGCTGCCGGGTAGAATTAGACGATCCGCGTACTCTATCTGCGGTCGCTGAGGGCTGACTGCAATGAGAGAAAATTAGCAGAGGTTAATTTGGCCGTCGCGCGACTGGATATTCCGAGTCACGCGCTCTGACGTTTCTCTGGACGTCGTCCGTTATCGTTGCGTTATCGTTTAATCGCTTCGTCGTTGAATACCCTTGTCGGATCTATCGACCGTTCGCCACGTCCGTACGTACGCGCGTTCCAACCGGCTTTCCACGGTCTTGACTTTGAAAATTAATCGGACAACTTTTCGATCGCTTGGATTCGGTGAACGCGAACACGCAAAGACACAGGTAGTTGAAACGATCGACGAATTACGGGGCAAGTTAACGGGGCAACGCGAACCCGCTGCGTCGTAAAACGCCGCTTCTTATACGTAACGCGCGAGAAATTCTAACGCTTCGATCGTCGATGGAATTTTCCGCGACGGCCCAGTTTCGCAACTTTGCCTTCGGCTCGGTATCGTCTTGCCGCCGATACTGGTCTTCCGAACGAGCAACGCGTTAATTTCGTCACGATGCCAACAACGACAATGAAAATGGACGAACGTGGCTTCGATGACCACGCTGGTTTCATCGACGGACGATACACTCGGCACTCGAATGGAAACGGTATGCGTGCAAATGGGAATCTCGTTAGTCCGCGCGAGGTGTTTCAACGCGTTGATCGACCACCGTCGCTTTTCGTAAGATCGAAGCAAGCGCCGTTGTCGTTAAATCGAAGGTTTTTACCTCTGACGACCAGCCTGGCCGATTCGGATGCCAACGCGTCCTGCGTAGTGAAGTCGCTGGCTGTGACCTGACATTGCCAGAGACCGTCGTCGAACTCTAGAGTGGCGGATCTGACCCAGAGGGAGCAATCACCGATGTCTGGCCGTCCTACCCACTCGTATTTCTTCAAGTGCATGCCGATCGGCTGAAACAATCGAGATTCGTCTTGAGATCGATCGTTGCCTCGACTTGCCGACGATCGTGTTGCGCTGCGGCAGACTCGACCAGCGAATGGTAATCAGCTTGGAATATCTGAAATAGTTTCATGTTTACAAATTATCGGAAGGCGAATCGTTAGCGAGTCGGACGGTACGTCGTAAGGCAGATGGGAAACGAATGGAAGGTAAAGAGAACCGAGTGGCATCGATAGATTCTATAGACAATGACCGGCGTATGTCAGCGTTTTGCGCGATCGTTTAATCGACGAACCAAGGGACTCGGTGGATCGTTCCTCGTTACCGGAATCCTCTCAAGCTCCGCCGGTCTGGCTTCGCCTCTCTCCCGGCATCGTCCTCCGTTCCTCCTCGATTTCTAAGCGCGTTCCATCCGAAATGAATCATCGGCTTCCGGGTTCGAGGCTCTTCTCTTCTTTCGCGTAGATTAATTCGCTGCCGGGTAGGAAAGTGCGGCCTTAGCAAGTTTCGCAGTCATAATGTGGCCGTAATTCAAGGATCGATTCTCCACCGGGGGTACCCATATAATCTATCTGCTCGTTTTACTCGGCCACCCTCCGCCTCCTGTTTTAAAGGGCCGTTCTCGCTCGCTTCCTCTCTGCAACGGTGGCTTATCCAGGCCACAGTCACGCTGCCTGTACGTTATCTGTGTACCGTGTGAAACTGGATCGCGCCGCACGTCGGTTCAATTCTCTCCTGTTGGCCGGAAAAATCTCGTCGTTCGTCATTTAAGGCCATTAGCTGGTTAACGAGTTTTCGTAATCCCTGGCCGACTAGCCGCGCCATGAAAATCCTTCTTGAGTTAACGCCAGCTTGCTGCCCTCTGGGGAATTGCAAATTTTTTTGCTGGCCTCTCGGCCGGGCGGTGTAAGTAATTTTCAGCGACGTCGTTTTTCCAACGCGTGGCTGGCCGCGCGCTTTACATTCGAACGTTCGCAGCAATGTTAATCGTCGGGGGAACGACTATTTCTTTGTTTAACGGTGAAACTTTCTGGCAACTCGTAATTACTGGGAAACCTGTTCCGATTGGACGCGTCAAGCCGCGCCAACGCTGCGAGCAACGCGGAATTCCACGCGAAATACGAATCGCGTTCGCTGTTTCGCGTTTCTGCAAGGGGAAACGAAATTTTTGTTGGTCGCAGTCGGAATTGCGTGCCGCGACTATATTAGTAATGAATACGACGCAGTTGCCGAGCAAGCGTGCAGTTTATCATTCAACGGCAGACACAATAATAATACAATGGGGATTCCTCTCGCGATGATTATTTGCGCATAGATGAAGGCGGAGGGCGGTGGCGCGCCCTCAGGACAAGAAGAATAATGAGTTGCCAGCGCGTTGACGTTTACCGTTCCGACGAAGCGACGCGTACGCAATTACACGGATATTAGCGTCTTACCCGCCCACGCGGTTCTATTCCTTCTTTCCCCATCGTCCCGTTTTTTCATTCGTCCTCGAGAGCACGAATTCCTCTTGAACCGATATGCCCATCACCTCGCAAGGTACCGCGCCGATGCTTTTAAATCACGCGACGTCTCCGCGACGAGAAGGCCGATATCGCAAACGCCAGTGACGGAGAGCTCGATCGCCTTCGCGTCCGCACGTCGAGCAGCGACGAAGAAGCAGAATCAGAGAGCGAATCAGCGTCACCGGCGTCACATTCATTTAAAGGATTAAAAACCGCGCGCTCGCCGGGTATGTACGAGCGTTCACTTACTTAACCGGGAAGGGCCCTTATTCCCTTTTCTTGTTCCTCGGTCGGTTCACGGCCGGGACTCTGTCTTCGTCACACCCGACACCGGCCTGCCGCCGCCTGCCACCTTTCCGCCTTTTCGTTCCTCTCGGCCTTCGTGACTATGTTCTCCGGAGAGGCCGCGACCAGCAATCAGCGTAATGCATCCGCAGACACGCCCCTCCTCGCCTCTCTGGCTCCCGCTCGCTCTCTCTCTCTCTCTCTCTCTCTCTCTCTCTCTGTCTCTCTCTATCTATCTACACAATCGCGCGCCTACCCCACATCGACGAACACACATACCGATATGCAGACACGTGCACGTTCGTACACGTACGAATCCGCTCGGCGGAGAAGCAAACGGCCAGAGTACATACCCTCTGGGCCAAAGGCCCTGATAACACGAGCTTGAGTAATGCAGACGCAATGGCAATCTCTTGGAGAGCAACGAAATAGATCGCAGGACGTGGATCGATGCCGCGCGAAACCCGTGCTCTTTCTCCGAACGCTGTTACTCAACCCCTCCGCCGCATCCCCTGTTCTCCGCAAGAACCTCCTTTTCTCCAACCGCCTCCATTCCCCATCAGCTCATCCACCGTCGCGTTGCGCTGCTTCTATCTACCTCCTCCTCTTCTACCCCCTGTTTCTTCAGCTTTTTCTTTTTTTGCCGCTATCTCTCTCTATCTCTCTCTCTCTCTCTCTCTCTCTCTGCCTCTCTGTTTCTCGGTCTCGCACGCACACGCTAGCCAACGGATCGAGCTCCTTTCGCTCGGTGAAAAAGTTGTTAACTGGAAGATTCATTGCCGGCTCTTCGGAGGTATGAGTAGTGGCGGAGCGGGTCCGGCCGTTGGAAGGGTTGGGTCACAGGCGAGCAGAGGCTGCGGCGTTCGAAGGAGCGTAAAAGGCGCGGCAGAGGGTTCGCCCGGTCCGAATGTTCTTCGAGGTAAAACGAGGCTACGAAGAAGCTGGCGAGGAGAGACGACGCTGGGGCAGGGAAGGAGAGGATCTAGCGGCGGTGAAAGAATCGAGAGGAGGGATGGAGCGCGGAAAAGAGCTTTCTGGTAATCCGGTGAAGACGATTCCGTACACCTATTTCGCTAAAGTGATTTCGTGCCTTCGTAGGATTCGACGTTTCCTCGTGAATCACGCCGCGTCTCCGTGAAACTCGCCGGTTGCTCTTTCTTCGTTCCATCGCGCGGAAAAAGGCGCGTCTCGCGAAGCTCGGACGCGTGTCCGGTTCCTTTCTAATTCCTGTATTACGTCGCGCGTTGCTTCTGCGAACCGACAATCCCCTCCTTCGAGCCGTCGCCGTAAGCCGAACTATCGCAACCAGCGCTTTCTCTGCAGAAATTTTCGTCGGTGCTTTCCGCGATCGTGAGTCAAGCCCGGTCGGGTCAGTACGAAAATGCAAACTCTGCTCCATCTTCGTTCGAGCGGTCTGAAAAATCAATTAGGAATACGATACGAGCTCCCTATTATCCTCGGCGATCCGAATTCATTTGCCGTAAAATAAACACGCCGCTTCTCCGCCGTGTTCTACGTTGTATCTGACGACGCGGAACGCGAATCGAGCGAATTTTCTAGACAATTTTCCTGCTGCCTCGATAGTCGCAAGGAAGCGAAAACAATACGATCCTCGGTTGCGTGGTACGCGGATGAATAAGAACGGAGGAGTTCTGCGGCGTGGAAACGCACCCGAGGCAAGGGCCAGCGTTGTAAACAAGAGTAGCTCGGATCTCATGAGAAAATTATTCCGCTCGTTATTTACATCTTTCATAAATATTCGCCTTGAAGGGCAGACGAAGAAAGAAGCATCGGCTTCCCGGTTAGAGGTCGGGCATAAGAGAGAGAGAGAGAGAGAGAGAGAGAGAGAGAGAGAGAGAGAGACAGACAGACAGACGGAGTGAGGGAGGATGAGAGGAAAAAGAGAAGTTTAGCAGAAAGTAACGAGAGACCACGAACGACATAAATCTCGAGGCTTTCGGAGGCGATCTCGTTTCAGGATCACCTACCGGCAGAAGGGTTGCTAGCTTGTTGCCTAACACGGTAAAACGATATTCCAACCACCGAAATGCGTTCCCGTCCGCCGGGGAAAACCCTGTTTCTGTATACCATTTGCGTCATTGTCGCCGAAAAGTCATGAAAAATTTGCCTCCGCGCCAACAGTTCGTTGCCGGTCCAGGCGAGATTCGTTTAAAGAAGATTCTCCGTTGCCAGCGTGAACTTCTCGCAGTTCCGTTATCCTTTGATCGCCGTGCTGCTTCTCCTCGCGGCTACTTGTTGAGAGCGAAATTTTATTACGGTTATCAGATCGGTGCTTCCATCGGGAAACGATTAAGCAGAAACAGCGGAAGGGATCTTAAATATGCTTCGTTCGTCAGCGTACATATTTACGCTTCGGATCTCTGCAACTCGGTAACTAGGGGCAAACTTATTTACAATCTGTCCAACCATCTGCCATCTTCGTTCGACGTCGATTTACAATCGAAACTCACGGCTTAACCGAGCAAACGTAAACGCGGGACCGAGCTTGTGCACACACTCGGCTCTCCGATGGTCTATCGGGAATTCGCAAATTCCACTGGCGATAATAAATAGAGGAATTCGATATCGCCTGTCCACGGGAGACATCGTCGAAAGGTTGTCCCTTCGTATCCGTCATCCTCTTTCCGAACGTCTCGTCGATTTGACGGAATTACCGCGAAACGTTTAAGGGCGCGTCTCTCGAGGAAATCAGGAAATATCAGCGTCGGCGAGAAAGTTTTTCAAAAATTCCCGGCACCCTTCGAAACCGTAGACAGACGTGGAACACTCGGCTGCGAAGGAACGCAATTCCGCGGAAGAAGCGGTTGAAATTATTTCAATCTCCGCGGCGCGCGTTTTTCGCCGACCTGTTCCGCGTTCTTCCTTTTTATCGTTCCTCGCAGCGGGAGAGAAATTCGCGCGGTCTCTCCGCCTCCACGTAAATATAATCGACCACCTTGTGCAAACCGCACGGAGCTCGCGAGCTGCGGAATCGCGCGAGCCTCGCGCGCGTACTCTCGCATTCTCTGCACCTTTTAATTAACATTATCTGTCGACGAATTGCCGCGGAAAGAAGCATCTTCGCACGGAAAAGAAGGAATTCTTGCAGCGGCGCCCGCGTCCCTCGGATCTAGGTCGACTATCGGCGCGCCAGCCGATCTCTCGCGTCGAATTTTTCACGATTCGTCGGTGAAAAATCACGCGCCACGATGGCGAATAAATCTTGACGATGATTTTGTCTCGCCGAGTATCTAGGCCCTGGCGCTCTTGTCCCCGAAGACGCATCACTCGATAATGAAGATGGATTCGCGGACGAATCAGGGGGCAAAAATATGTTTGCTTGCGGCCGAGAGAGCTGGTATTTAGAGCCGGTAATTCTCCGGGGAGCGAACTGTCTTTGCGATCGATTAGCGATTGCTTCTTTCAGAGTTGGTTGAATAGCTTCGTCGAACGGGAATGAAACGACGAGAGAATGAAAAGTCGCAAGGTTCGGGGATTTTCGAGAGAGTGGATGGAAGACGGGCCACGCTTCATCGACTCGACCCTCGGTCTTCATCGTTTTTGGTTAATTACGCGAATTAATTATACATTCGCCGGCGTGGAGAAGATGGCAAGAGACAAACGTGCTTCGGCTTTGTATCCAAATAACGAGGCCGCGGCTGAAAGAAGCGGAGTGGCCGGTTTTCACGATGCCTCGAGGGGTAAACAAAAAGGGGTCGCGTACAAAGTGGGCGGATAAGTGGCGGTCGAGTGGTCGCCGGTTGCTTTGGAAATTTATCATTTAATCTTTTCCGCGCGGTGTTCGCGGCATTGTGGTCTACGGACGGTCTCGTCGCCCGCGGTTAAATGCGTTTCAAGAGACTGCACTCTCGCCGCCGCGTGCTGTATCTTTTACCGTGTGTACGCGTTTCGTGCATACATAACGCGAGGCACACGTACGCTGCACGCGCGCGTTTATTCCGCGCGCCTTGTAACGATAACACCGTTATGGTAGTGAGGCCGCTGGTCACCGCGTCCCAATACGCGCCTATATTCGCTCGGTTATATAAAACCGACGTGTGCATTAATTTACATATTAATTCGCAGGAGTAATCCGCTTTAATGACATTTGGATTAGGGGAAATGTCGCCAGGAGATACACATTCTGCCGCGGTGTCGCTATTCCCGTCCGTTTCAAGAATATTCCCCGATACGTAATAAATACAGTTTCATAATCGTTTGCCGTTATATCGGCCAACACGGTTTAGGCGTGGCTTTTCATTATACGCGTGATCTCTCTCCGTCGAATCGATCGCTTTCTGCCCGATTTCGATCGGGTTTGTGGCTCACGGTCACGCGCCGTCGATTTCCCAGCATTAATTTCGATATTAATTCCCGGTCACTGATAATCCGGGTTAATGACATCAGCAGTGGAGAAAACGCAGCTGTACTGTACACGCGCACCTGTTCGTCCTTCTTGTCCGTTCACGCGCGCCATCCATATTCATCGACGTGATTTTAAACGATACTTTTGTCCCTTTGCCCAGCAACGCTGTGTTCGCGTGTCTCGCTGGTATTAAACGCTCCGGCCTTTGTCAGCAAAACGATTTACTTCGGCGATTCTCTTAAAGCCGTTTCAATTCGCTTTAATCTCGTACGCCTCGTAATGCCGTGGCCGATACAAGCTTCGAACAACGTTCCGCGGCCGATTTCGAGCGTCAACGTGTATTTGCCTCCTTAATTAGCGGAGACGAGAAAAAGAAAAGCGGCGAGGACAGTGCCACTGTCTCCGCGTCAATGGGCGGTCTTCTCTTCCCTCTGCCACGTGACGCATCCGCGAATCTACCACAAAGTTCAACGATTCCGCTACCTTGCCCGACACGACGTTCCGCCGTCTTCGAATTCCACGGTCATCGTTCCGTTTAATTAAGCGGTTAGCGCGCAGATTATCGTACACCGTCTTCCTAAGTTCGACGCAGCCGCGTGCTTGCTTACTGCCGTGCTTGCACGGACAAGAAGCAGGTGAAAAGAGGGAGAAACGCGCTGAAAATACGCGCGCAAGAAAAAATTGCGTTAAAGATCCGCTGCCAAGCAAGCTCGGTCAAAAGCTTTGCCCGTGTCTGAAGACTCGTGGACCTTTCGTCGGCCTTTTCGTTTCTCCGACAATCACCGTCCCTCTTCCCATCCCCTCGTTGGCACGCTTTTTGCTCGAACGCGGCCGGCTTTTCACCCCTGGCTGCCGAGTTTTTTTCAGTCGAGCCGTTGTAACGACTTCAATTTAGAGGTACGTTCGCAGCATACCCGAGCACGACGAGCTCGACCAACCCCTATCCCTCCACGCGAGCTCGCCCCTCGCCCTTCTTTCTCCGTCACGACGCGTCGCGACAAACGAAGCGACTTTTTCGTCGCGTACGAGCAAGGCGCGTTCGCGACTCGCTCTTTTCCCTCGGACAAGGAAAAGGGAAGGGAAGGGACGCGAGTCGCGATGGTAGAAGAAAGTCAAAGTGGAGCGGAAACCGGTGGACGCGAGCCGGACGCGCAGAGGAGCAGGAAACGGCGCAAGAAACTCGCCGGAAACGTGGCTGAACGACGCGTTTAGCTTCGCAATTGCCGTAATAAAATCGTCTGGCATTAAATCTTGCAGAAGAGACGCGGCATCGTCCCTTTTTCCTTCGTTTCTTCCTGCGAGGCGGCTTTCACGAGCGCGTTAACGCGTTTGTTTATTCCGGAACAAACCCGAGGAAAAATTTATCGCGCTCTACGGGAAACAAGTGGGATAGGGAAAACGGAATACGGAAGGAAGAAAAGATTAAGGGGCGGTTACAGCGCGTCCCTTCCGAAAATTTTGGGGCGCTGGCCAAGTATTTCTCTCGTGACCCAGCTTCCTGCAAAGCGTAATTTGCTGGCGCGAACGGCGGAAAAATTGCGGCTCTTGACCCGCCCGACAATACGGCCCGAGCAAAACTGCGCGCAACTGTAGCGCGTTTATATTTCGATTCGCCACGTTCGCTTCCTTGTCGCCGTTACCGCGTTCAACGATTTTCCAAGCCGTCTGCAACGCGCCAAGGGCAAACTCTATTTTTCCCCTCTGCTGCGTTTCAACCTGCCGTGTAAACGCTTCATTGCCGTTGGGAAATTTAATGAAAACTGGAAACTTCCGCTTGTCGAATGAAAACGTTAATCGACTCTCCGATCAAATTCAAAGTTCTCGATGATCGCGAACGATCGTTGAAGCGCCAAGTGGTCTCGTGCGATGAAAAAGCGTAGCCGGATCGGCGCCACTCGATAATTTTGCGGTAACGTCGCGATGCTCTCGACACGATGGCACGAAACGAAAAAAAAAGAAAAAAAATATCTATATACATATACGTATATAGATATAGATATATTAAGCGCATGAAAATATCGCACGGTTCGAACTTTGACGCGGAGATCGCGCTATAGTTATCCTCCATTGTTAGCCACCATCGGATCTTTTCATCGTCTGGCCAATGCGCGGAGGACCATGAAGAACTTAATTACAAGGAAAAGACGATTACGCGAAAAGGGGGACGAGTAGAAGAGAAAGTGGGATAGTAGAGAGAAGAAGGATCGAGACGAGGAAAGTCGGCCGGTTTGCGGAGGCAGTCGCGCGACGGAATAAAAAGTTTCGTCAGGATTAACGATAACGACGATAATGAAGCCGCGTGTCACCGACGACCTAGACGGACGATCATTGTTCGACGTCGGATATCCCAGAGTCTTGGAAATCTTTTCTTCGCTGTCGGTTCGCGAGATGTTCCCTTTTTCCTTCGATCGTGAAACCATGCTACACCCCTCCCACTTTCTCGAGCAAGAGATTTCGCAGGAAGAAACGAAGCTCTCGCGGATGGACGAGTCAGCTTTCTGCATAAATATTCCAGTGGAAATTCCGTCCCTGGTCCTGTACCTAGGCGAGCGATAACGTCGGCCCATTGAATGGTAGAACAGTGAATTCTCATCTAAATTCACGCAGAGAGTGCGTTCCAGTTATGAAATTGCACTTGGGCGACTGTTTCGCGTAGCTACGTCGCGCCGAAGCGACCACCAGGTCGGACGAGTTGCACTGACCACGAGAGCACACGGACGAAGAACGATGCAAATCTGTTCCGAGGAAATTGCATCCTTTGTTAAACGTCGTATCGCCGCCAGCTTTCTTCCTTTTTCGTCCTATTCACGCGCTAAAACTTTACCCTGACTCTCGACGTCGCTCGATCAACCGCCATTCTTCGCTCGTCTCTCCTATTCCTGCGTTCGTACCATCGAGCATCAAGAATTTCCCAACGCTTTCACACCATCTCGTCTTCGATCGCGTGCCAGACGGATAAATATACGGTCGCGCGCTACGTTCGACGTACGTGGCTCGCATAGACGGCGAGGAAAAGTTACGCGCCTCTCTTACGTAGCGCGACTCTGTCCCTCGGTGCCCGTACGTATATTAGGCGACGTATAGATACAAACGACCTGGCCTTTTCACCAAAAACAATTGGCTCGAGAGTCGGCGACGAAACTCGAAAGAAGTTGTCGCCCTCGAAAGAAGACGAATCGCGTTGTCGTTGCCACCGGCGAGTGCTAGTGCTAGCGGCGGCGGTGTTTAGCCAAGAAAAGCGGAGACTTTTCGAGCGGAACGACAGCTTTCTTAGATCTTTTCAAATTCGTTGGATTCGTTGCGAGAAAAATACGGAGCACGGATGTGGTTAGTGAATACCTTCCTGTGGCAACAACCACCAGCAGCTGCTCGCGGACTTTAAGTAGGTAATTGTGAGTAAATGAGGTGGTCCGCGGGCGCACACTGGCGCAGTTACGCGGTAAAAAATGTAGACGCGGCTGAAAAGATGACTCGGATTTAATTAAAAAATTTTTTTAAACGGATAATCCGTGCGCCCACGCTGAATACCGGCATTACCGACACGGTACTTTCTTTAACCGTACACGCATTCGCTCGGCAATTTGTTCAGCAGCTGTGCGGCACGCCGTACTCCGCACGAGACGTAAGAACCTGGTTCCGAGAATAGATTTCGAAAAACTGAAAAGACGGCGACTCGTTTAAGCGCTTACGCGAATACGCTGTATAGTTTGTGGATGTTCGATAGGTATGTCGAATCGCGACAGATTTCTGTAGTCGTCAATGGCGCGCGATGAAAATACGAATAATTTCCGTTTTGATTTTCAATTCTTTATCAAAACTTTGACCACGCAGGTATTCGATTGAAATTGATTCGCACAGCGGCCAATGTAGAGGTCGATTAATCGAATCCGTTGCTTCTGTGTCGTGTATTTGTTAATTTAAAAGGTAATGTTCATGCACACGCATGAAATACCATAGGTACTTGCCAGGTTACAGCCGATAATCTATGGAGTATTTATTCGACCGTATTGCCGCGTTTATTTCCCGTTCATTTTTTTATCCATTCTCGATTATACTCTACAGTCACGAACGCCAACCAGAAATTCAACCTCGCGCTACGATGACTTTCGCATCGATATTTTTTTTTTTTTTTTTTTTTTTTTTTTTTTTTTTTTTTTTTTTTTTTTTCTTCTTCTTTAATCCGATTTCTTTCGAATCACTTTGTAGCTTGCTTTCTCGTGGCTTTTCTCTCCAAGACTCGTCTCTATGCCCCGCTGGATCGTAAATGCGTCCATACAATACGATGCGTCGTAATATTTCACTTAAGTTGGAGCATTCGACTCGGTTGCCTCGCAGTCAACGACGAACAAGTATTTATTGTCGGTAGACACGTAACGTCCACTTTCGGTCAGAAACTTATCTCGGGCGAAGTTTACTGGCACCGAGGCAAACGGAGAAAAGTTGGCTGCCAGGAGGTTACAGTCCTGGTAACAATGAACTATCCGGAATCGCGATAGACGGGGGCGCGCCACGACGAAGGTCCTTTTCTTCCACTCTCCATCTCTCGGGTGTTCTCGGTCAGAGATAACGGCATGCGTGATTTTTCAAATTCTACGTACTTGAAGCGTCGTACTTGGAACGCACGTCGTACCTGGGGTAGAAACTTTTTGTTCTAAAAAAAAAAAAAAAAAAAAAAAAAATGATACTTCTACGTTTTTCTTCGCTGACGCAAGCTTTAATTATCCTCGTCCAATCATCGTCTGTTTCGTTGCACGCTATTTGAAATTCGAGAGACCGACGCTTTGACCTCGCTCGGGTTCACCGCTCTTTCTAATTCGTTGCGCGTCGTGCTGTTTGTAGGTAAAATTTGTTTTCTAATGTTCCCTTTCGATAGCTCTTTTGGCTGTTTTCACGTGCGTTTTGAAATTCGAACGACAGGAACGGCGAGAGTCGCACGACCGTTTAGGATCGCCGATTTACTTCACAGGCAAATTCGATGAAAATGGAATTCGCAGTCGATGGGTTAAATCCCGGACAACTATGCTGAATAACACACACGTACGCTACTCACCTCCTATACGTCGATACGATGCGTGGTTCTACCGTTACGGGAACTCCGGGATAAATCGTTCGTACTTACTTTTTGATCCTTCTGCCAGATACACTGTCCTCTCTTGCCGAGTACGCGGCAGATCATCTTGGCGTCTTGGCCGGGATTCACCTCGGTATATTGCGGCGACTCCTCGAATTGCTGAATGCCACGGCACACTGCAAGCAAGCGAACAAGCGAAGTCATTAACTCCGACACGGATTCTTGCGAACGATACTTTTAACGATATCGACGGGCGCCAGCGACTGTTCCTCGCATAGTTTAACGCGCGATAAAAGAAATTCTCGCATCGGGGGCGCACCGATGGAAAGTTTTGTTTTCAAGCGATGAGGAGATAACAGAGGCAACCGTATAAGCGTCGGTTTATCCGGGTATTAAAGCAGACCGGCGCTCGTTAAAGTTGTTATTTAATTCGCAACTTCGATAAATTCGTTTAACTCGGCCGTTGCGAGCGCGGACTTTCGCTTCTCATCTCGCAGCCTGCCGATAAATTCTATCAACGGGATAATCGGGTTCGAAAACGGTGAAAACGATGCGTCCTTAATCTTCAGGATAGACAATCTTTACTTTGATTAATAGAACGGGTGTGGCTGGCGCGAGCGTCACTTGTTCGCCGGACCTGAAAGCCGTACTTGGTAAATAACGAACGTCGGCCGAACGGAACAATTCCGATGACAACAGAGACGAATAAGCAGCGTCGTTCGTTATTCATATTTTTCGATGACAAATCCTGCGTGAAATCTGGAACGACCAGAGGGACCGTTCGGTGCATGGCGTTCTCGTCCATTTGACGTTTCGTTTGCAACGTGGACGTGAAAATTTTATGCGAGCGAGCGCGCAAGGCCGCATCGTTCTCGTTGAATTGCAATGTTAAAAATTCAATTTTTCACCGAGATGGGAGCGTTTTTTGCCAGGCGTACGGTTACGCGGTCAGGAAAATAACTTTGCAAAATTAACAAACCGCCGTGCCGGTTTCGTTACGTCCTCTCGGCCCGTTCTATTTTATGGCCGCGAAAATGAACGTTACCTTGCGAAACGGCCGCACGACCAACCTTCCGCGCGCCACTTCGTGTCACGCCGTCACAACCAGGCGAAACGATGGCCCGCTCGGGATATCGAAGCCGTCCCGACGAACGCGAGTCGCCGGCGAGAACAAACAGGCGCGAGTTGGCGAGGATCTTCGATAAGCCGGCGGCGGACTCGCGGAAAATAATTTATGGCGGTGATTCACGGCCGAGACAAAGACCTTACCCAAAGTTACAGCGTAACTTGCCGAGAATTATGCATTCCCGGGCCGAACTGGCCGACTTATTTTCACCGACTGGCAGAGATAAAGCGGAATTCGCGTAGTTCCGGCTAGTTATCCCGCGAAGGGCTTATGAATTAATATCGCGGGTATCGAGAATACTTGGAGAGAATATTTTAGCGGAATATTCGGGTCGAGGTACGAGGATCGGATCGATCGGAGGGGAGCGGTGAAATAAAATCTAATATTCATCGTCGTAACTATGCCCGTAGAATCTGCGCCCGAGCCGGATGGCAAGGAACGGCGCCCGAGCAAACCAACCGATCGCCGATCGGCTGTTTACGCTAAAAGTTAAGGAGTTTCGCAACAGGTCGGGCAGTGGATAAATTCGAGGTTTCCCATCTGCCGCTTTACCGTCCGTCGAGTTTGTATCGCTCGTTTCGAACAGGCCAGAGCAAATATATCAGCAGCGAAATCCCGCGAATTTCCCGCCACGACGAGCAACTCGAAACGAAACAAGCGAATCGCAGTTTCGCCCGTCGATTCTTCACGGTCAAATACCGAGAATCTCGCGCTTCTCCAGGCCAAAGCTGATACTCCGAATCGCCGGCAGAACTTTCGTTTCGACGTGGCAAAATCGCGCCGTCGATACGCGACGAAGTTTAACGATCGGCGTGTTTTCCACTTGGCGTACAGCGGGAAATTCACGAGATCCTCTCGCGAACGAGCGAATCAACGCGTTGTCGCGAGCATCGCGCGATAAAAATTCTTTATGCCGTTATTAGTAGCGGGCCGGTGTTTCTCTCTTTCTCGATTCCTGCATTTCAGTCGCTCTCCTCTCGATCCGTCGACGCGCTTTCGGTGCTCGCCCGTATTACGGTTTTCCGTCTCGCTGGTTCGTACTGATTGGCTTCTGAATCATCCAATTATTAATCTCTCATCTGGTTTTCCATGGAAGGCTAAACCGGTCAGGTGGCGCGTGATAGGTCGTTTGGCGGAATCACTCGACTGTACGTATTAATCAAGTTTGTGGGCCAAGCACCAGCCGTGTCTGTCGTTGGCTTCCCGCGATTCTCTGTTATCTCGTTTCGCATCTCGCCGAAGGTAATCGTGGACGATAAACGACCACCTTCTTTAGATCGTTTCGTGCCAACCGAGCTTCTTCGTTTACTTTCGCGGCAGTCGTTGGGCGGATTCGCGACCCACTGGCCGGAGCTAATCGCGAACGGTGGATCGAGCCGACCGGTGGCAAATCTGTTCTATTAATTTCGAAGGATCGAGCCGAAAGAGTATGGCGGGTTAATCTTATCGACATGCTCCGTGGCATCGATCGGAGAGGGCAAAAAGCCGGAACCTTGTCTAGGAACGAACCACGTAATGCCGTCAATGCGAGCAATTTCACGCCAAGCGACTCCCGGCCCGATTCCATGTTCGATTGTAGCCGCGGATTACGAAGCAATTATACCCGCTTCTCTCGTGTCCGATCGGCCAAAGAGCTGACCTTTTCGACATCGTCGACCGTTCGTAATTTGTTTCCGACCCGATCGATCGGTGCCGCGCGCTTATTACTCTCGTATCGCGAAATCTTCTTGATCGATCGAGATTCCTTTAACTCGTTCGTAGAAAAAATGCTCGTCCCTTTAGCGCTCGAATATCGGCTGAAATATCGTTAAACTTATCTTCCGTAACGAATCTGCCAGGCTTTTTCGGAAAATCTTCGACGCTCTGCCGGCCGCCCGACGTAATTAATTATCGGTATTTGTCGTGGTAACGAGGCCGTTATCTCGCTACCATACGCTTATATCCCGGAATATTTCACGAGAACGAACGTCTTAGCTACGGCCGCGCCAGCGGCTGAGCTAATTTTCCAGAGAAGAGCAATTTTTATTCTCGCGCTTACGCATACTGGGGAACGCGCAACGATAGAAAATAAAGGGAACGGACGGAATTACGAAAACACGGAGAACCCAGGCAGTTGGAAAGAGCTTGGCGTCCGTACGATCGGCTTTTCCGATCTACTTCGTCGCTCGGACATCTTTCTACGAAAACGTAAAACAGATACGGCATTTGCGGCGCTCGCTACTTGCCGCAAAGTTTTACGACCGCCTTTCTCTCTTGCGTCGAACTGAACGAAGAGAAATTATCTTGCTCCATCCGTTTGTCCGGAAACGGAGGTAGAACGTAAGGACGAAAAGAAGCATCGCGATGGAAAAAGGTTTCTGTAACGCGTGTTTGAGCAAGGAAAAATTAACGACCTGTTGTTTCTCCAGGTCGTTTTGCTCTCTGGCCCTTTCTACTTAATGCAGACGGCGAATACTTTATTCGAATCGAGGAAACGAATGGGTATCTTAAGTGTTCTCTAAATGAGCGTTCCTCCGCGAGATTAACTCGCGTCTCGCGGACCGACGAACCCGCCATGATTGGTCACCGGCGAGAATGGATTGCCGAGCAAATTCTTCGCAACCACGGTGAACGATTTTCCGATAAACAGGCAGAGAAAGAGAGAGAGAGAGAGAGAGAGAGAGAGAGAGAGAGAGAGAGAGACGATCCGCGAAAGCCGGTTACCGCCCGAGCGCATTTACATCGATCCATCGGTACGCGGAACGATAATTTAAAAGGACAACGTTTTCGCAGCACTTGCGCTGCGACCTGTCGATCGGAAGAAGAAAAAAGGAGAACAGGTCGGGGGAAAAAAGGGAACGTTACATCGCGCCGAGGGATAACAAATGCGCCGGCTGCTGCAACTTGGCGAGCGACGTTACGACGTTCGAGCTTCCAACTTGCAGGGGAGGAGCAGGTTTTAGATAAATAAAAATAGGCAGGTGTACTTTTTCTTCCCGTTGTAGTTTCCATCTTTCGGCTCGGTCCGAATTTTTATTCGATCGACGCACGCGACGGCTACCTAATTTTCCTTTTAATCAGAGCCAGGCGGAATCAACGCGACAGTCGAGGCACTAAATCGCGCCGGATATATTTTCTTCGGCCGTACAAACCGGTCTGGTTTAAAGAACGTTTAAAAACACAGCCGCCAGCTCGCACCGCTCTTTCCTTTAATTTATTTTCTCCAGCCGAAACGGTCTCGGCGGAATTTCGCGGATAACGTACGTTAGGATACATTTCTCCTCCGGTTAAACGAAACGGCGACGTTCGAGCAAACGGGGTGAATTAAAAAGGAGGAGGCAAGGGGTTGGAGGCGGAAGAAGAAAAAACTGCTAGTGTCAATATATCGTCGGACCTGTGACAGTTTTTAATCGCAGAAGTACGTTATTGGTGATTCTCTGTACATCGTATTCTCTCCTACTCGAACACCGCGTACATTTTTTTCCCCCGGCTCTGTACATACTCGCGTCGGACTTTCGCCTCTATCAATGTTGCCGTAATATTCGCGAGACCTCCATATATCCCCACGCGGTCGTACATACCTTTTCTTCCACCACTCTCGTCGATGTTGTTGCGAATTAAATGCGACGCGATACGTATCGAACCCGTTACGAGATACACGCGAGTTGGTCGCGTCGCACCGCGTTGTTCCGATACGAGTGCCACGATACAACGGTGTTCGATATCGATCCTCTTTGGCCGAGCGGGGCGGCCTTTCAATTTTCAAAAATGTTGCCGAGTCACCTTTCGCTTCTTACGCGCGTTCGCGCGATTCCTGTCGATCTCTTCGGACGCGAAGAGTTCGTTTGCGTTATCGATGGCAGCGAAACGACAGTAGGGAAGGACACGTATCTGCCGCGAATACGAACAGCTTGTAGGATTTGCAATTTGAAATTCACGGCTGTGTCCGCGGCAATAAGCGAGCCGGCAGCGCGATGTCGCGCTTTATCGTGATTAAATGTCAACACGATCGGAGGCCAGCGATATCGAGTTATCTAAAATTTTTCCAATTACGAAACTGGCGGCTACGTACGAGGCCACTTGGCCGGGTCACTGGCATCCGATCATCACCGATCTATCGGGCTGCACGGTATTTCCTATCGCGCCACCATTTTTATTCGTATCGTGCCCGCCGATCGGCCAGTTAACCCGTGTCGTTGCGCCGCTCGAAAATTGTTTTATCGCGACGACGGTTTGTTACATCCTTGGTCGCGTTAGCGTCAACCATCCACGCTCCCCACTCGCGTTTCGTCGTTCATTGATTAATTCCGCCAAGGCGAAACGCGCAAATTTAATAGCAACCGAACGTAATCAGCGAGCATCGACGACTCCCACCGTCGCGTCCCGCTGCCCCTTCGCCGCTTGTTAGTCATTTTTGCAGCGTCGCTGATGCATTACGAATTCGCGCGTCGAAACTCGGCGGGCGTCGGCTCGTAAAGGGCGAATAACCTCCTTTAAATCCCCGCCTCGATCCATCGAATCGGTAATTAAATTGTTGCGCGAATTAGCGCGAGCGCTGGCTCGTGCACACAGAGCCGCGCTTTTCCCCCCGGCCGCGTTCACTTTCTGCGGTTCGACCGAGCATCGCGGAATAAAATTTCTCGATGGCCCCTCTTACCTCTATTGCCTCGGTTACGCGGCAAACACGCTCGCCCGGAACGACCCATTCCAGCGAAAAATTACGCTTTCAAAGAGCTACCTACGGGTAATTCTCGTTGTTTTTCGTCTAACCGGTCTCCAAGCGATTTTCGCGTTTTCCAGCAGCGGTCGTGCGTGAAGCGAATTCGCCGACGCTGTACGTCGTAGTGACGGGATGTCGCGAGATCGCCACGAACTGCTTTGGCGATTGTCAGGCGGATCGAAACGGAACGCGCAAAGTTGCCGCGGAAGCTGACCGAACTTGGACGCCGAGGACGTGATTTCAGTTTTCACGGTGGTAGTATTTTCCCTCGTTTACCCTCGGCCACGGCTTTACGAAAGGCCATCTGTCTTAATATTTGGTCGACACACAGCCCGCGCGAGGCTCGCGCATCGAACGCCAACGCGTTTCACCGACCAAGCTTTCCCTCGAATTATGTTGATACAGTCTACGGGGGTTTTAGCTTTTCCATTTTTCACGCACCGCGTACGCGGCACAGCGGCGAACCCGATCCCTTCGCCCAGTGCAGATTCTCTCTGTCCGATGCCGATACGCCGGCCTGTATTTATTTTCTGGCAAGTAGGATAGTTTTTTCCACGATTGGACAGCGCTTGGGCAAACGGATTTTATTTGGACGCCACTCCGGCAGAAATGTTTGCAACGACTATTGGAAAATATCGGCAACGATCCCTTTCTCTGCGAATTTCCGCCGTCTCCGCTGAGAGTAGATTAACTTTTTCCGCCGTACTCGCCGGAGGATACGATCGTAACGAATAATTCCTGTCGGTACCCTTTCTTTTTTTACGTGTCATGATTTTATCGTAGAACATTTAGTACGTTCCGATCGATCCGCCCACCGCCCCCGCCCCCGCCCCTCCGCCTCCGCAGGAGCAAAAATATTTCCATACGCTCTGACAAAATTGTTTTCGCACATCGTGTAAAACCAACCGTTACCGCTCTTCATATCTGTTGCAATTTTCATTCAAGCGTTTCCACTGTTTTACGAATAAAACTATGCAAATAAAACACTCGACCGACGGATCGTCGATTCCTCACGCATCCAGCGCGAAAAAAATATTTATTGCCAACAATGACAAAAGTCACCGTGCGTGTGCGTGTGCGCGCGTGTGTGCGCGTGTGTGCGCGTGTGTGCGCGTGTGTCACGAGCGTACGATTTTTCGAACTGCAATCGTTGGTTATCCCATGGAATAAACCGTAGTAGCGTTAAACGTAATCGCGCGAACGCAAAGGATCGTACCGTCGCGTCGTCGCGGCGAAAAGTTGTACGCGCTGGAACGGAAAGAGGTCGCGGTAACAGCGCAGTGCCGCGCAAACTTCTGTTTCAATTCGGATTACACGAACGCGTAAAATTGCCGGGCCGGTGTAATATACGAGTGACGTGGATCGGGTATTAAATTACGGTAAAGGATAGGGGTGTGGGCCGTATCAAAATTTCGTAGGAAACGTTTCAGCACTTTTCGAGGAGTGTCCGCGGAAATCTAATTAACGCGAGTCCGTTTTTAGCTGGGTTTTTTGACGGGCGAAAAAAATTTTTCAGCGCAAAAAATAGGGGATAGAACCAAAGGAAATAAATGGGGGAAAAAAGAGGGCGGCGAGGGAAAGCGGGCAGCGATGCTCCGCGATTTCTGTATCCCGTGCAGCGGAGCCCGTTCAAATCCACAGTTTCCATCGATTTAATCTTTCGCATTTCCGACGTAAAACGTCATCGAGAACGGGTCAGCCGAATTTTTTCTCTCCCCGAAATTTTCATACGGTCCGTTCCACAATTTAATCTACACCCGCCCCATCTCTCCCCTGTCCCTCTCTCTATCGGCGTAGCTTCCTTTTTTCCCCATAGCCTCGAAATAGTTGAACGCATTAATCCCCGAGGAATTCGCTGGCCAAAGCGATCTATATATATAACGAAAGCTATTAGAACGATCATTGAAAACTGCCACGGTTCGACGAACATCGTTCACCATCGCAATTTTCATGTCGAATACGCGCGGCCGGCGTCGCTCCGTTACCGAAACGATAAACCGACTTAAACGCGACATTAAACGTTAGGTGGTAATCACGGCGGTGTAACGCGGTTGCCAATTTTACCCACGAATTTTTGCCTTTCGCTTGGTTATCGGCTCGTTCGAACGATCGTTTTCGTCCTGTCTAGCTCGAAGTCGCGTCGTCGCGTCGCGTCGCGTCACGATCGATCGTGAAAGTTGGATCGTCATCGGATTTGCGACCGCGTGGAGAACAACGGCGCGACTTAATCGAAAAAGTGACGGGCCCTGGATTCGAAGTTTAATCATGAATCTTGAATGAGCGCGTCGAGCCACGTCCTACTCCCAAGAGTTATTTCCACGTTTCCTGCGGATGTCGGTCGCGTTCCTGCTCTTACGTGTAAGAAGCGGCGGACCAACTACGAACGCCGCGCTCCGAATCCGCCCAAGTTCTAACCGAGCATCTTTTTCCGTGATTCTCGTAAAACGCATCCAGGGAAATTCCGTTGCAACGCGCGTGACCCGATTCTCGAGGCCGTGCGATCCGTTCGCGCCGATTTCGCGCCGCATCTGCCGCCAACGATGAAACTATTTCGATGCCGCGCGAGAATGCCGAAAGGCACGACCTTCCTTCGAGTGATCACGGCCGGCTGTTTCGCGTTCGCGATCGAACGCGCGATTTTCATTTGCTCCTCGACGAACTTTCTCGCCATTTCGGGGGTTGGTCGCGCGCACATCGCCGCGTCCGCCGAGTTACGAGCTTTCCACGCGCTTTCGTGGCGACGCGAACGCGCGTTGAACGTTCAAACAGGCGAGAAAGAAGGACGTTAGACCGATCGTTAATCCACAATTGCGACTTTTGCCGGATGGTGTTCTCCGCGTCCTTTGCGCGGTTAACGAGGCAGCTGTGCGCGAGCACGTTTTTAATTGCGTTCCTTGGAAGCCGGCGGATCCTGACGTCGCTCGTCTAGGACGAATTCCGGAAACGGTGCGTTACAAAAGCCTCGAATTCAGAGGAAAAACGCGTGCAAGAAAACATCGCGCGCTCGCACGCGTCTCGGGTCCGGATGCACGGTCCATGGTAACGACGTTTCCGTGTTTCGAGAGTCGGCGTCGTCGCCGGACGAAAAAAAGGGCTCTCGGTAGAAACTCGCGTGGATCTCCTCGTTAACGAGGATCGCGGAGCCTTTGTAAAAGGCGCGAGAAAGAGCCAAGGGGGAAAGAGTTGCACGATGAAAAACGCGTTGCTACTTTCTCTGCGAGGGACGCGCGGAAGCTCGCTTCGTTGCTGGATTCTCCTTCTTAAACGCCTGGATCGTCGATGCCATTGTTCGTCCCATACTCGCTGCCATTCATCGTCTCGCGTACAAAGCCGTACGTAACAAACGCGTCGAGCGATTCTTTGGATTTTCCATCGATGTCCGCGCAAAAGACGCGACGTCGCGCTATGCTCGTCATCCTTCGATCAACACCTTCGAACGGCTCGTAGAGAGCGTCGTCGTCACCGAGAATATCCACTCGTCGCGCAACACGAATACTTGTTGCTCGCAGGATTCGCGTCGCGTTCCTTCCTTTTCGAGAGCCAGCTTGCACAGCTTCGCCAACGTATCGATCCCGATTCGCCTGCTATTCTACGTTCCGGCTATACCGTCGTTGCTGCACGCCCGCTACACAGTTTCGTCCGCCGAGGCTGTCGCTCGCACTCGCTTATCTTCCGCTCGGACGTTTAACGTTCTCAGTTCGGTGTCGATTGTCCCGGACAATGGAGAACCGGCTATTCCATCACGATACACCGAAATCGCGTAATGAAAATGGCGAGCGCGCAGGGATCGAGGGCTCGGGACGAGCACGGATTCGCGATACGTGGGAACGAGCACGATATGGCGAAAAACAGGGAGGAGGATGCAGCGTGGTGGGACGCGCGAGGCAAGGGGAAGAGCGATGGCTGGGTTTGTAGTACGCGATAATTCACTCTCGGTCGCAGAAGCGGCAGCCTCTGGAAATGGAGTCACCACCCCCTACGAGGCACCGTGGCCCGGCCAAGGGGTGGCCGGCTTAAACGGGTTTGTATCCCCGATGAGGACGAAATTAGGTTAGCGCGAAAACAGCCTATACACCGTACTCTCTTCTCTTTCGACCTTCCTGCAATCTACACCGGCGACTTCGTCCCTACACCTCGGCCTTCCCCCGCAAACCATTCTACCGGTTCTCGTTTGGCCAACTATTTTCTACTTAGCTTTGCTGCGCGGTGATCGCCACGCTGCGTTTACGCGTACCAGATGCGGTCGCAACCAGCTGTTCTACCGAAGTTTCAGCGTTACTCTTGAGCATTCGCGCGATGCTTTACACGACTGTTCGTGCCTCCCTCTCCTGATCCGAAGCAAAGATAGATCGAAAGTAACCGGGAATTCCAACATCGACGAGGAAAATATCTCGTTCGAGGGAGATGATAGGAGGAACAGGCGACAGCCACTCTCGATGGACGAAGCAGCGCGCGTAAACTCGGCGAAATCGCGCAAAACAGCCGAATTACGCGCTAATTGGATAGGTGGGAAGGAAATTTCTATGGAACGTAGAGTGACGCCGCTGAATGGACTTTACCAGCACCGCTGCTACTACCATCGAGCCTGTCGCTATCGTCCATACAGGCGCTCCAGGCCTCGGCCGTTATGCTGTTTCGCGTTCGCAACAAGCCGCCGATGACGAATTTTGAAAATGCCCGGACAAACTCGTTGACGCGACCGAACGAGCAAGCGGAGCGCGACAGAGAGAAGGCTCGCGTCGCTGACGAGAATATTCCGCGTTTTGTATTTTGATAAACGACCTCTAGAGAATTAAATTCCCAGCTCCCCTCCGGTTAGTCGCGCCCGCCACCCATTTTGTTAGCGTCCAACAGCCGGTTTTCCTCGTTTTTGACCGGACCATCCCGCCCTCTTTTTCTCCGTGCCGCCTGTAACCCGGCCACGGGCCGCGTCCAGAACGTAACGCAGATTAATCTGTTTGTTGATCCTATTCCCCTGCGCTTTTTTCGCCTCCGACCCCTTTTTCCTTCCTGTCCTCCTTCCCATCTCGCGCCGCGAGATTTTCTCTTGCGCCACGGCTGCGTCCAGCTGCACCTTTTAAATTCCACCGCATACCTTGCCTCCCACCTCTCCAGCATCGGCCGTCCACGTCGTTTCATCACACCTCCTGCTACCCCGCGTTTTTATTTCCCTGCCCGTTTATTTCTCTTCGCCACCCATCCTTCATCCTTCACCGAGGCGCTATGAGACGTTCCTAGAACGGTCGGCGAAATTTCGCCTTTTTTCGATCGACCGGAACGCGCGAAGAAGACGAATCGCTTGGGAATTTTTTTGCGTTTTCTCTGCGCGCGTAGAAGAGTTTCGAACGAACGCTGCGGGAGAACGAAATTCTCGTTAGGCTTGGATGTTTCAGCCGGCGTGTTTGGTCGTTCGCTTTAAAACAGCCTGTAGAGGACACCGGTCGGTGGAATCGCGCGTCCCTTTGCCTGCCGCCGTGCTTTTGTTCGCGAAACGGTGAAAGACGGGAAACGGTGGAAAAAAGGGAAACACCGAAGTAGGCAAAATTTCCACCCTGGCGGCAGAAACGCTTTAATAGAGCGCTTTAATGAAACGCTGGAATAGAGAGATCGAAGGGAGCGACCACGGAAGAATAGGAAGGTCCGCTTTATTCTCTATTTTTCCCGAATGCCGATGACCCACGGGCGGAGGAACAAAGGGAGGGCGTGCGAGTGGAAAGTTGGTTCGGTTGGTGGCTTCTGCGAGAAAAATTGATCGTTTTGCCACGGGTTGGTTGGGTGTGGGGAGGGACAGGATCGCCGAGGTTCCACGTAATTAAGATCAAAAGTTCGGCTATCGGCATCGCTTAACGAACAAGCAAGGCTATTTCCGAGGAGCTGCGCGAAATTAGCGATCCTTCTTTCTCGTTCCCTTTCCACGAAACTCGTAGTCGTGGCTGGAAAAAGCCTCCTTTCCATGCAAAGTGCCTCTCGACGATATAAACATCGGCTCGTTCCCAGCCAACTTGCCTATGAGGTAATTTTTCCCGCTTATCGCCCTAGCTAAAAGGGCGGAGAGATTCTACGAAACCTGGCGTGCGTTCGAATCCGGCTATCTTTATCAGCCACGCACGCTTTCCCCGTTCATGCTTCGTATCCCAGCTAGCTGTCGCTTGCTTTATTAAATAGGGCAGTCCTTCCGTACACACGAGGCAACAATGCAGAGTCGTCTCCGATCGAACATCTCGACACCCGATTACGCTCCGCTCGCAGACCAGCCAGCGTACATATGTATATCCGAACGCGCGAATCTCATAGTGGCAGACGACGACCACGACGACGACCACGACGACGACCACGACGACGAGTGTATTTTGACAATGTCCCTGTGAAGCGCATACCTCGAAGCGACGGAACGCGGCAGTGGTCTATGAGCCGAGGGAAATGGGAATATTCGATCTTTGTCCGAGTCACAATGGATCTCCCGCGGAGCGGGTAGCCTCCCCTGCGGGAAGTAGAAAGGTCCGAACACCGAAAAGCGGTAGGAGAAGAGTGGCGAGCGAGCGACCGAGCGAAGATTCGTGGTGGCGAAAATGGGACACGGTATGCGCTCGTACGTGACGATGCTCGACGAACCTCGACGATGCCGAGTGTGATTCGGGGCGAGCGCGTGTCCTACGGTTTGTCTCCTATATCACAGCCTTGATATACGGAGGTCGCCGGCCGGGAATCCGGCGGATCTGCCGGTGCACGTTTTCAGAGACGTCGCGCCGCGCGGCCCCGGCACGCGCGACACCATTTTTATTCCGCTCGTTGTCGTTTCGTACGTGCGGCTACGCGAGATCCGCGGCAAACTGCCGCTTTGTGTCGCTCGACGGTGACGAAACTGCTCGTAAACGCCGCGCCGCGTTACGCTGCGAACCGCGTACCACCCTGCAGCACCGCCGCCTCTCTTGCCGCTGCTTCGCTCCTTTTAATATTCCGCCGCTTTCCGAAGCGCGAGGAAACTTCATCGGCGTAAAAACGAAGATACTCGGTCGCTGACGATGGCCGCTCGTAACCGAGTTTCACGGGCGCCGTGTAATTTTCCGAGTTACCGGATAAACTCGACGTCAGTTCCGGCAACTTGGACGTCGATGGCGGCGAGACAGGCGTCGATATCGACGCGGACGATTGTCGAGTGGCGTCTTCGCGCGACGAAATCTTGCCAGGCGTAGAGAGTGTAAGCGCCGTCGTAAAGTTGCTCCGACGACTGCGTGCGGAAAGAGGCATTTTAAATCTTAACCGGCGAGGCGGAATTTCCCGATCCCTACAGGTGTTACTTTTTCAGATCGTCCGACGATTGCGCGGAGGAAGGGTTGGCGGTGGTTGTGCAACCCCCTCGTGATTTTCCATATCGCGGCAAACACATTTAGCGGCGAACGGGGTGATTCGTTGCATCTACTACGTTTGCGCGTAGAGAAACAGATTTACTTTGGATAGCGGAGTGTAATTGTTTCCGCTAACGAGAAGCGTAAATAGCACAGCTCGAGGAACCAGTTTTTCGTCCTCCCGAAAAAGAAATGCTTCGTGCAAATTAATTCGGCTAAAGCATCGCGGCGTTGGAACGTATTTGAAATATATCGCAATACATCACTTAGTCTTTGATGTTTTCAAAAATACAATTAACGTTTTCGAAATTGCCCAATGACTGGACCATTTTCTGCTATCTATTAACGTATCAACGTTGTCTCATTTTTTATTCATGTTACGAACACACGGACGTGCCTCGGATAAATATTTCTCCGAGATCGCTCGCGCGAAAGAAAAGAAGAATATCCGCGTGATTTTCACATACGAAGAGAAGAATTTGCCTCGCGTATTTATTTTCGATCTCGAAACCTTACGGAGGAACGATTTATTTACGATTCTTATTAGTCGCATTACCCTCGTTCTTCTCCAACTTCCAAAGATCTTACCTGCGCGGAACGCGTGAAATTCAATCGAATTGTTCTTCGTTTACTTTCACCTTTCACCGCAGATAACCATCCTGCTAGTTTATAAACGTTTTACGCAGAAACTTAAAGCAGTTAAACTTACGAATCCGACTTTACGAAGAGATATAAAACTGGGCAACCATATTATCGCCCTTTCCTCTACCCTGGCTGCAAAGACCGAACTACATCGAAGAAGATACCGATCACCGAGAAGCAGTACGTGGCTGGGTACTCGATTTTCGCTCTTATAAGGAATTCACGAGGTCCCACGAAACTCGCCTCGCCGATTAAGGGTTAAGCGGTGAAACTTGGTGACACGCGATACATCGTACATATTGGATCGCTGCGATAATTCTTGCGAATCCCTTATATCGATGGACGACGCTATTTTCTGCAGTTAGCCGCGCCGCGTGGTACGAATCTGTCCGTTATTGTATCGGTTGAATCTGTGTCGCATGACGAAATTTATCACGGGAACGCGTCTAACTGCACGCAAATATACGCGCGTGCATTTCCATGCGTCGTTCGTCCCAGAGCGGCGAGTTGGTCGGGCTTTAACAGCGATATACAATGTACAGCCGCAGCAGACTCCACACGATCACGCGTGTTCGCGTATTCCTATTGGCGCGCGTGAATGGACCAGCCTCGGCTCGATCCCCGAGGTAATTAATATTAAGTATCAAAGTAGTTGCCCGGAGACTGCGGGTTCCAGTTCACTCGTATGTAAGCTCGATTTGAGCTCGCGGACGCGCACACCAGCCGATCCAATTTAAATCTGTTTTCGGCGAAATTGAAAAATAACTGGCGCGTCTCGCGCCAGTTACGAATACCTCGCAATTAAAGTTACTCGAATATTTGCCGACCAAGTATTCCGATTGTCCGATCCTTTCAACTTTCTCGAGAATTTAAGCCTCGTTCGCGTCCAGTTGCTTCAGCAAAAGAACGCCGTTTGGACATCGACCACAGCTACGTACGATCCAGCCATAATGCTGTGGATGCAACAAATAAGGTCGCTTCGAAGAGATACGATTGGTTTGCTGCAGTGGCAGACTGTTCCCGTCGAATTGAACGGGTCATTCCGGTGACCAGGCACGACCGGTATAGGCAATGTGTAGATTATTCGTGTACACAGGTCGGTACACACGCGACAGGCTTAACGATCTGGTCACGCGCGCGGATATTAATTCCGTTAAATCGCACGGATAAGCCGGCGGACGACGAACCGAGGGAAAAACGTGGGAAATGAAAAACGGGGCCGATGTGTTTCGCGGTGGCCCGACCGATATTTTAACCGCGAACGAACGTGGAATTTATCCTAGCGCCGTTCCCGGCCAACGGTTCGTTACGGAGAAATATCGATGCCGCAGCCAGCTGAATTTCTTGCTTCCGTCTCGCGCTACCTTACCGCTGTTGCATCTTACGTAGCAACACGTACGAACCATCGGATTAGTCGCGTATCGTAAAACGGTGTATCTCGCTCGATTAATCTGGTCCGTGTCGCGCCACCGAGATACGATGTCGCGACGATCCAGTCGTAGGCTGGCGGATGGTGTTTCCTAGCGGCGGCTTGGAAACGCGATTCTTCTTTCGGCAAGCTCGGCCACGAAGAAAGCAAGGTAGAGAGAAAGATCATCAGCATCGACGGATGCTTTTAGAAAACCATTAAACCGGCAGCCCTCGCCGATCGTTCAACTCCCTCGCTTCGCACCCCTTGATTTCAAGTTCTCTCGCAGAGACGGGAAAAATCTGCGAGCACGCTCCGCGAGAGTCGTTGAATATTTATTCAAGCCGCGTTTCCAGCCTGCACGCTTCGAAATAGATGGCAGTGCATACGACCACCGCCTACGTACGCGGCCTCGCGCTCGCAATGCAAAATAAAAACATACAACGTTAACGCACCATCCTGCAATCGGCTCTCACTCCGTTCCGCCCCTTCTCGTCTCGTTGTATCCTTTTTTCTACGCGCCCGCCAAGCATCGGTCCTCGTGTCTCCTCGCGAACGCCTCGATCCGCCATGCTGCCTCTTTCCTCGTGCGTTTAGTATTTCGAGCGGCGCCGAAACGCGAGAACAGGCTCCGTTTCGTTGCCGGAGGAACGAGGCGAATGCGCGTCCTACGAGGAAACCATCGGGTCCGGTCTATGCGGAGAGGAAATCACGTGGTTCCGGCTAGGTGATCAAACGAAGAGCGGCGTATGTGAGGCACGTGCCGCCGATGTTCATAGGTGCGCTTCGACATAGCTGGCATTTTCCACGCTGGAACGCTCCGCGCTATCGGACAAAGGGACTCCTAATAAATTCCATTCGACTCGGTATCGAACCGCGACCCGGCAAGGATTTTTTTCATCCCTCCGCCCTCCACCCTGTCCCATCCACGCTTCTCATCGACCGCCCGGCCAGCTTTCGTCGTCGCGTTCTCCTTTTCTTTCTCTCTTCTCCAGTCCCTTCCTTTCGCAAAGCCAGCGGTCCGGCTCGCTGGAATCTCGCGACCCGTTCGATCGAGCCAAGCCGAGATTTACGATTACCGATTCTTACTCTCGCTGCGCCTTATTTACGAGCCGTGCCGAGAGGCGCAAAACGATCGAGACTCCTTTAACGGTTCGCCGGGGAAAACACGTTCCCTTTAAATACGTGGGTGCGCGGAACGCGTCTACGCCAGTGTGTCCCAGTGGCACAGGGTTGTGTCTCGGTAGGGCGGAAGGGAGGAAGGACGAATGGGAGAAACAAAAACCAAAAAAAAAAAAAAAGAAAAAAAAGAAAGAGAGAGAAAGAGAAAGCACGCGGAGTGGCAGCGGTGGACTGTGGAGGCGGCTACAGCGGCGGCTTCTGCCCCCCGCCCCCTTTTCTACTTTATTTGCTTTGCAACGACGGGCGGAGAGGGGGCGGAGGTACGGTGACGAGGGTGAGGAACGACATTTTTCACAGAGCCGCGTGCTTTCAACTGTTATTTCAACGAAAATTCGCCAACGGCTCGCCATTGTCCCCAACCGTGCACGGCTACACACGCGGACTCAGATATTGCCGCGATTTTTTTCCCCGCCGCAGAAGCGAGCAACGTATGCCGCGGCGCGTATCTCGCGCGCGCTCGCTTTAGAATTTTACGCGTTAGTTTGTCGGAGCAGCGTGCCTTTTACCAAATGCAAATCACTCCGCCAAACTCTGTATCACTTGGGCGAGGATGCGCGTCGAGGATGTAAGATTATCTCGAGTTTACGATACGCGCGACAGTGCGTCTGCTATTTTTGGCAAGTTGGAATTGCCAAATTGCGCGTTGCAAAGTTTACGACTCGGACCACGTCGACGACTTAATTAGCATCTTCAGCGGTCGGCCGGTCCGCTCGATTGCGAACGACGTGTCGTAAACTTCCCTACCGGGACGTTGCGCTACGCACCGTCTACCAGGTACGCGCCACTCGCGAGACGTCCACGACAGTTCGACGGTCACGTAAATTCTCACCTCGCTGAAGACGTCGACGAAGACACACCCCGTAGACTGACGCGTAGAACGTAAGCATCAGGCGCTTCGAGAATAGATACTACTTAACTTTATACTTAACTTCATACTCGACTTCGTACACCTACAGACTTCGTACACGGACTTCGTACACGGACTTCGTACTAGACACTTACGCTCACACCTCGTACTTAGAACGTACTAAACATCACGTTCATACTTTATAAGTCAGATCATCGTACAACACGTCACGCAAGACACTTCGAGACACGCTTCAAAGAACTCCTCGAACGAACGTACAAAATCACCATCGTACTGGAACTCTTTGATCCGTCCTCCACCTTAAGGCGCGTTAATATCGTTCGAGGTTCGCGACCCCGGCCGAGCAGTTTCGATCGAACCGATCGCCAACTAGTTGCAAGCCGACGCGTCCTACGAAAACAGCGGCCCCGATTGCTTCTCCCGTTTCCTCTGTTCGAAACACGCGCGACGACGAGGCGTGCCGGTCGTAAGCGACTGGAAATCCGTCGTCGACCGAGGAACCTCTCACCTTTCCAACGATCTACGACCACAGATGGAAAGATTATCTCGCTCGGTGCGATCGACTTACGATCGAAGCGGGTGCGCGTTACGGGAAGGCGAAATTTGAAATCCTCGGCAAGTCGGTGGAAGTCACGTAGCCGCGTTCGTCAGCCTGTAATTATATATCGGGCCAGAGAACAAATACTCGACTGGAAGCGGTCGTTGCACGAAGCGGGTTCCTCCTTCACGGAATCAATCGTCCCGAGGGAATTCTCGGCGCGTCCGAATAAAATTTCATTTCCTCGGAAAGATCCCGGCCCGAGTAATAGAAAATCTTCCCGATGCGAGCAAAATAATCGATATACCGGCTTTGCCGGCGCCGTCTTCCTTCGCTAGCGTTGCTGCGTCATCCTGCATCCGGCTGGCTTTGCCTCGATCTGCCTCCAGACCCGAGCGAGTCGTCGTCGCTCGCGTCCGTAACGCGAGCCAGAGCAGCGGCTTTCTCTTTGAGAAGCAATATCCCATCGGTGGACGCAGCGGACGAATGGGAAACGAATCGAAAGGCAAGCTTGGCGCTGCTGTAAATTTTATCGGCGCGGCTCCTTCGGGGAATTAGTCGGCGAAATTGATTAGTCGGGATAAAATACGCAGGCAGAAGGTGGATCGATGGTTGCCCGTGAGCCGGTCAGATCGTTTTAAAACTGGCGTCTCGTTAAAAGGGGGGAAGGCTGGCGCGGATGGAGGAAAAAATCGATGATCCCCTCGGCCGACGGAACGGAACATATTTCATTCGACGGGACTGCGTCCGAGAGTCGAAAACAAGGGTGGAAGAGCGAATGCGCGAGGGTGGGAAGGGACGTGGATGTCTTCCGACAGCAACGGTATCTGATACGTGGCGCGTTCGCGGCAGAAAGAAACAAAGAGGGTTACTAATGACCCGGCAAACGAATCGGTGGCTCGAGCGGGAATGCATTCGGAACCGAGAGATTTCCGGGGAAAACGTTGACCTCGACGTCGACTAATTTTTCATCGGGACCTGCTTCTGTCTCTCTCTCTCTCTCTCTCTCTCTCTCCTTCTCTCTACCCGCCGGACGCCCGACGAAAACATCGCACTACCGAGAATCGCGTTTTTCGCTTTTTCACCAAAGAACCGTGTGGCTTGAAACTGTGCGAAGGATCGTGGAGGATGGATATGGCGGAAAAACACTTCGCTCGATCAAGAATTGTTTATTATCGATGAATTCGTGGAAAGAACGGAAGCACTGGCTTCCTTAAAGAGGAACTGTAATTCCCGCGTGTGTTTGTCCGACGTTCTGCCCGTTGATCGATCTTCTCCATTCACTCTGTAAATTTAATATTTCACCTACAACCTAGCCTAATCTTCTTTCGACGAGACTCGGCCTTTCCTCCATAACGCACGAATTTGTTCGCTTGGTGTTTCGACCGACGCGGTACGTATACGCGGCTCGAAGCCTCGAACTCGCATAACGCGAACCTTATTCAAATAGCGCTACGCAAACAAACAGCGCGAGTTAATTCGACGAAAACCGAGAAGACTTCTCCGGCCATTCGACCAACTGGTTCTCGTCGGACGGGATCGATTTCGATGCGGATCATCGTTTTCCACGGCAGCGAGAATCTCGCGCGGCAAAAACCGATACGCGCTCGACGAGCTTTCTCCTCCTTGATTTTTAATCGGCGCCTCTTCAACACGCACCTACCTACTTTCCTAGCTCTTCTGGTGGCAAACGATCGAGCCAGTTTCCACCGCGTGAAGCCGTAGAAAGGTGTCGGCGGACGATCGCGATTGTTCGACGACGGACGCGTGTGTCGCGATAAATATCGCATCGACGCGATGCGCGCCAGCGGAATCCGCGGCCGCCAACAACCTCGAATACAAATTAGGTGATAGAGCAACGCTCGATCCGACACAGGGATCGCCGATAAAGCCTACGAGGTGAATAAAAAGCCGATACACAGCCGGATGAACAGCAACGAAATAAACGAGACAAATAAATGCAGCGACCGGGCCAAATAAATATTACAAAATGTTAAATGTCGCGGCGAGATAATCCACCAGCTTGTCCGCAACCGCTGATAAACGCGAGATAAACAACGAGGGTAGGGACGAACGAAGGGAACCGCGCGTTTTGCGACGTATTTCCGACGGGTCGTTCGCGTCTCGGGCTATTCGTTTCGGGAAATAACGCGATACCCGGTCGAACCTAAGAAACTGGGTCGATCGTTCGTTTATTTGCTTGTTCGGTGGGCGATTCGATTAAGAGCGAAAACCGGGCGGTTTGCTCGCCGGAGCGCGAATGTGACGAACGCGGAACGAGGGTGGCGCGTAACGATCTACGGATCAAAGATTCGAGTTGGTCGGGTATTAAAGCGACGCGAAACGGTTTCTTACCATTTCTAAATAAAAGTACGGGGATCGTGCGACGGTCGCCGAGTGTTCGCGATTCCGAGGAAACAACGACCAACGTGAAAAGAATGACAGGAAGGACGGGGGATGACGCGCGAGCGATGACGTTCTCGAGCGACGATGAATGACCAGAGGCGGAAATCGCGCGACGAGTGACATTGAAAAGTTTATGGCTGTGCGAGGTGTTTTTGCGCGGATCGGGTCGCACGCAGCCATGAAAATCTCCGGTTTCGAAAACAAGTTGCAAAAGGAAGGACGTAAAGAAGAAAGGTTTTTTTGTTGGAAAGAGCCGAGTGCCAAGAAGGGAAGAAAATTGCCAACGAGGTTATCGACGATCCGCGATGTCGTTGGACCAGTCACGTAGAAGAAAAAAAGAGAAAAAATGGCAACCGAAAGAAAAAAAGAAGCGATATCCGTGACTGTACGGCGATCTCTGTGCCGGAGAGCCTGAAACCGCGATTGTAAATTATTCCCGGTATTTATTTCCATAACGCGAGAGACGCCTGGAGAAGAGGAATTAATTGCAGCAAGACGAGTGGAAGCTTTTGTCGCTGCATCGAGGGTAATAAAGGCTGCATTAGTTGCTGGAGAAAAAGAAACTCCGCCTCTGCGGACGCCGAAAGAAAAGAGAAAGAATTATTCAAAACGCGCGGATCGGTGGAAAGGAGAGTAAGCCCGCCGATGGAAACGTCAAAGAAGGCGACGTGACTTATCGGCGGTCTTTACCACAAAGTGCAATGCCGCTCTCCATCCCCCTCGTCGTTTGATCCTCCACGCGCGATATACATTTGTAGGTTCTGCTAGTACCGGCAGCAACCAGGAAAACGCCTTTCTGACTTAAGAATTTCGCCTTTGCCGCCGCGAAACCTCCCCGTCTCTCGCTGCGCCATCGTTTCGCCGCTGTTGCGCGTCATTCTAACGAGTCGGATTTTCGTCTGCTTTCGCCTACGAAATCGACGTCGGTTAGCCGAGCAATTGCTTCGGCCGTTTTATCGTTTGGAAATCCTTCCCTCCTCTGCTCCTAGTACCGCTACGGTTTCACGGGATTCGATTAAATCGGAAGACGAGCGCACTGCCGGTCGCCGATGCTCGTACTCGATTTATCCGGGCGCGATCTCGCAAAGAGGACTCGGTCGGGATCTTTCGCTCGGCTCGAGGCTCGGATAATCCGCTCGACCTCGATCCGAACTACACCGTGCACTTTCATATTCGTCACGCGTACCTAATTTCATTAATACCCTCGGAGATCGATGGCTCCGCTAATGAATTAATACGTTCGCGTGTCGGACGAAAGGCAATGGGTTGATTGTCGGGCGCGTCGAGACCGAGGTCGATACCATTCGATCGCGATATTTTCAGCTACGCGAGGTAGTAATAGGATATCGGAACGGTGGAAAACACGAAGGCGCAGTGAGAAATTTATACGTTTTCGAAGGGCCCTCGAACGATTCGGTCCTTCAGGTATATCGTTCGTGAACGCTTTCTCCCGCCAGCGGCCAGAAATGGAGCGGAACGAGGACTGCCAATAAGCCGCTTTCCCATGCGCCCCGCGATTTTATTATCGGCCCCGATTCCGTTCTTCGATCGAGTGCCTCGCGCACCGATCGCAAAACGCCGCACGCGTTTCCATCCCGTTTCGATCGGCCGCAAACCTTCGCAAATCGTATCGAGTCTTCGCGCCACGTTCCCTCGTTACGACTCTGTTGTCGTAACGTTCTCGCTGCCCTCGCCTTACGAGCGACAACAGTTCGAACCTCGAAAACTTTACGAAAAACATGATCGCCGCTAAATCGTAACCCAGCGATCGTCGAACGAGTCGCGACGCCCGCTCGACGGCTATGCGCCGAGGAGGACGTACGAGGCGGCGGGTACTCCGGAAGAGGACGAAAGCCAGGCCAGGTCCGAGAAGCCGGTTCGTCGACGCGGATACGGTTCTAAGCAGATTTCGATGAAACATCCAACAAACAGGGAATACCGTTTGCATATGCATGCGGAGCGATGCGGTGCGGGGAGACCGCCGCGCGCGTCTACTCCGACGCGGATGTCGAGATCCGCCGGTTACTCTCTCGCAGCCAGCTACGATGGATGCCTGATGGCTCAACTCGATATACATACATATCGGATAGCCGCGCATTAAGCTTTGAATTACGTGACTCATCATGCAGAGTGGAGCTTAATGCCTGAGCTTGTTAATTACATGCAGGCCCCGGGCTGCTCCCTTTCGTTCCGCCTCGCTTCTATCCTCGGCCGCTCGCCCTCGCCCACATTCGCCTCTCTCGTTGTTCTCGCCATCAAAATCCGACGATGCGTGCCGCGACCTGACGGGTGGCGTGACGCGCGTTAAGTCGTCGGACTCGCGACCGCAAAAGCCGCGCGACCGGTCGTAGCCCGGATAAAGTTATTTACGATCCGCGCCGCGTTCCGGACGTGGCGCGTTCGATCGCCGCGTTATGGACACCGGTTGATATCTCGCGAAAGCCAGGATCGGCGAAAGCTCGAGATATCGGCGACACCGCGACGATAACGTCGATATCGCGGTCAAAGGTACGAACAGTGAATAGAATGGTGGCGGAAGAGGAAGAGAGCGAGAACCGAAAGTATTAAGCGGTGAAAACGCACTCGTGGAGGATCACGCAGCCCGATATATCCCGGTCAAAAATCGCGAACAACGCCGGATCGAAGGCTTTTTTCCACGATGCCATCGGCGCACCGCGCTACCCGCTCCCTCTTTTCTCCGTGGTACACCAATACGTTGGAAAAACTGGGTCGAACGTGATTGGCTTTTTTGCTGATTTTATTGTGCGTATTCGTTGCGTCGCGCCGCCGTGGGCTTGACGAAAACTGCTCGGTCGGGAGAACGCGGATGGGACTCGTGGCCGAAAATCGCCAGCCACGTCGGCGTATCGATTATTTTCTCCCGACGATCTTCTCGTCTCGTTCGTCTCGACGACCGACCTCGCCAACCTTCGCGAAACATGGCAGAACCGGCAGAGTACGAACCGAGAGAGCACGGAAAATTCGGAGACGAGCAGAGAACAATCGAAGAATGCAAACGACAGCGGGTGGTTCGTCGTCGTACGTGGCGCGTGACTTTTTTCTACGGCCGTGACACGGCGAGCGCGAGCACGTATTTCACGATAACGGCGACGATAAATCTTAAAAGGCGAGCATCGCGTGGCTCGGTGGCACAGCCACGGTTCATCGATCGGCCGCACACGGTTCGTGGAGTTCTTCGAATGGAATTTCAGGTATGCGATCGAGGATGTAGTCTTTGAAGGTTCGTTCGTTCGAGTTAATGGACCAGGGTAGGAGGATCGCGCGGCGAGTCGTGCCGCGTCGCTTCATTCGCGCTGCAATCTTTCAAGGATATTAGGGAGGGCGAGAGTGGCGAGGGCGCAAAGGCCGTGGAATTCAAGACGCGAAACGGGAAAGTTTAGAACGACTCGAGGCAAAGTTCTCGAGAGTCCGCGGCGAGAATCGAACCGCGACGAGTTTCATTCGCGATATGAAACGGCGCGGCTTCTTCTTTTCCGAGTAACGTTTCGGTTTCTTAGCGCGGTCGAAAAAGTTCGTCCGATCCGGTCGAGAGGAAAGGAAAAATAGGAATTTCCAAAGGAACGTTCGTTAGCAGTTTCGAGCGCGAGCGACGTGTAACTCCGACACGGTTAATTACCAAAGGGAAATATCACCCGAGTTACAAGCTCCTCTAATCGCTATAACGCCGAGCGGCGAGCGGCGCTGCGCTGGCTACGTAATTTCCAGGGATACGAACAAATTCTTACACGAGATTCGGTGTAACGAGCGCAAAATAAACGATAAAATATCACGGTGGAACGAAAGTCTCGCCGGTGGCTCATTAACCCTCGTTTAGAGAGCAAGTCCGCGTTCCCCGATGGTTGTCTTTCTGCCGTGAAAGAAAACGCACCGTGGAGACGAAACGGTCGGCCGCGTCTTTCCGCCGCAGAGTGCAAGGACCTTCGCTCCGCTCGCATTAGTCGCCGCGGAGATTGGAATAAATTGATACGATTTACGGCAGGGGTGGCATCTTTCTCACCGCCTACGAAGCAACCGAAGCCAGGGCAAGATTCACGACGGAGGGTGAACGTCAATTTCGAGAGCCTGCGATGGTTCGTGGTTAGGCGATGGCAGCGGATCCTCGGAGCGGTGAGCGAGCGTTTTCCTCTCGTGGAAGCGGCCGAGGCTCGGTCGCGAACTCCGTACCATAGCCGCCAACTTTGTCTTCGTAGTGCTATTAGGCGGTCCGGAAACTCGGATAAATCACGACCATTTCTATCGCACCTAGACGCTAGGGTATGTCTCATCCATCGCGAGTTCCAGCTGGCAAAGGGCAGAGAAGTTACGAATAACGGGAAATCGTAAATTTATCGACCGCTCGGTAGTCTTTCTCGCGAGACAAAGTCGACAAATAGCCTCCTCGATAAGAGATTCTTGTTCTTCCCTTTTTTCTTTTTTTTTTTTTTTTTTTATTACGATTTCTCGCAGAAAGAAAGTTCTTCCCGACGAGATCGTAGGCTTTCGATTGGACTAATCCAAACGATTTCGCGTTGTCCGTTGGCCAGACATCGACGAGGAACAAGTACGATAATTATCCGTGGCGATGAATCATACGAGAAAGCGGGAATAAATCATCGGTATTTGCATAACCGTGTTTCGAAGCGCGCTACCTGAGCGGACGTATCTGATCTTGAGCGAGTCGGACACGCGTCAGTTCGCGTTGTTGGATTTACGGCAACGCGCGATCGCGTATCGTTCCCGGCCCTGTTAATTACGCGTCGATCGTACACCGCGGGAGAAACCGAGCCGCCGTCGCCGTCCGCGCGCCTCGACGAACGCGAAGTCGAACGGTTCGGTGGCTGAAGTTTAGCTCGTTCGTCTAAACTAAGCTGATAATTAAATTACCGAACGATCGTTGCATACGTTGCGACGTCCGTCGATCAAAACGCGTCGCGGGTGCCGCAGGATCTCACCGATCGCTCGTCTAATTAATCTGTATTTGAAAACTAACGCTCGCGCAGTCTGCGTGGTCGTCGGCGGATACGCTTACGTCCTGGCGAAGAGTTCGCAGGCTGTTGGAGGCCGTGCTCCGACTTCCTACTCATTCGCTCGCGTGCTTGCGCTTCTGTAAAACGGCGCGATACCGAAGCCCCGTCTTCGTACACGCTGAAACCAGCCTATACAATTGGACTACAGCGTGTACAGTTGTTTTCTCGTGGTAGTTTTTCAAGTTTCTGTTCGCGTGTTGCGCGTATGGTCGTTCGGTGGAATAAGGTTTCGCCAAGCGTAAAGTGCCGCCAGTGGCGGCGCGTTCGATTCGGCCCGCTCGAAACGCCGTACTTGTAAACTATTTACGAGTTTTGCGAATTAATCGGCGAAAGAAGCGATCCGGCCATCGACGATTTCCTCGCGATCGAAATCAATTTATCCCAGCCAGCTTCTGCGATCCGCTCCCCGTTCCATTTGTTTCCGGATATAAAGGAATATAACGGAGTTTGCCGGAACGTCGTTCGTCTCTCATCCTCGTCAAAATCATTCCGAGGTAGTTCCGTGGGAATAGCCGAGGAAACTTATTCCATCTGCTGGAACGCGGACTACGTCTCTGCCCGTTCCCCGATCCACCTTCCGTTCGACTCGATCGATTCCTTTCCAACTTGTTACGAAATCCACCTCAAATTTCCAGTTAATTTGCGCCGCCTCGTAAAGCGTCGCCGGATATTCTCGGAGAAACACAGCGGACGGTCGTTGGATCTCGTTGGACGTAGCCCCGGAAGAAGCGGCAATTTCAAAGTCGCCAACGGTGTTCGTAAAAACGTAGGTTCCTCGGAGGTGCACGGGCCAAACCGTAAGTTCAGCGTAAAGAATTCATCGAAATTCGTGGGAGCGTGACACGGAGCGAGCATCGGCTCTAGGTAGCGCGTTCGTGCGTGGCGATCGATATTCCGTAACGGATTGTTTTCGAGCAGAAGCTGACAAGTCGCGTGCGAGATCAAAGCGCCACCCTATGAACGAGTCCACGGTATCTGGCGGCCCACCGTGTACCGCGTGGTCCATTATTCTTCGTTAAATCCCTTTTGCGCTGTCGCAGCCTCGCCGAGGAGAACGTTGGTCTTCCGAATTCTCGAAGGAAGAGCGGAACTTGCAACGTTCGACGCGAAAGACGCGCAATTACGCGAAGATTCCGCTCGGCGGACAAGGCGTTCAATTTGGTCGACGTTGGAAGGAGGATGATTTAATCACGGCGTGTCGGTGGAGTTAATGCGAACGAGGAACCGTGACGAACGAGGCAGAACGAGATCGAAGAGCGTGGATAGCGTCGACTCGATATGAAACGATACTCCTTGAAATTTCCTCTGCGAAGTTGCCACGCTATAGCGAACCGGCAGTAAACGAAGGTAAAGCGGATGAGAAGCAAGGAGAAAATATCGGAACGAGTAAGTCGAGTATAGAAACGATCGAAAGGGGAAAGGAGTACCGTCGATTAACTGGAAAACAGGAGGAGCAAGGACGATTTCAAGCGTAGGAAACAAACATCGGACGACGACGCCGGGTTTAAGCGACCATCGCCGCTGTTCTCGGTCTGTTTCCCCGTGTTTCTACCGTGTTCCGGGTAACGCGCGTCGGATGCCGGAAATAGCGGAGGATGAGAGGTTTGGTAGGTGGTGAATGTCGGGGTGGCCTGGCCGGAGGACGAAGTCGAGCGAACGGGTGCAGCACCCGAGGTCGGAGGTGGCTTAATTGGCCGGTAATTGCCACTGTCTGCGCCACGGCGACAATAGGACGCGAAGATTGGAACTTTACCAAATGACATAGACGCGGCCGGAATACGTTAACAATAATTCCGTAATAGGTCGATCCGGCGGGCTAGCGACAGCCGCGTGTTTCGTCGCCAACGATTTTTCCTTCTCCTTCGACGGGCAGACCGTTTGCACGCTAAACGAGCCGGAGATGAGGTTGCGCGCAAAGAAATTTGCGCTCGTCCGCGTGGAAAACGAATCGATCGCCGTATGGACGACAGTTTCGAGGGTTCGAGATAGTTGAGAGTAATTGCACCTGCGCGTACGAGTCGCGTACGTAGCAGTTACGCGAATGCAAGCAAGTTCCACACTCGCCAGGTACGAGCTTAATATTCTCTTTGCTGTTCCGGGTCGATGCACGATGGGCGAGTTCGAAAGCTTCGCTTGCCGGTAAAATTTATGGCGATGAAAAATCGCGTCGCTTAATTGCGTCACGCGTCGATGTAACTCGTAAATCCTGGCGATTCGCAGCCCTCGCGCATCCAGCATCGGCAATATCTGGGTCACGGGAAGCGAGTTTCGACCTATCGCGCGGGCCAAAATTTTCCAGCAACTTTGCGCCCGAACGCCGTAAATCTGGCGAAAAGAGGCCTCGTGTCGTTGAATCGCCGCAAAAATCGACGCCGATTCCACGGCCGCCTCGCTTGTTTCCATTCGAATGGCGTTGTCGGATCGGTTGCGCGTGAACCTGTTCCGGAAGACTCATTGCCGCCGATCCAGCTCGATGTTTTACCTGTCCATGCCGCTTCACACCTCGCTCGCTTCTTTTGTTTTCGTCATACACGGCCAGTTCGGCATTTCCGATGAAAGCGGGCGGTTTCCGGCAAACCACGCGGTCCAATTCGACGGCAACGCGCTCAAAGCTGACGTTATAAACCGCGGCTGACGTTACGAGATCGCGGATGCGATAACGCGGCACGGTATCGCAAAGAGGCGCTTGTCCACGCGGATCCAGTGCTTCTGGAAATGGTTCGCGTCAGCCGGAAACTCTGCTTTCGTTTCGCGATCGCTTAATCGACCATCCGTGCGTTTCTCCGGGGAATTTCCGCTTTCAGCGTGCGCGGAGGAAGAAGAATTGGCGAAAATATCCGGGGCATCGAAGGTCGTAGTCGCGCGTATATATATATATATATATATATAATCTTTTGCGAAGCCGAAGGGTGCAGTGAAATTGATGCGGAAAGGGTAGCGCGATGGGTGGTGAGTTTCTCGTGTGGCAACGGGGCAAAGCAATTTTCCTGGTCTGGTTTAAACACGCGGAAATATTCGACGTTAGGGTAATCGTTTTATGGGAAGCGATCGGTTTTTCGAAGCTGCAAGGAGGATGATATTGTAACGAGAGCGTCGGCGGTATCGCGAATTCGATGCTCGCCAGATCCACGTTATCGCGAAACGTCGTGCGTACAAACGCTTCTAGCGCGTAAGATGGAACGATAACAATCGCCGTATCTACGGAACGAAACGATAAGAGTAGCTCGAGACAGGAAAATGACAAAAAGAAGTTTGCAAAGAGCGAACGGAACGCTCGACTTTCGGAATCGCGATATTCGTTAAACGATGCGGTTTACATTCGCGCGTTGCGAGATAAACGTACGTACCGATTGATCTTGCTTTCGAGCAGGATTCTCCGGTATTTGGAATACGAAGTTCGACGAAGTAAAAAGAGATATTACCCGGCAACCGTAGGACACGATACCGGGCCATGTATTTCATATTCCGTCGCCACGAAGACGGAATATCTAACGACATCCGTCGGCTCCCGCAATGAAAACGAAAGGGAACTGTTGCCGCGCGGGATGACGCTACGCTATGCAAACAACTGGTGATTTCCTTAGCGTATCTCCCGGAGCGTACACCGACGAATAATTTCTTCGTTTAGATTTCTCCGCCCTACGAGAGCGGAAGTTGCTTAGAGCCACGTTTCCGCGCAAATCGCGTTACCCAAGAAATCTTTTCTCTCTTCTAATTCGCAACCTACGAACGTACATCTATTTCGCGGTATCGTTAATTCGTACGTATAAATCGCGCGTACGTATAAATGTTACGGACAGATGGATCGAAAATTCTTCAGAAACGCGTGGAAACTTCGACCGACCGGAAAGAGGTTAAAAAAGAAGCGACGCGCCGTGCAAGATCGAACGAGGTAGTCGGAATATTAGCCCGATAAAACGTTCGGTCGATTAGGCCACGTTAAATTCGCAATAACGCCGAGTCGTAGGTACGAGAGCCTTTATCGTTTGCCGTACGATCGAAAAATCGAGCAACGCGCGTTTCCAGACCTGCCGTGCATCTCGCGTTAATTTCGCCATACCGAAATATCGTCGCGTCCGTAATACAACGTAAACAGAGTATCCGCGAGACGCGTCTAAATGTATCGTGGACGAATTTTGGCGGAAATGCCCGTGGTTCCGCCGACGACTCGCTCGTGAAAAAAGAGAAAAAGAAACTATCACGCGGTGACGTTTTGTCGATACGCCGCCGGAGGTGGAGGATAATGGAAGTGAGGTGAAAATGTCGCGAGAATCAGACTGTAGGCTTCCCACGGATCCAACGTGGCTGGCTGTGTGTGTGTGTGTCCGCGTGTGTATCGCGGCGCCTGGACCGACCGGAAGCGCGGAGGAAGAGCCGCGTCCCCTTCGAGCCGCTCGCTCCACGCGATCATCCCCCGGTACCCGCGCTCGATTGATTTCAGCATGTAGGTCGTACGTGGTACTCCATCTGCCGCGGTCATTACCACGCCGCACGGCTCTGACTCTTCCTTTCGCGCTCGAAATTGGCTTCTTCCATCTGGCGATACTCGCCGATTTGGGAATTAGCCATCGTCGAAGCGATCGTAATGACGGAGCTGAAAATATCGGGGGGAGAGCGGCGGCCGAGACGAATCTGAGACGACCGAGAATTATTGTAGATAACGTGGTAATTTGAAATGGCGGAAGAGAGCAAAGAGCGACGCGCGATTCCGTGGATCGTCGCGCGGAGGCGATTAGTCCGCGTGTGAAGGCACGGCCGGTTAATAAGCAACGAGGATTAGTCGGCTTTGTTTCTCGTCGATAATCTCTGCTTCGCGTTGATAGGTTTCCGTTGTCGTGACAGGAACGGTTGTCTTTTTCTCTTCCTTTCTCTTCTTTCTTTTTTCTTTTTTTTTTTGTTCGTTTTTCCTTTCTCGCTGGCTCGTCCCTTTCCACTCGCTGAATTACGCGATCGTCAACGAGTAAGCAGGATTAGAGAGCGCAAGGAACGGAAAAGTAGAAAATAGAGAACGGAGGCAGGAAGAAGAAGGTAGGCGGAGGCGGGCATGGGTCGAAGCTAATGAAATAAGCCGAAGCCGATCGGTACAGTCGTGTCTCGAGCCTTAAAGCAATTAGTTGCCGCGTCGAACGGTACAAGCACAGACAGAAAGGAGAACGAGCAGATAGAAGACGGCTAGATCCGACGAGAAGAAAAATTCGACCAGAGACATTCCTGGGATTTATTAGCGCCATAAGGGACGCTTCTGCAACGGAGGCACGGATACTTGGTGAAATTTCTCCTGCTTCTTTTCTTCTTTCGCGTACCCTTCGCCGCGATGTTACTCGTCGGACAATGGCGCGATCGGAACGACCACGGTGGCAAAGGAAGCACAAAGCGATTCTAAGACGACGATGACGAAATCAACTTTTCCCTATCGCAACAGCTTGCCCGGCAAGCCATTAACCTTCGAACGGATAGAAACCTGTGAAAATATATTATCCGAAAGGTGGATAATTTCGAAAGTCGCGCAATGAAAGGTTCCTTTTCCTGCAGTCGCGTGTTCTACCGATACGCTTGGATTTCTTTCGCGCACGAAACCTCGAACGAATGGAAGAGAAGCGAGGTGAAGCACGAGGTACGAGCGGAAGCGCAATAACGAAGCAACCTGTTTCCGATCGCGGCGGCTGCGACTTGCAGCCCGAGGCAATTAGCCTGTGTCGCCGTGGCAAAAGCGGACAAGGGAAAAAAGCGAGCGGAGAAGGAAGTCGTTGCCGAGAAAAACGTCGATCGCCGATGGAAAGGCAGCACTGACACGAGGATGAAAATCGCATATATCGGGGCAACGAAACTCGACGAAATTTCCAGTTCGTAAACGGTATTTCCTTTCGAAGATTTCTCTCCGTCGAGAGCAACAACCGCGAATCTCTGCGTATCAGATCGTAATCGATACACGATTGTTTGTTTGATCGTTCTGTTGGCCTGTTTCGTCGTTCGTCTCTTATACTGCTTTCGCCAGTGGACGAAATAGATCGCGGGTCGGATTGCCTCTCGCGTGCTGTATTTATAATCGGTTATTTCGCAGGGAAACGAAAACCAATATCGCAAAAATGCCCGGCGGACTAACGATGCTCGAGGCGTGTACCCGCGCTATATGAGTTTCATGCTTAAGGGAAACTTTTAATTCTTCGCAAAGTCTGAAAATTCCTCTGGCTTTCTTGGAAAACAGCCTGCGGCGAGCGAGGGATTAGAAACTGCCGGCCAGTGGAATAAGGGCGTTCTGGTCAGACCCTGGCGAACGTGTGGCGCCACGGCCTATATTCCCCTTCGTTCTTCGATTCCTCTTCGACTTACCGTGGCGATCGTCGTCGTTGTCCTCGCAGTCGTCGTAGTCAACGTTCACGCGTACTTCTTCGATTCACAGCTAGCGAAATTTTTCCTACTCTAGAATTGCACGCGTGTCGAACGTAATACAGCTCGCTGAGCCGATAAAAATAATTAGATTGTGCGCGTGGAGGGTTAAATTAATTTTATCGCTTTAATGAGCTCGCTTTTCCAGGCTCGAACCACTCGCAGCTGTTCTCGGGGTGGCGGTGGCGGTGTCGGCGCCACCGGGGCAACGGCTCGACTTTTTTCCAATTAATAACGGGCAGGAAACGTCGGCCAAGTAACTAGTTTTCCGCTTCGCTCGTAATACGCTCGCGAAAGATTCGGCTTCATTCACACCGAACCGCTCCGCGTGTTCCTGCCAAAAGCAACGAGCAAGAAACCTGCTAAAAAACACAGCTGCCTTTTTTTTGCCCATTTAACAATTCGAACGAATCGTTATCGTCCCGTCGTTCTTCCATATTCTCTGCGAGTTCTTTCGCTCGGATTTTTCCCAGACTTTGCGCAATTTTAATATTCCTTCGTTTCACCAAAAACGCATTATACCGGCATTTTCCCTTTCTTTCTCCTCCCCCCCCCCTCTCTCTCTCTCTCTCTCTCTCTTCAAAGTTGATTCAGTTTCAGGGCAAATATCATTTAACGAACAAAAATATACGTTGAAGATTTTTATAATCATTAGATGGTATCCATTTCCTCGATCGTCCTCCAGACCGCGGCTATCGTATTTAGAACAACTGTGATGTTTCTCGTGAAAGCTCCGAGATTCGCTATCCCGTGTTATTTTAACATTTCCGAATGTCTTTGTTGCAAGTTGGAACATCGATCCGTGTTTGTCGTTGGGAAATTCTCCATTTATCAGTTAATCATAACACGTCGTATACGCGGCACACGGATGTGCGTCCAGAAAAATAGTAAAGCAAAATTTGGAAAAAAAATACGTCGAACCCCGTGACTCTGTTAATTAACATCCGAAACGTATCCGTGCGAGGGTGTACATAAATCCGTCGGATGTTGGCTGGCGACAGTAGTAGCTGGTAACTGTTTCGAGCGGCGAAAGAGTCGGTGAAAATTCCGACCGACGACGCCATGCAAACGCGTCTGTTTGACAGAGAGAAAAAATCTTCCGTGGCCGGTTAAATGACGCGCACGCGCACGCGCGCGGTTCGTTATGCGCCACATCCTAAGCATATTACCAGCTTTTCCGGTAATTAAGTTAGTCGTCGTTGGGTCGGGACATTAATTTCCGCGCAAGTTAATGCCGTTGCCGCGGCTTTACCTGGTCACCGTACAAGCATCGAGCACCGGAGAAGTCTCTCGCGGCGCAAAAACTACGACAGACTGCATCCTCGCCGCGTGTCCCGCGCTTCAACCATCCGGCGTTTGTTTACGCTTCGAAAACCACGAGAACAGAACTGCGGATTTTGTTCAGAGGCAGAGTCAACGACCGTAAAATAATTACCGCGTAATTAATCGAAAATCGCGCTCTTTGATCGCGGACCTCTCTCGAAAACAATTTGTGTTTTGGTCCGAGGACTGTAATCCTTGCGTATTCGAATGCAACCTTGTACACCGCTGTACCTGGATGTTTCCAAGGATTTTTCCTCTCTATACTTGCTCTGTTCAAAGTGCGGAGAAATTCCAGTCTCGGATACCAAAGACTACGCTGTACCGAAAAAGGACGTGGCGCGTTTAAAGTAACGCGAGGTGAAAGAGCGAAAGAAGTGGCAGATTTAATAGCAACGGCTAGCAACTGAATCGTAAATTGAAATTTCATTTAATACGACGCGAATAAGTTAAATTCGCCACTCCGACAAGCATCTCTCGTTCTGTCAGTCGTTCGTTCGAATACGAGGCTGCGCGTAAACTTCAACGACGCCTAGCCGAGTTTACGACCTCGCGTATACCGCGGAGGCTGCTACCGTCAACGCGATACAAAGTTAAACAGCCGTCGTTTGGACGATCGATCACCCTGTCGATCTTCTCGGACAGCTGAACGAAACGGTTTTCCACTGTCAGTAGCGCTAGAACAGGCTTGGTCAGACAGCTGCGCTGTACACGCGCGCCGTTTACCGTATCAGCAGTCTCTGATCGGCTCCGAGCGGACACTGATGTACCGTAATCGGACAGCGGAGAAGGATGTATTCGAATCAGTTGGCACTGCTCGCGCCGCATCAAACTGTTGCGCCGACCGATCGCCATTCCACGAAGCAGCTAACTGTTCGGCGCGAGAGCGTAACCGCGTGGAAGACGGTGCTGTCTTGCTTGACGTGTAACTTAAGTTCCATTGACGCAATCCTACGACGACGACGACGACGACGACGACGACGACGACGACGACGACGACGACGACGACGACGACGACGACGATGACGACGACGGTTCGAAGATCGGACGAACGATCGGCTTTCGACGCAGCGGGTGGCAACCTGATACGCGATAAGATTTCTTTCGCGAATATCGAGAAACGCGAGGGATGAAATACGACCTCGTAGCACGCACAAGCGACGGAAGCAACGTCGACGAAAAGGATTATGCGAACAAACGAATGGCGGGATAAAACTGGAGGGAAAAAGAGAGCGGCTGCGACGATTTACCAGCACCGTGTGGTTAACGAACCGCGTGATTTCATCGGCCACCTACGCGAACGATCGTTTCGTCGTTTAAAAACCCGCGTCTCCTCGGTCTCTTTAACGACCGTCCGAGCGGAAAAGCGCTATTATAACGGCGTGTATCGACGTGGTCTCGCGGGCCGGTGAACACAGCGGCGAAAATAATCTCCGGTGAGAAAACTCGAGACGAGAGACTTACTTGCGCGACGCGTTTGCGGTTGCAAAGTTGCCAAGAGGAAATAGAGCTCGACGAACGCGGAAAATTATTTCGCGTGCTGCGAGCGCCACGGCCGTGTGTACGGAACAAGGGGCGGAAAAGAAAGGGTCGACGTACACGGTCGGAATTTCATTGGGAACACATACCGTTACACGCTATGGCCGCACGACCGCGAAAACAGTTCCACCTTTATCCGCCCCCTTCCAACCCTCCTTCCAACCTGCCTTTCGACTTCCTCTTTCTTTCTCTGTCGTTCTCTCGGTTGCCAACTTCGTCCGACCCGTTGCCCGTCCAAATAACGTTCTCGCGAGAGCGACGCGCGTCGTCGGTAGACTTTTCCACGCGGCACTTACGATCGCCGGCTGCAAACAACGACCGGCACCGTTAATGGATGTGCCCGATAATTGAAACGTTTCATCGATCCAGCGTTCGCTTTTTTCGTCACCTTTTTGAGGCGAACGCCGCAGGGATAGCGTGGTTAACGGGAGAGCGCACCGCAAGCAGCAACTTGGAAAGTAACGGCAACGGAAGCTCGACGAAAACCTGTCGAACCTTCGGCAACGTTCCGCAACGCCACGGATTACTTCGTTCATTTCCTTTGAAAACAGTGTAGAATTCTCAACGGCTCCAAGTTACGATCGGTTTCTACGATCGTACGTGTATTTCACACGGCCGATAATATCGCAACGAACGAACGAACGACAAATTTCTTTTACGCGCAGAGTGCATCGCGAATCGTCGATCAATTTCCATTGCCTAATGAAACGGAGCATTTTCAATTAGCCTGGGCCTGCCCTCTTCGATTCCTTCTCGGTCTGCTCGACCATTTTTCTTCTCAATATACGATATCTATATCCCTGTAAGAGGATCGTACCCAGCCTTCCCGACTAATTTCTTATAAATGGTTTCCACTCGGCCGGGTTCCTGGCAATTAAGACGTCCTTTGTCTTAAGAGAACCCACCCCGGTCCATCCGGCAAGACGAGCAGAAGGGAAGAGTCCGGCGTACTGTACTAGACGGTCCAAAAATCCGGTTACCAGCTGCGAACGCGAAACCACCACCGGCCAGCTCTAAAAATATTCTCGGTAAATAGGGGTGCACGACCCAGCCCTTTCAACGACTTAATTGCAATTTCCATTGTTTGACGAGGCTCCCACCGCTGTAGCGACCATTGTGCTCGCGAACCTCGAGGAAACTCGAGCGCAACGATAAATAAAAAATCAAACGACGGAACCGTTCGTTTAATCGCCGCAGCGAACGATCGCGTCGATATTAAAATTCTTGTTCCGTTAACGCGCGATCGTTTTCAGACTGCAAACTCGCTAGCTTCTCGCGTCGCTCGCTGCGAGTATAAAAATTCCCTTCCTTTATTTACTCTCGCGTCACCGTATGCAAACGGGATCCATTGAAACATTTAAAGCACGGCAGATTATACTCGAGGGTGTACCGCAGGTTGATACTTCAAAGTGCGTATCCTGCATAATTCGCTTCTGCTCGGGCTTGAATTACGCGCGCGCACGCCACGCCATTCTTACAGAACAATGAGCCAGACCACCGCGCGCATAGGCTGCATTACACAATCCAGGGAATCGTGTAATGGACCTCGATCTGCCTCGGGCGGTGCATTCTGGGTAGCCATCGTTGTCGCTCAAGCTTCCTGTTCCAGTCGTTCGACTCGTAACGATCAACAACAGGCAACAACATTCGCGATTCGCTTTCTCGATTCGATCTGCTGTCGAATACTTCGAGTTACACCGAGTTATCGTCTAGGTGGTGATTTTACGAGAGGAAGAATCGGCGTGTTACGAACCTATCGAACGATTCGTTATCAAAAGCATCTGATACGGCTGGCGTCACGCAGGAATTCTTCAATTATTCGGCGCGCAATTATTCCGGCAGCGGGTACACGAAAAACAACAGACCGCGATGTAAGTTTAATTCCGCGGACTGGCGTACAAGCGTGCCAGGTAAATTGGATTTTTTCCACGCTGTCCCTTTAATAAGCGTTGTTCCGGATACGGTGCGCGAACCAACACGCGTCGATGTAGAAACGAAAAAAGGGGACCGTAGGAACGAGAGGAAAAAGGATTCGCGCGGCTTAAAAATTTCGATGATCACGAGGACGGGCGACGAGCATTGCTCGCGCTGAATAACAATCGCAGCGGTGGGATCCGCTTCATTTAATTTGCCGCTGCAAAGTGCTTCGGAATTTACTCAATTTCCGGCACGAAGGCGTCGCGTAGCGATCGAACTCTCTCCTAGGGACAACGAACCGCGCGCGTCCGCACGAATTTCCCGTTTCGAATTAAAATTTAGAGCGCCAGCCGCGCACCGAACTCCTCCGCCTTTCCGCTACCGAGCCGCGCCGCGTCACACTGCGACGCAACACGATGCGGACAAACGAATCGTACAGCGAAACTAATCGTTAACTTTCCAAATTTTACTCGATGCGCGGAGACTCCGTCCTCCCACCATTACTCTCGAGATTACTTTTTTAACACTCTGTTCGCGACAGCGATCTACGTACGCGGGCACAGAGCGTGGCTGAAAAGTTGGCCGAAAGAAGCGGTTCGCGCTGCAAGTCCCGAGCATTCCACGTGGTACGACGGCAAAGAGCGACGAACGTAGGAGTAATTAACGCGGAAAGAACAATCGCCGGTGTGCGAAAGCACGAGGCTAAATGGCGTCTTCTAACAAGGCGCGGTCGTGTTTATATATATATATATATATAGAATATAATTGGAGTTCGCTGGAATCGCCCGAGGTGACTGGTTCCTGACTTGGTCAAAGGCAGCGAGGCCGCCTTCAGGTCCGTAACTGGCCACGTTCCCACAAGCCCTGCCACAACCCTATGAATTAGAAACGCGCGCTCGTGCGAAAAGGGTTTTCCTTGAATTTTAATGGCGAACACCGCGGCCAGCGTTGTATGGCTACGAGCCATACTGCCCGAGCATCGCTGGCTCCACCAGCTAGTAGTAAAAAACTTTTCGAATCGTCGTCCACCATCTACCATCGGATCTCGCCTCTTCCAACCTTTCCACCTTGTTTCTCCTTTCCGTCGTCAACTTCTTCTTCGTACACTTTCTCCTCTTCTTCTTCTTCTTCTTCTTGCCGCTCTGCTTCTGCCCTCCAATTTTCCACGGTTCTTTGCGAATTCACGCGATCCTACCTGGCAGAAGGATACGCGAGAGGCCGACGAGAGTTATGCGGCTTTCGGCTGTGGCAACCGGAAACTTGTCCGTTGCAGAGCGACATTCCCAGCCTGCTTTGCCATCGCGTTTCACCCTCGCCTCCTCCACCCTCTGCTCGGCGCTCTTTCCCTCGCTTGGCCAATTTTTGGTACGTTCAGCAGTTTCCAGCCACCGGGATGCTCGCAGCGACAGGTCAGAAGTTGCTAGGTATTTCTCGACTATCTGCTCGTGAACCGATGTACGGTGCGCCGAGACGTTAAATTTTCAATGCAGCCGCTACCATTTCGTTAGAAGGGAGGGGTCACTCGTCCTAAAGTCGAAGAAGTCTGCTGTTTGTCGATACCGAAAGGAGGTGCAGCTCTCTCGAGACGGTTACTACCTCGAAATGAGAAAGAAAGCTCGTTGCCGCGATTCGCTAAACCATTCTGACAATTGGAACGCGCGATCCCGCGGGGAATACGTGAGCACGGAGGTCGAGGAAGTAGCGGACCGTGTCGTGTCGGAAGGTCGGTGAATTCGGCCCGTAATCTGCCAGGGTATTCCCGTAATCAATTGAAAGCCGGCAAGTTACCGTGGAGGAACGGGTATTGACCTGACGATACGGTCGTCCGAACTCGCGATAAACTTTTCCGGAGCGTGGCACGTACGGTGGAAAATTCGCGAGCTTCCGGTTCCTCGTTTTTACAGCGTCGTGCCGGGGATACTCGCGATCTCAATTTCCACGGATTTTCATGGATTTCCAGCGCGGATATACCTGACGGTATTTTGCGAACCAGTCGCGAGTGAAATAAATCGTTGACCGAAACGGAGACAATTCGACGAACAAACGACGTCCGATATAACGGTATAAGATTACAGACAATGCGGTGTCCAACGATTTTTGCCGGCTCACGCGATGGCTATTTATCATTTGTTCGATTCGTACAAAAGTGTAACGTTCTGATTCGCTAAATATTCCATCTCCGATGATCGATGTATAGTCAAATTTATTTTACTTATTTCCTTTTACGGACTTAGGTATCGCTCTTCGATGCCTTAAAGATAAAGATTCGTTAAGGAGGCAGGAAATGGAGTAACACATACATGCGTGCGTACAAAAGAAAAACGTCTCAAGGATGCCACAGATTGACCGAAGATATCGATACTCGGGTGATACGACTTCGCGCGATTGACCATTCGATTTATGCAAGTAAATGTGCGATGTTGCTCAGTGTGCAGCAACAGATGACTTCTTAAGCTTCTTGACGGTACGTTGAGCGAGAGCGAATGGACGTTGTACGGACGTATATCTTTAGCTGTTTCGCCGATGAACACTACATCGGATATTATCCTTTTGCCGCTTCGTCTCGGAAGATTTTAATTATTACGAATACCGTGAAGATCGAACGACGTCGGAAGTGCGCGGCTACGTTTGGCGGCGAGTGTTAAAAATTTGCGACCAACGCTCGCGATATACTGCCATGTAGCACGAAACTGGTGCTTTTCGCGTTGCGAATAGACCGTGGAGCGGCTGCTCCGTATCTCGCGACAAATGCGGCAATACCAAGTTGAATCTTCGTCGCTGTCCCCCCATCGGTCGTCGAAACCGATTTCCTAGAGCGTAATAAACAAACGTGACAGCTATTCGTGTCTCGTTCGCATTGGCTAAAGAACAGAAACGCCGGGAATCACCTAGAAACGAGATCCCAAAGACCCGTGACGGGTTAACGAAGCGTTGGACGCGAAAAAATTTGCCCGCTAAAGAGCGATCGATCGGACGGCGGCAGTGGTCCTCCGCTGGTTTCAGCAGCGAGTTGATTTTACGAGCTCGTACGACAAGAATACGAGCCTATCGGTACGCCCTGCCAGTAATAATTGGAACGTCTGTGTCAATAAAGGGACCGCGCATTATAGCGCGACTGGATTCGAGTCTGGGGCGATGGTTCACGGACGTAGGTGGAAAACGCAGTGCCTCCGGTGTTTCAGCAGGAACACGGTGGAACGAGGGAACAACAGCGGTGATTATTGGCCCGGTCGGAATATAATTTCGCCGATCGGTACATACGACGAACAATCGGTCGGCGAAACAAGGTTTCCGGCGGCGCGGCGCGGTGATTCGTCGTGATGCAATTAACTCGATTACCAGCAACGATCGAAACCCCGGGGAGGATGCGTGCCGAGGTGGGAAACTCTAGCAAGGAATTAGATTATAAATTTAACGGAGACGATACACGAGCCGAGCGAGGAACGTCTTGCAGCCACCTGAGCCCTCATGCATACATTCCCGAGAATGGGAAGCCTGCCGACCGCGCCAGATACCTTCCAGCCGGCATTCTGGATTATTTTTACGAGCTCTTCCGCCTTAATTTCCACTTTTTCCCCCCGTTGAAATAACGCCGGCGATCGATCGGTCGACGAGGCGAACTAGCCCAGCCTTCTAAGTTGGAATTCTTTTATTTGCTTTGCAGGATCGACCGGTCTAGTTGGGTAAACGTTCTATCCGGCTTTAAAAGACACGTTTTCGGCATTGGCCGCGGGCTCGTTGGGAAGCCACGGCAATTACGATTTGCTCGGATTCTCGGCAGCTGGCAAGAAATCGCAAAGTTCTCGGCCGTGTGTACGCGCAATCGGGTCCAGAAGAAATTCAACCATTCGGTGCAGCTGCAGCTCTTAACGCCGGCAGAGGACGCGGCTGCCAAAATACGCCGTGGTTCGTTAACGAACGAATCTCGGAGAATAGAAGGGAAAAACCTATATATATGTTGGAGAAACACCTTGCTGTAGAAGAAACGCGACGAGTGCGAATACTTTTACCAAGCGTACGTACGACGGGGGAAAAATGTAGACGAAAGACGTGATTTGTCAGCAACGAACGTGCGAAATGCAGACAGGCAACCGTAAAGTCGCGATGCGGGATTGGAGCTGCGGGACTGGCAACTAGACGTTAAATATTTATTGGTAATTAGCGGCGGATCGGCCCGTATGGACGACCGGTGTCGATTAATCGCAGTTATGTTTGCATTTCCAACGCGCGATATTTATTACGCAACGGTGTTTCCAATCGGTGCCGATGGAACCACAGGAACCTGACTTTTCGGATAAAAATGACCGAGGAGTCCCACGCCCTTCTCTTCCTCTCCTTGTCCAGATTTCTCGCTGTTAATCTCGACGAGAGATCGCGCTCGAGTCTGTAACTCGTTGCGTAATATTTATTTTCCGAAGGTTCGAGAGGAACGCAATTACCTGTTACGTTGCCGAGATTATGGCCGGCATTTGTGCGCAATTAACGAGCACGGCTCATCTGATCGATAGTCGTCGTTCTCCGCGTTCGTTCTGTCGGGCTGATAACTACGTTCGCCTGTGTGTCCCCGAATCGCTGGCGAAATCGCGTAATCCGGACGAAACAAATCGTCGCGCCGGACATCCGTCCCGGTCACGTCGTAACTCATCTTCTTTTCCTTTCCCGTTCCCCGGCGACATTTTCGTTTTTCTCTTCGACGTTGACCGAAACAACGAGGCGCGCCAAAACCAACCAGCCATTCTCGCGCATTCGCAAAACCGTTCCCTTCGCAGCTCCTTTCGCGGAGAAATAAAAGTTAATTACCATAATTAGCGAGCTCTTTGTGCGAGCACGCCGGTGAAACGGACCGTGTGCACCGGATATTGAATCGCAAATTTACAGTTATTAAAGCGGGGCGGAACGCGGTCGCGTCCCTTGGCAAAACCATCCGCTGGATTTCACGGCTTATTATTCCAGTCAGGACGCGCAATATTTATCCGTAATTAGCCGGACCGCGTCGATTCGTAGTTTCGTAACCGGCGATATCGGCTAATCGGTCCGTGATAGCCCTGCTGCTCGCCTATTCCGCTCGTCCGCCCTGCCTATCGCCGATGATATATCGTACTTTATCGTCGCGTTACGATCGAAACTGCTCGTTTTACTTTTAATTTACGATTCCACGTGACTATCCCCTCTGGCGGAGATGCTGCATTCCGCGATCCTCGAAATCTGCCGGAGAACTTTCCTCGCGTGTCGTCGCGCCGCTTTCCAACGGCTCGGCCTGCTCGGCTGTCCGTACGAAGAATACGGTTCACTCTCTCTCTCTCTCCCTCTCCCTCTCTCTCTGGCGTTCAGAGCAGTCGATAACAATCAGCGTCGAAGATGGTCGTAAAGCGGGGAATTAACCCGCTAGCACGGCAAGTCGGAAAAGTCACGAACCGAACGGTACCGAATCGAAGCGAAGTGGCGAGGAAAAACATAATTGGTACGATGATAGCGAGGCCGGTGTTGGCGGGGTAATTCGAGCGACACGCGATGGCGCGATCAATCACCAGGATAATGGGAACAACGGCGTCACTAGGAGAGGGGAAATCGGTTGTAAAACGTGGAGAGTTTCGAGTCTGCCGGTCGCGTAGACCAGAGTGGCCGGTAATTGCGTGGAGATTTAGCGAATTTCGTGCCACGGCAGCGTAACTCGCGACGCATCGTGGTTAATTAATTAAGACGCATTCAGGAATATCCGGCGAGGAGGGAGATGGTAGAACGGAGCTAGAAATCGACGCGGCTCGATCGAGTTGCCTGCGAGCTTCGTTCTCGTCCTAGTCGTCGTCGTTCCGATCCTGCCGGTCGGTGGAACGCAGTTACGTTAACCGATAGCTCGGCTCTATACTCTCTCTATATATATATATATAGATATATATATATATATACGTGTATACGATGGAAGCAACTCAATCCGCGAGTGTTTATCGTCGAGGTTCCCGTTTCCCGTGCGCCTGTCGGATTATCTTACGATTAGTTTGCCGTTACGAAGCTGAAGTTCAAACCAGACTAAATCAATTTCGTTCTCTCCGGTGAATACGTTCGTCACTTCGGCAACCGTACGGAACGCGTACGTGCCTGATTCGCAATAATGGAACGGATAATTTGATTCCCCGTATTTTCGCGCGCTTCGGACTGCAATCGCGCGACCGTTTTATACCGCTGCAGCCGGTTCGTGCAGCTTACGAATCGTTGCTGTCGTTTGAAATCGAGCTATCGCGACCTCGTTAGGTACGGTTTCCTCGGTATGAATAGTTTCTCCTAACGTATTCGCCGATGGTAATCGTACGAAAATCCTAACGCGGAAAGCCGCGAGTTTCGACGATCAACGCGAAAGATTTCAAGAGCTACGTGCTTCTTAATTTTTACGATCGGTTCGCTTGCAGCCGTCACGGTACATCGCATTTTGTAAAAATGCAAATGACACGCGGGGAACTTCTCGAGGGTTCGCGAATTGCGAGAGAAACGCGCGAATCTCTGTTACGATCGCTTTGGCGCGTTGATCTCGCCGGTACGACGATGGGACGAATACAGGCGAAGAGGCAGAGCGCGAGGAAAGTTTGTAAGCTGGTAGGCAGCTTACAAAGCGTCGTCGCATTGCGATAATTTCCGCTGGTAATGCTTTTAAATGCGGGTCAATATTGAGCCAGCCGGAATTGGCGTAATACGCTGATTATTGTCGACACCGGTGGTTTGGCAGCGGAACCTGTCGCGCGAACCGCTCGGTATTTTGTACGTAATGTCTATTAAATATTAATCCGACGAGCGCGCGGCTTCTCCGTCGACAATCGGTCGCCACCGCCGCCGCTCTAATGATCCGCCTCCTCCATTCGCAAATACGTAAGCGCCGCGCAAACACCCACGGCAATCATCGACCGGGATTAGCTGCATAATAATCGACACGGACAATAAGCGACACAGCCGCGTTTCGATCTTCTTTTTTGCTCTAGCCGTCGAACATCGAAAACGGTAAACCCTCGCAACTTTGTCGCGTCATCCACTCGCGTACTCGCCGCGACGACGACGAAGCCGCGGCTACTTTCCAACTTTGCGCCACACGTCGGCGAAACCAATGGAATCGTGTAACGCGCTCGATGGTCCGATCGAGAACGTTACCAGTGAACGAGAACGAGAATTTCGGACCATCGAAACTTTGTTCGAGGTGGAGTAGAGGCGATGCCGGAAAAACGCGACGTTTCGCTCCTCTGCCACAAAGTTTCCGCTCTTATTGAATTACACTCGCGTTAGACAAGGATTCGCCGAGGGAATAAAAAGGAGAAACAGAATTTCTTCGAGGAAATGCAACGAACGTCTTACGCGGAATGCAGATAAGGCTCTCTCGTCTCGAGAATTTCAATCGCGTGCCAATTAAAGCGGAGAATTATCTCGGAAAAAAGGAAAAGGGAGGAGGAAGCCGTCGCGTGGAATTGCGTGAATTCGGCAATGGAGATACACGGCAATATCCGAGGGTTTCCACGGTCTGATAACGCGGGTACGTCGTACTCGGTTGAAACAATTCCCATGAAGTCCAGATAATGGATGGGGATCGGGCAACGATTATTAATATTCATCCCGACAAACGAGCAGCACGAAGGGTGAGATGACACGAGACAAGGTGCTAGCAAGTTTCTGCGGAAAATTGGAGCGAAGCGAAGAAAAGGGAGAGACGACGACGGTTTCCTTGGCCGACGAGCGGCCACAGGGTGGAAAGTTCGACGCAGGGTCATGAATGATTCAAACGACCGCGCGATCGAATAAACGTAAAATACGTACGCTGTCTGCTTCCTTCGTGTCTTTTAGTTCGTCTGGAGGCGCGCGATTTACAATTCGTCGAAACGCTATTGTCCGCGGGGAAAAAAATAGTCGTCTCGTGGGAAAAATATATCTCCGTCGAACGGGACGCGCGTGCATCCTCGGCTGCTCGTCGATCGTTCGACCGGGACGAACAAAATCGATAAGGAAACGAGTCGTTTCGGTTTCTGGGAAATCACGTCGCGGCCAACGTACTCTGCAAACTTTGGCCGCTCCTCGGCGTTGCGGCTCGTAAAACACGGCAATCGCGTGGATATGACTTTATCCTCGTACGAGGTTACGTACATATCGTACGCGTCGCTTTGCTCTTCGTTCGAAGACGCATCCCGAGACGGTTACAAAAGCCTCGCTCGACTGCGATAAAAAGTCACTTCTGGCGAAAACCTGAGGAAATCTCGATACGTGCGCGATATTTAACCTACTGGCCACGTCGGCGGGCCGCGAGAAGAAAAGAAAGAGAGAAACGGGGAGAATCCGATGGGAGAAATTCGTAGGCGCGCATCGACCTACGATTCTGCAGCGAGCACGTGTGCAGATTTTACGGCGCGTAGCGACAAATTTTAGCAGCTTACAGGCAGAAATACAGGGGAAAGGGTGCAGAAGGAGGCGGAGAAACGACAAAAACGTGGCACGGAAGCGGCGCGCAGTCGACGTGCCGCAGCCGTCGTCTGATTTATCGACTAACCTCGGCAAACCGAGTCGAGTCTACGCCGCCGTAGACCGAGCCGCGAGTGAGTTGCAAAACGAAAAAAAAAAAAAGAAAGAAATCAGAGGAATTCTGACTGTCGGTGGACGACCCCTCTTCGCAACGGCGGACTCCTGCCGCGGCTTGATCTCGCGAAATATAGGCAGGCCGCGGCCCCGCGAATTTCCCTGCGCTCCGCTCGAATCGTTAAACACGAATAACTCCCCGGTGTGTTTCGCTCGGTCCTCGAACCCATTAAAACTAGCAGCAGCACCGGATTCTTCGTCCTCTCTCTCTCGATCGAACGATCCCCCGTCGCCGACGGAACAGGACGGCAGCGACGTTTCGCGAGCTCGTCGAGAGAAAGTTAAAACTGAATTGAGGGGCCGCGCTGGTCTCGCGAATGGCGCGCCAGTTTCCCCGTTCGATTACCGCTTTTTAATTTAAACGTTAAGCGAGACGGTTCACGGACCACTTAATCGTCGGGAACAAAAGACAGGCACGGAGCACGGGCGACTGGAAATCGACGGTTCCTTCTCGTCCTGGCCGTTCGAGACGACGCGACAGTCAACGTTTCGAACCATCGAAACGACTCTTTTTAATTACGAATTACTAATGCGAGGTAACGATGGGGAAAAGGCGCGAAAACGCGGAACGGAATGGTTGGCAGCCGCGACGCGAGCATCTTTTTTCGCGACGTTTCGCTCTTTAGTACGCGGCAGCAGGATCTTCTCTTCGTCGATGCGGATACTCGTCGGAACACCGAGGGGCGCAGCGTGTTTAGCGAGCGTCCGAATTTATCGATACAGGAAACGTTTCGCGAGTTCCCACGGATATTACAGATATTTATATACGCTGCGGCGGTAAATCAATCGAGCAACGTGTATAGTATCCGGTATGGGCACCGAGTTAATTAACAGACAATAAAACCTGATATCCACGTATCGTTAAACGATACGTATCGCTACGCGAAAAGATACGATTCCCAGCCTAAGAGAGGAGGAAGAGTCGCTGATAAAGCGGAGCTGGAGAAAGAAAGCATGGAAAGTACCCTAGCTTGTAGCCAGTAATCCAGAAATATACTGCGCCGCGGTGTCGCTAAATCGCGGCGGAACGACATTTTTGACCCGATATCGACTGCCATATCTGCGCAGATACCTACGAATATACACGGGAAATCTAGCGTATTCCGAGCAATCTTATCGAATGATGGCGTATTGGCGGGAAGAAAACGACTCGTGCAACGTATGGATGCCCGAGAAGCGAGAGGAAAATGGGCAACTTTCCCACCCTTTCTCTCGATATTCAACCCGGCTGCTTTACCGTTTCTCCTGGCGAGTTTTAATCACTTTCTCGGTAAAGCGACGTCGAATCCGAAGAAAGAAATCCGGTGCGGAGCGATCGTTCGGATGAGTAAGCAAGATCGATCGGAGGTAGTACGCGCTGGATTCTTTGTTTCGGCCCTGTAGGGAGGCCGTTGGCCAGGGAAGGGCTCGCTTAAGTGGTAAATCTTGTCGGGAGGAGACTGGTAGGACTGCGGCGGCGGCAGAAACGGGCCCCGGTTGGCCAAAGTTGACGGTGGTTGCGAGAGAGCGCGGCACAAGGACAGAGTTTCTAAAGTTTAGCTGCAGCGTGCTACGTCTCGATCGAATTCTATACTCTCTGTTCCACCCTTCCGCTCGCTTGGACGGTCGTTCGCTCGTTCGACTGTGTTTACGTGGTGCACGCGGCTACCGTTTGATCGAGAGAGCGTACGCGCAGCCGAGTCGACTCGGTCTGGTCGAGTCGAGTCGGGTCGCTCGCTGAGTCGCGTCGAGTCGAGCGCAGCCGAGTCGTGGTTGTCGGCGGCAACTATGACTCGTCTTCGCGCGTCTCTATTCGAGAGAGCGAGGACAGTATAGAAAACAGAGGATTGGACCGCGATGGTTGGCGTCCGTGTGGCGAGGGATGCGCGTGTAACGAGCATGCAGCATGTGCCACATAAGAGCAGGACCACGGATACATAATGCAAACAGTTTGGGCCAAGCCTCGGTCACAAGTTTAACTTAGTTTGCTACATAGGTGGAGGGTAATTGCATTTACTCTGACGTCTGTAGCTTCTCGCCGCGCGATTTCTGCCTTCCCCGCCGCCTTCTCGCCGACACGTCGCCTCCTCTCTGCCGTGCCGGCTACCCTTTCTACGCCGTTCTCTTCTCTCCCCGTCTTCGTCCTTTCGACTCTCCAAAGCCGCGATCCGTAAACGAAGATTCCCAAAACTGCGCGCAAACACCGACCACCTTGCATCCCTGGCCTGACCGACCCCTCCCTCCCTCTCTCTCTCTCTCTCTCTCTCTCTCTCTCTCTCTCTCTCTCTCTCCTAGATAGTTTCTCGACGCGTCGTAATTCCGCAGTTGCGAGACTTTGCTATTGCCTGCATCCTCGTTCACCGCACATCGAAGTGTAGTACACTTACGGCAGTCTCGCGATTTAAGCGTTCCACGCGCCACTCGATCCTCTCTCTCTGCCACCAAAACCGTTCGCGGTAAATACGACAACGAGCTTAGAATCACCTCTATATTTTCCGTTTAATCGTCGAGCAACCGAAGACGAGGCGAAACGCGATCGTCCAATCGAATTATCGACGTCCTTCGCCGCCGCGACGAGACTCGATCGATGATCAAACGAGAGCAATGGCGCAACTATAGCGGAAAAACGGCGAACTCTCGTTAGAATGTGGTTTCTTTCCACTCGTAAATTCCACTTTCGAGCCTTTTAATTGAAGCAGAAAATCAAGCTACATATGGTAGCGGGCTTTCGCATCGATTTAATTTACCGCGGTACACGGGTCATTTAGCAAGGCAAACCGCGCAAATTACGATGCGCAAAAGGCTATTCTTCGGCGTGCATTTCCGGGCTCGTTAGCAACACGATGAACAAGTCCCCGGGCGCATCGACTCGGCTCGTTCTCCCGTGCATATCGGCATTCGCACCGAAAGCACCGACGGACTGCAGGCCAGAGACCAGACCAGCAACGACAGGGAGAGCGCATCGTAATCCGTTATATTAGAGGCTGCATGCACGTACACGCCTGTCCATTCTGCGGTCCCGTGTAAACTGTCGGCCGATGACGCACTGTCCTGTCAAATTCAGAGGCTCTGCGTACACGGAAAAAATCAGAGAATCCGGGAAACGGCGGTGGTGGTATCGTGCGCCAATTAAAAGTCGAGAGAGATGGACGCATCTGCTGTTGGACCGCGTGCAAAAACCGCTCGCTATACGCCGGTGGAATAAGAGACGATCCGCGGCGGCTCGTTAACTCTAGACACGCGTCATCGAATCAAAGACAAATCTGCCGCGATCTGCTTCTAATTGGACGGTCACTTTCTCGCCGTGATTTTTAATTCCAAACGAATCCGATCGAATGGAATGGAATCGAGCCGATACGCTCGAAAACACTGTACTCCGGTTCAAAGCGAACGGCCGACGTTATTTCCTGCCGCGAATCGTTTATAAAAAATCACTACGAGAACATTCGTCGTTTGTACTTCGCGCACTCGCGCAGCCACCGACTTGCAGGCAGATCGTCTCTCGATCGACGCGCGAATGCGGCCAAATGGAGACGCTTATGAGCGAACTTAGGAGCGGTGCCGGGGTCTCGATAATTACTTGGTTGCTTGTCTTTCGTCGAACGATCGGCGAACAAGGAACGCGAACAAAGTTGCACGAAAGGACGGTTGCCCGCGAGACGAGAAGCTAAATGGTCGTTACCGCGAGACCGTGGGCGCATTCGGAAAGTCGACGACGCTTCCGGCAGCGCGACGTCGTTTTCTATGCAGCGTCGAACTGCAAAGTGCTCTCGAAAAGTTAAAAACGCGCGGAGTTAAAGCATCGTATCTACTCGTAAACCATCCACCGGAGTCACTGCACCGACACGCCACCGGTGTACCTACATCGGTACCCAAACCTAGCACACTTTTATCGACTCCCAGCCAGGCAAACTCGACGAATTGCAACTTCCCCGTCCAATAAGTAGCATACGTTTCCTCCGTACTTTAACTCGCCCTGTAATTATTACGTTTTGCTATCGTAACGGCGATCCGCAGGAGGCAGAAATACATCGATACGGCTCGATAGCCGAGAAACAAAACTCCGCCGATGGCTAACAGGCAACCCGATTTCGCCCGTTCTTCATCTTCCACCGCGCGAGAGTATATATGCGATAAACGATCCAACTGCCTCGTCGACGTTTCGTCGGTGTACGATCGCACGGCCGATGAACGCGCGTAATTACGCGATCGTTTTAGCGACGCTGGGTCGATGTTACGCGAATTGCGGCCACGACGCCGTGCAAAATCCTTATTATCCAAAGTCCTTGTTTAACACGCATGACGGAACACCGCGTTGATATCGCGACGTTACAATCGCGAACCAACGAAAGAACGAACGAGCGAACGGAGTAACGCGGTGGCTTGGATCGGGCTGGAGCGGAAGAGCCGGAAAAAGAGCACAGGCCTTAATCGGGCACTCTTTTCAATTACGATCGCTCGCTTTTCCCCTGCTTCGGCTATTCTCCTGCTCTCGAGGACGTTGCACCGATGCGCGTGCACTGGGAGCAAGCAGACGCAGCAAAGGAAACAGAAGCTCGTTCCGCGGACGTTAACTCGATGCGTCGTATTTATCCCCGCGCTATTGAAACCGGTGCTCGAAAGACTGCAAACCGAACCGAGTCTGCCGTTTATTAAACACAATACTCTTCGACCAAGGAGATCGTGTTTTGAAATCGCGTTTTCGAGTCGCGCCATTTCCCCACCCGCCTCTCACGATTCATCCACGTTCGAGGGGCAAAAGATAGTCGGCCGCGACAGCGCTAATTCGCAAACAGCGCCAACAAGGTTGCGTTTGCACCGGTGGACTACTCTCGAAATATTCGATTATTCGCGGGACTATAACCAACGACCGATTAATTATAAAAAAAATCAAAGGAACACAAAGTCCGCAAACCGGTCGCGCTCGACGTCGCAACGCCGAGTTTTCCCCTCGAGCAAACGTTTTCAATTAACTATCAATTCTGTCGGATTCGACGGTGACCCAGATACGCGATTGAATGCCGCGTAACGAACTCGCCGGACCGGCGAGCAGGACGCCGAGGCAAAAAAATAAAAGGAATACATATTAAGCCGAGGATTCGGACGCCAGTATCGAAAAGTTATTTCGCGGCAAATGGAAATTACTCTGCAGCCTAACGCTACGGAATTGGCTGTAGAGCAAACGCGATCCAAGTGTTTGCGTTCTCAAATATCTCGAGCGCCGAGAACGTTGTCGCGTTGCCATATTGCTGCTCGCATATCCTGTATCTCACGGACGAGATGGCCGATTAATCGATGAATCGTTTCGATATCGATGAACGTCGCGGATCAATCGAAACGTTATCCCTAAGCTAAGTGAACTGCGCGATCTCTGCCATTCGATCGCCTTACAAGAAGAACGAACGGAAACGGAGATGGGTTTGCGAGTTCGTCGGCACACGCAAACTTCCTACTCGATTTCCCATTAATCCGCTCTCGGCCAATTGTAGCTGAAACGATGATTTCGTTTACGAACGATAGTTGGTCGCAAACCGTGTTTCTCCGCGTTTTCGTCCGTTTCTCCGACCACCGTTGTTCCTCGCAATTATCGAGTACCCCGTCCCGCCAAACTGTTTGAAAATTTTTCCGAAACCGCGGATTAACGGAACAATTTTTCCCGAGTAATTGCACGAAACTCGATGTTCCATAAAAGCGCTCTACAGTCCACGTCGTTTTCGTCCTCTCGTTTCGTACATCTAGACGAGGCGAGCGAGCCGTAGAATCTAGTATAGCTACGTAATAGGGAAAAGTTGTAATTCGTCGTTGAGCCGAAACGCGCATACACGTACGTCCGGGAACAAGGTATCAAAGTTAGGAAGACACTCGAGAACGGGTCAAACAGCGGACTTCTGACGAGCGAGCGGAAGCTGTACCGGGGAACGAAGCACCGTGCGAACGCGTCGCGAGAAAATTGAGAGAAACAGGAAGCGCAGATGCTGCACGTTCGACGGCTAGTTAGCCAGTCGGTTAATTTCGCTGCTCTGGAGTACGTGCGTAGTTCGTCTTATCGTCGACGCAGCCGCTTGGTCCCTGAAACATCGATCCCAGACGAATATGGACGAAACGTTTCAACGAACGGATAAACGAACGAACGAGTAGGATACAGGGGAGAAGAGAAGAACCGCGTTACTCGTTCAAACGGTACGAATCGAAATGACGGAGGCTGGCGAGTGAGAGCGACTGACTGATATGTTTCTGTTGTCCGTCAAATGAGCAACAAATAACAGGGTATTGTTGGGAGCGGAGTGCGCGCGGCGGGCGCGCAAACGAGAGCTTGTGCTTAACAATGGGGCGGTGGTCCAGGACAGAACTTTTCAGGCCCGGGGAACAATGCCAAGAGACGGGCGACAGCCGGTTTAATTAAACGCATCGTCAGCTCTGTATGGCAACACGACGGTACCGCGGGACCACGCGTGCAACCCGACACACGTCTACGGCCGTACCGAACCCCGACGCGTGCGTCTGCCGCACTCCGCTGTACCATCCAGCCAGCAACGCTCGCCAGATTTTATATGTTGCAACCGCGACGACCGTATACGAGCGCGATTCATGCAGAATTGAAAGGGTGCATGACGCATCGGGCGCAGATAAGTAAAACGGACCGAACCATCGGTCCGCCGTTGTTGTCTATACGAGACACGGCCTGCGAACCGTTCGGATAAATCGCGATACGACCGCCTTCGCGTCCACCCGATTGTCCGGCCCAGCCTATCGCCATCGACGTCGATAGCTTCGTACGGACGTGCTGCGTGTTTCATCGACGCGTTCGCCCGATATTCCTCCTCCGAATTCTTCGCAGGTTCTAGCGCCACGGTGCCAACTAACCACCAGAGCTTCGAATCCGCTCGATGCATTCGCGCGAAATTCACGATAATTCCTACGATCGAACGACCGAAACTTTCCGATAGGGGATTAAAATCCAGGTGTTTCGGATTGTAGAGCTGCATCGAACCGAAAGGTTCGTTGGTCGGAAGGAGCGCGAACGCAGACGATGCAATTTTATTCGGGGAAACAAAGAGAGCGTGGATCGACGCGAACGATATCGGAGCAGGACAGAAGCAGCGAATGCCCGATGTCGTCGCTGACCGTGTGCGGAGGCGCGGCCGGTGACCGCGCCGATATAATTTCGGGTCGAAGGCGGATTAAGCCGTTCAATTTCACCTGTACGCGACGAACGTTCGCCTGACTGGCTCGCAACGAACCGCGCGCGAAGCTACTCGCGTGTAAATCTTGCCCCGCGAAGACAAATACGCGTGTTTGCCTGAAAACGCCGAGCGGGAATCTCGGCATGTGCCGCCGAGCTTTTTTGCGACCTTCGACCAGCGAGGTGCGACGGAAAAACTCGTCGTCGACTAGCCGCTCGTAAAGCCGAGCGTTTCAACTTTTATCGTGGTTCCGATTTGTCCATGCCGGGGGTCCGGGCGGGATCGTCGCGGAAAATAGCCGTAAACCTGCCATGACCGTGGACGAGTGCTGGAAAAAACGCGACTGCAATACCCGGCAAGGCGAGAGAAAAACGAAGTTTCCCCGGGATCGTGGGTTTCCGGCGGACAGACTCGAGCGAACGGCCAGGGAGAATGGAAAAACGCAAAGGTGTGCAGGCATAGCGGCGTGCAAGTTTCGCGCAGCTTTTGTGCGCGGCCGCTGGCCAAAGATAAACAACGGCGGAGGTGGTTCGTTCGTCGTTAAAAAGTTTGAAAAAAAAATTGCTCGATATGGTTGGAAGCCGGGTGAAAAAAGAAACAAACGGCGGTAGAGAATCGAAAATCCATCCACCCAACACTTCTACCTTCCAACTTCTTCTCCCTTCCACCCATCTAT